>SMDT01003190.1:0-265765 GCA_005392925.1 Aquilaria sinensis | reverse complement strand
CATGTGATATAAAATGTAGATGGTATGAAAATTAGGTTAATATGGTATGATATTCAGGTTTATGTGGCATATGGTTTATTTGGTATATGATTCAGGTTAAATGGCACACAATTCGGGTTAAGTGGTATGAGATTCAGGTTAAATGGTATAAGATTGAGGTTATGGTATAGGATTGAGGTTAAATGGTATGATATTAAGGTTTAATGGTATGAGATTCAGGTTAAATGGTATGAGGTTAAGGTTAAGTGGTATGAGATTCAGGTTCATGTGGTATGAGATTTAGGTTCATATGGTATGATATTAAGGTTATTGTGGTATGATAATTAGGTTAATGTGGTATAGAATTCAGGTTAAGTGGTATGCGAATCAGGTTAGTGTGGTATGAGATTCAGGTTAAATGGTATCAAATTCAGGTTAACTGGTATGAAATTCAAGGTTAAATGGTATGAGAATTAAGGTTAAGTGGTATGAGGATTCAGGTTCTTGTGGTATAGGATTAGGTTAAGTGGTATGATTCAGGTTAATTGGTATGAGATTGAGGTCAAATGGTATGAGGATTGAGGTTAAATGGTATGATATTCAGGTGTACTGGTATGAGATTCAGGTTCAAAGGTATGAGGTTAAGGTTAAGTCGTATGAGATTCGGGTTCATGTGGTATGAGATTTGGGTTGATATGGTATGGGAATCAGGGTATTTTGATATGATAATTAGGTTACTGTGGTATCGAATTCAGGTTAAGTGGTATGCGATTCAGGTTAACTGGTATGAGCTTCAGGTTAAATGGTATCAAATTCAGGTTAACTCGTATGAGATTAAGGTTAGTGTGGTATGATAATTAGGTTTTTGCGGTATAGGATTGAGGTTAAGTGGTATGCGATTCGGGTTAACTGGTATGAGATTCAGGTCAAATGGTATAAGATTGAGGTTATGGTATAGGATTAAGGTTAAATGGTATGATATTCAGGTGTACTGGTATGAGATTCAAGTTCAACGGTATGAGGTTAAGGTTAAGTGGTATGAGATTCGGGTTCATGTGGTATGAGATTTAGGTTGATATGGTATGGGAATCAGGGCATTTTGGTATTATAATTAGGTTACTGTGGTATAGAATTCAGGTTAAGTGGTATGCGATTCAGGTTAACTGGTATGAGATTCAGGTTAAATGGTATCAAATTCAGGTTAACTGGTATGAGATTAAGGTTATTCTGGTATGATAATTAGGGTTTTGCGGTATAGGATTGAGGTTAAGTGGTATGCGATTCGGGTTATCTGGTATGAGATTCAGGTCAAATGGTATGAGATTGAGGTTATGGTATAGGATTGCGGTTAAATGGTATGATATTCAGGTGTACTGGTATGAGATTCAGGTTAAATGGTATGAGGTTAAGGTTAAGTGGTATGAGATTCGGGTTCATGTTGTATGATATTTAGGTTGATATGGTATGGGAAGTAGGGTATTTTGGTATGATAATTAGGTTACTGTGGTATAGAATTCAGGTTAAGTGGTATGCGATTCAGGTTAGCTAGTATGAGATTGAGGTTAAATTGTATCAAATTCAGGTTAACTGGTATGAGATTAAGGTTATTCTGGTATGATAATTAGGTTTTTACGATATCGGATTGAGGTTAAGTGGTATGCGATTCGAGTTAACTGGTATGAGATTCAGGTCAAATGGTATGAGTTGAGGTTATGGTATAGGATTGAGGTTAAATGGTATGATATTCAGGTGTACTGGTATGAGATTCAAGTTTAAATGGTATGAGGTTAAGGTTAAGTGGTATGAGATTCGAGTTCATGTGGTATGAGATTTAGGTTGATATGGTATGGGAATCAGGGTATTTTGGTATGATAATTAGAATTCATGTTACTATTTTGATATGATAATTAGGTTACTGTGGTATCGAATTCAGGTTAAGTGGTATGCGATTCAGGTTAACTGGTATGCGCTTCAAGTTAAATGGTATCAAATTCAGGTTAACTAGTATGAGATTAAGGTTAGTGTGGTATGATAATTAGGTTTTTGCGGTATAGGATTAAGGTTAAGTGGTACGCGATTCGGGTTAACTGGTATGAGATTCAGGTCAAATGGTATAAGATTGAGGTTATGGTATAGGATTGAGGTTAAATGGTATGATATTCAGGTGTACTGGTATGAGATTCAGGTTCAAAGGTATGAGGTTAAGGTTAAGTGGTATGAGATTCGGGTTCATGTGGTATGAGATTTAGGTTGATTGTGGTATGGGAATCAGGTATTTTGGTATGATAATGAGGTTACTGTGGTATAGAATTCAGGTTAAGTGGTATCCGATTCAGGTTCACTGGTATGAGATTGAGGTTAAATGGTATCAAATTCAGGTTAACTGGTGTGAGATTAAGGTTATTGTGGTATGATAATTAGGTTTTTACGGTATAGGATTCAGGTTAAGTAGTATGCGATTCGGGTTAACTGGTATGAGATTCAGGTCAAATGGTATGAGATTGAGGTTATGGCATAGGATTGAGGTTAAATGGTATGATATTCAGGTGTATTGGTATGAGAATCAGGTTAAATGGTATGAGGTTAAGGTTAAGTGGTATGAGATTTGGGTTCATGTGGTATGAGATTTAGGTTGATATGGTATGAGAATCAGGATATTTTGGTATGATAATTAGGTTACTGTGGTATAGAATTCAGGTTAAGTGGTATGCGATTCAGGTTAAATTGAGGATTCATCTGGTATGAAATTTAGGTTAAATGGTATGCGATTAAGGTTATTGTGATATGATAATTAGGTTGGTGTGGTATAGGATTCAGGTTAAGTGGTATGCAATTCAGGTGAACTTAACTGGAATGGTATGATTCAGGTTATACGGAGGATCATAATTGTGATGGTAAATGGTATATATTGAGGTTAAATGGTATGAGATTCAGGTTAAGTGAGGTTATGGTATGTTAATTGGTATGGTTTAGGTTAATAATGAGATTTAGGTTAGGATTGGGTATGAGATTTCGGGTTAATGTGGTATGAATGAGATTAAGGTTATGATAATCAGGTTGTTAAGTTGGTATGCGAGGTTAACTGATTAAATAGGATTGAGGTTCTTGGGTTATTTTATTGTGGTATGATAATTAGGTTGTTGTGGTATAGGATTCAGGTTAAGTGGTATGAGATTCGAGTTGGTATGAGATTCAGGTTATGGTATAAGATTCAGGTTAAATGGTATGATATTCAGGTTTACTGGTATGAGATTCAGGTTAAATGGTATGAGATTTAGGTTACTGGTATGAGATTCAGGTTCATGTGGTATAAGATTTAGGTTCATTTATGAGAGGTTAAGGTATGATAATGAGGTTACTGTGATAGGATTCGGGTTAAGTGGTATGGTTGAGGTTAAATGGTATTTAGGTTGGATTCAGCTTCATGGTATGAGATTAAGGTTATTGTGGTATGATAATTAGGTTACTGTATATTGTTCATAAGTGGTAATTCAGGTTAACCGGTATGAGATTATGTTAAATTATCAGGTTTAATGGTATGATATTGAAGTTAAATGGTATGATATTAAGATTTAATGGTATGAGATTCAGGTTAATTGTGATATGACAATTAGGTTAAGTGGTTTTCAGGATTAAATGATTTTTTAAGGTTAATGATTAGGAATTAGAGTTAGGGATCAAGGTTTATTATTCATTCAATTTTTTGGATATTTAGTACTATTTAATTCTAATTCTTTGACATCCATAATAATCTTCATAATTACTTGTCCTAAATAACCTAGCCTAAAATTACATAAGATAGAAATTGACATGACTTGTATTTAACTAGAACAAAAAAACCCGAACGTAAAATTTTGAGTTTTTGGATTATGTTATAGTTATAGAACAAAAAAACCCGAATGTAGAATATGTATTCATAATAATAATATTAATAATAATAATATTAATATAATAATAATGTTGACTCCTAATTTCGTCCGACCCCTTTTTAAAAATAATAATTACAAAACATTTTAATTAAAAATTAAAAAAATAATAATTATTATATAAAAATTATTATTAATTAATTATTATACGAAGAGAGAATTAAATAGTTTTGGGGAAGGGGCATTTTGTAAGTTAATGTCTATGTGTGTATATCAAAAAAAAATTAAAGTTAAAAAAAATACTTATTAACAATTTTTATTATCATTAATTAATTAATTATTATTATTACTGAAAAAATTTTAATTAAGTTAATTAGTTTAAAATACATTTTGTTTTATAAGGGTTTAATTAAAAATGATATATGTGTGTATATATGCATGTTTGAAATAAAAAAAGAAAACTCCATAAAAATGACAAAATTGAAAAGTTTGGGGTAAAAATGACAAAATTGAGAAGTTTTGGAAAAATTTGACTAAATTATTATTATTATTATTGTTATTATTGTTATTATTATAAGTCACTAACCTTTTAAAACCAAGTTTTATTATAATTATTATTGTTATTATTATAAGTCACTAACTTTTATTATTATTATTGTTATTATTGTGTAGATAATCACTAACTTTTATTATTATTATTGTTATTATTGTTATTATTATAAGTCACTAACCTTTTAATTTTTGCACAATTAACTTCACTAACTTTACTAACAGTTATTATTATTATTATTATTATTAACAACTAACTTTACTAACTTTACTAACATTATTATTATTATGATGATTATTACTTACTTATTATGATATAATTAACAACGAACTTTACTAACTTTACTACTTTTATTATTAGTATTAGTATTGTTATTATTATTAACAACTAATTACTAACAATTAACTTTTTGTATTATTATTCATTGTTTATTTATTTTTATTGTTATTATTATTTTTATTAAAATTCATGGAAGGTTACACCTCCTATTTATTTATTTAAGTGGATGGCCAAAAAGCCCCACTCTATTTATTTATTTATTGTCCTTTAATTTTTCTTTATTTACTTTATGTGTTTATCTTTATGTATTTATTTAATGTATTATTTAATTCATGCACTTTTTAAGTTGAATGGCCAAAAAACCCCCACTTTTTCTTTCTTTATTTAATTTTCTGTAATTATTTAATTCATGCAATTTTTATTTTTAAGTGGATGGCCAAAAGCCCCACTTTATATTTATTTATTTATTTTCCTTTGATTTTCCTTTATTTACTTTATCCAATTTTAACTTTTTTTATGTAGATGGTTATACTTATTTCACTTTTAACCATAAAAAATAAATATAATAACAAACAAATAAAAATAAATAAATTTTTTTTTTATATCAACAATTAACCTTATTTTTAGGGGTAATCAAGAATTCATTTTATTTTTTTACAACAAAGCCCCCATCCTTTATTATTTTAGATCACATATCATTCTTATTTATTTATTTAAAATAACAAAAATTAACCTTTTATTCCCTTTTTATTTAAAATTATTAAACAAGCATAATTAAACAATTCCAAAAATAAAATTTTAAGACAAATATAAAAAAAATAATAAAATCTAATAAAATTATGATTAAAATTAATTATTAATTAAATAAACAAAAACTTAAAATAAATTCCATATCCAAATGATCCGACAATATCCATGGTTTGGAAAACGAAAAATATTTGTTTAAATAAGGAGTAGGGATTAGGATTTAAGGAATAAAGTTATGGTTAGGGTTAAGGATTAGGATTTAGGGTTATGGTTTAGGATTAGGATTAGGGATTTTGGTTTGGGATTTAATATTAGGGTTTAGGATTAGGGATTAAGATTAGATTTTTGGATTAGGGATTAGAGATTAGGGTTTAGGTTTAGGGTTAGGGTTTAGGATTAAAAGATTAGGATTAGGATTACGTTTAGGGAATGAGATTTAATGTTAAGGTTATGGTTAGGGTTTCGAATTAATGGGTTAGAATTAAGATTATGTTTAGGGTTAGAGATTTAATGTTAGGGTTTAGGATTATGGATTATGGTTTAATGTTTTGGGATTAGGGATTAAGGTTAGGTTAAGGTTTAAGGAATAGGGTTTAAGGTTAAGGATTAGTGTTTAGGCTTAAGGATTAGGGTTTAGGATTAAGGTTTAGGGTTTAGGGTTATTAATTAAGAATTAGAGTTAGGGATTAGAGATTAGGATTAGAGTTTAGGGTTTAGGGATTAAGGATTAAGGTTAAGGTTAAGGTTTAGGGAATAGGGTTATGGTTAGCGTTAAGGTTTAAGGAATAGGGTTCTAGTTAGGGTTTAGGATTAGGGTTAAGGATTAAGGGTTTAGGATGAGGATTACGTTTAAAGTTAAATATTTAATGTTACGGCTTAGGATTAGGGAATAGGGTTTAAGGTTAAGGATTAGGGATTAAGGTTAGGTTAAGGTTTAGGGAATAGGGTTAAGGATCAAGGTTTAGGGAATAACGTTAAGGATCAAGGTTTAGGGTTAATGTTAAATAGGGTTAAGGGTTGAAATGTATAGTAAGATTTGGGTTAAAGATTAGGATTAGGATTAGGATTAGGATTAGTTTTAAGAATTAGAGATTAGAATTAGGGTTTGGACTTATGGATTAGGGTTAGTTTTATGTTCAGGGTATAGGATTTATGGTTAGGGTTATGAATTAATGTTAGGTTAGATATTAGTGTTAAGTGTTAGGGTCTAGAAATAGGGATTAAGGTTACGAATTAGGGTTAGGATTTATGGATTAGTAGGTATAAAGATTAGGGATTAGGGCGAAGGTTACGGTTTAGGGTTAGGATTTAAGGTTTAGGTTTATCATTTGGAGTTACACTTTTAGAGTTAGGGTTAAGGGTTAGGGTTTTAGGATTTAGGATTTAGGGTTACCATGCTAATCCACATATTTCTCTTGAAAATGAAAAACCAATAAATTTTTTAAAAAAATATTAAAAAAATTAGACATTTGCTTATGTTTTTTTTTGGCAATGTATTTATTAAGCAATTTAGCACCTTAATAAATCTACATAAGAGCTTTGCCAAGTCCCAGCAAGCACAATTAACTTTCGGATTTTTTAATCATTTTAGTGGCTTAATTTAATTAACTTTTCACTTCTTAAAAAGAGTAAGTAAATTAAAGTATTTAAATAATTAGATAACTAGCCTAAAATTATAATCCTCTATATTATCAAATTTATTAAATTAATTCATGGTTAAACAAAAAATGAAATAAAAATACAAATTACAAATGCTGTCAGTGCCTATTCTCCGAATATAAAAAATTTTCAGACATAATATTTTTTTAACAGACATATTTGAGAAGTTTTACTTAGAGGATCCAAAATATTAGTACATTGGGAAATTTTACTAGAAAAATATACTTAAGTAATTTTAGTCTGTTGGTAGTATTTACATAATTATTAAACAATTTAAATTATTTTTTCTGCAAAGTAAAAAAATTATATAGGTAGCTAAATACAAGTACAAAACCTAAATCTAAGCTCAAAAAATTAAAAAACCAGAACCAGAAAAATACTTTGAGAATTTTTAGTACAAAAAAATACTTAAATAATTGCAATCTATTGGTAGTTTTTAATAGTTATTAGGAAATTTGGATTATTTCTTTTTCTATCAAGTAAATATACAAAATAACTATAACAGCCAAATTACTAAAAGATTAGTAAATTAAAACATGAATTAAGATTTTAGAAAATTTCCCAAATAGTATAAAAAAAAAATACAAGGAAAGGCTTATATTTCTAAACCTCGGCAAAGTATTTTCATGATTTCCGTTTCTATCCATGATGGATATGTTACTATTATATTTTCATCTGTGATAAATGAAAAATCAATAAATTTATTAAGAAAATAGAATATACTCTTCATGAGCTATACCTTTTCTTTTAAAGAACTAAAAATAAGTAAATTTCACTCAATTTAATTTCTCAAAAATTGAAAAATCAATGTCTATGAAATTCAAAGCCAACCATCAAATACAAATCTATCATAAAATAAAGGGTGGCAAAAGAAAATGAAAACCATCAAATACAACAAATCAAATACAGCAACCATCTGAGTAGCCAAATACAAATAGAAAAAGCTAACAAAATCATAACCAAAACGAAGCCGTATCTCAGCTAACTGAACGAAAATAGGCACCAACCTGAACTTCAACCTGCAAAAATATTGACCATTTTCAATTTGTCATGGTGTCTTTTACTAGTAACAAAACTATGTGCAACTTCTAAGATCAGAAAAAGAAAACACACATACAACAATTTATATAGCCCTTGGCTAAAAACATCTAAAAAATCACAACACCCAGCAGGAACAAGTAGTTTGTTCTTTTTCAAAAAGCAGGATAATAGCTATGTCTTGGCAACATGTACAGTTTTCAAGCAAGCTAAGCTTCATAAAAATAAATATAAAAAATCATAGGATTATGCAAAACAATATCCGTAAAATCATTGACAAGCTAAACACATATAGCTATTTCAATACTAATTTTCAACCAAAGTTACAGACCACACAAATTATCATAAATCTCTGAATCAAGCCTCTGGCAAACTTACAGAACCAATATCCATAGAAACTAGTATCCACTGAAACAATTATATAAAATCATAGAAACATCTAATTTGTATTCTATGAAATTAAAGACACATTCGACACACGTAACTACCATTATACAGAATTTCATTAGTAGATACATATCATACAATTTATCATGAATTTTGAAACAAGCCACATAGATAGGATTCCTGGTAGAAATTTTAGACAAAATACACATCAGTAAAAAAACCTATAAAAAATCAACAACAATTCTAAATCCAAATCCATGAAATTGTGGATAAATTAGAGACATAGGCCTATCACCATATGAGTTGGCACATTCAGAAGCACAACACACAAATTATGATACATTTTCCAAGTGCAATGATCAACTGAACCAGTCACAACAACATATCTTCTAGCAATGAAGCAATGCAACTTCAGATACATCATCCATATAAACTTTACCCAATATTTTGCATCAATATACAAGGAATGTATGAGGTTTCACTTACAATGATTTGAAGCCTTAAACCTCATTTTGCTACCCTTGATTAATTGTGCTCCAAATTCACACCCTGCTGCTGTCCAGCAGCTTGGTGGCAGCAGAGAGTTTGCTGCAGAATTTGCACCATAACATGGAGCATCAGTCTTCTTTCCAAACACCAGTATTTCAGCACCTCAAAGTCATATTGTTCAGAATAAATAGCCATCTTCATACTAATTTACAGCTAAAGATACAAAGCACACAAATTATCATAAATTTCATAACAAGCAAACTGAAGAGAAGTTATATTACGAGTGCAAAGGATGTTCATACCAATCATGTCCATTTCCTCCTTTTTATATCTTTGAGAACTTATCATATTTACCTTGTAAATACTCGAAGAACTGTCTCTTAGCATGCTCATCCTCTGGCAGATAATACCCATAGGCATAGGTCCACTTCAACACTCGTCTACATTCAACTATCTGAAACTCAAAACCATTGGATCAAATTAACACTGAACCTTGCACAAACAGGAAAAATAAGATTAAAAACACTGGACATTAGGAAACACTGAAATCCTAATTTACCTGAAGCCACGCTTCTGTTATGAACTTCAGCTGAGTTTCAGGTGTACACTGTGAATCACTTAGCTTCTCAAGCTGGCAAAATCAGGGGGAGAAAAGGATGCTGTCAACTTTGAGTGCAAAACAAAAAGGGAATAAACCACCATGACCAAGGTTATTAAGAAGCTATGTAACAATCATCTCAGTCCAATCGCACCCTAAAATTACTGTGAGCTAAATATTAGACCAAAAAAAAAAACTAACTAACTAACTAACCTGAAAAAAGAGAGCAATGATAGTTAAGGACTTCATGAATTTTTCTTATTGATTATACGAGTACCATAACCTATTTATGCTAGAAAAACACATGAAACAGCAACCAAATCTTCAAATTTGTAAATTGCTACCATCGAGAAACACCTCAATCAACCTATTACTCTCCACCAATCACTTCCATATATTCAGTTGTATAAGTTACTCTAACTAATCTCAACTTATCTAACATTTTAAACCACGTCCAACATTGCTACATTAAGTGTTTCTTGGGGCCTTATGTTGTTGTGAGGCTTCTCCACCAATTGTTAGCTGGTAGTAGGGTTGGACATTTGAGTTGTATCAAAGCACAAGGTTAGTAACTCCCCATGTATCGTTTTTCATGTGGTGAGGGGATTTTAAGTTTAAGGATTTGTCTGTGCTTCATATTAAGGCCACTCCACCAACTGCCAGTTAGTACAGGTTGTCTGCTTCAACTATTAGATGCAGATAGCAATGAAGAAAACCCAAATGCTGCTTCTATTCTTTTTATGTTAAACCCAAATGCTGCTTATATTTCCAACAAACCAGAATATTAACACTACAATCTAAAGAAATAAGCCATTCTGGCTCGATTAGCCAGACCAACTTTGGGATGGACTAATTACTTCAACAATAAGTAACTGGGGGAGAGGAAGTGAGATATCATAAAAAACACTACCTGTACAGTCTCCATCTGATGCAAATCTGAAAGAGCCTTTTGTCTAGACTGCAAATGAGACAACCCAAACCAATTAAGTTAACATACTTATAATCCATATAAAAAAATGAGAGGAAATTCAATATTTTATTAATCCAACAGGGGCAAAGAAAATTCTGAGGCACGGAGGAATTATATAAAAGAGACCAAAGTTCAGTATCAATGCCAATAAACAGAAGATGCTGCAAAAAAGTGGCTGGGATTGCTGTTGATGCATTCATAAAGAATAATTGGCCTAGGTGTTTCATTTGTTAGTTCTAGCTTCTCAAGACTTTTTTTTTTGTCTCTCTCTCTCTCTCTCTCTGTTTTTTTTAAAAAAAAAATCAAAGCATGCTTCACACAACAAAGCCCCCCCTAAAAAAACGGAAAGAAAGAAAAAATAAATCCCCCATGACAGAAATTTCACATTGTAATGTAGCTTGACAATGGTAGAATCTAAAGTTTTTTAGGCATCCATTCACTATAATTCAGATCACAATATCACAAGCTAGAAAGAATTTAACATCAACAAATCAACTACTACTAAACTGAGCCCTCTGGCATGGTTGCAGGGGGGAAGTTCAGAACTTCCTGAACCCCACCCAATCTACCCAGGGCAGTCATTGACCATCACAATCAAATTATGATCAAGGAGATACTAAAAGAATAATATTTCCAGCAACCAGATTTACTTATAAAGCTAAAATAATGAAATCGTACAGGATAAGAAAAGAACAAAAAAAGAAAATAGAAGCAAACTACATTGAACTACAACTTCTACGTACTGATTGATTGCTTGCCCAGCGTTCATAATAATGAGTATATCTCTCCAATGAATTCTTTGCCATCTCTCTCCTTCTTTCTGTCTCATCATGCTACAAGCAGCAAAATAAATTGCATGACTCTCAAACCAAATCCACTACCAGGATCATTCATAAATGAACAAGATTTCAATTCGTAAAACTCCTTCTTGCTTTGCTCTTTCATAACGGTTACAAGCATAGAAACCACCAGTTTTTTCACCATGTTCTGCCCATCCACCAAGGCATAACCTGGACATTTAACATTCAAGTCGATAACAAGTATGAGCTACATACTTCCAGACATGAAAATTAGTAACCATTAATAAGATCAAACTATTATTATTTTTGGATTTAAGGTTTAAGGTTTAGGATTAGAGATTAAGGATTAGGGTTAAGTTAAGGATTATAATTAAAGTTTGGGGTTAAGGATTATGGTTTAATATTACGGTTTAGGATTAAGGTTTGGGGTTTATGGTTGTTGATTAGGAATTGGTATTAGGGGTTTTTGCTTAAAATATGTACTTATTTTTTTTTCCAAAATGAAATAACAAATTGTTCATTGTTACTAGTTAATTACTTGTCAAAAAATTGGAATACATAATTCATTTAATTTGTTCTTAGTGTTATTTTTTACAGTAACAACAACAACAACAACAACAACAACAACAACAACAATAATAATAATATAGTAATAAGTAGAAATATGTATTCAGTAAAAAGTATAGTTAATTAATAGAATTATACTTAATGACATTCAATTTATTTAATGTAATCATCACATATATAATTAAATATCTTGAAACCAATAAATCATTTCTTTTTAGGCCTAAAAAGTATAATTATTAACTAATGATATGAATAATGTATATAATTATATTAAGTAAATTTTTTTTTTGCAGACATGACCATGTATGGAAATGAGTGACTGCACATTCCTGTCAAACAATCAGTATTATAGAGCACTTTCTCGTCAAACAAGTCAATTTCACACCCAGCAAGCAACCTGAGTTGCACACCACCACTAATAGAACTCCTTGCTCTCAAACAAATCTTACTTTTTGAAAAAAAAAAAAAAAGAAGAAGAAGAAGAAAGAAAGAAAGAAATCCTCATGATACTACCGGTTCAGCAGCACAATTGAGATCAACACAAAGAAATGGCTAGTTTCAACAATTTTTCCATCATCTACAAAACCTAAATTTTCTTCTGATTCAGTATCCATAGCAATTTGTTACAAGACTCACCACTGCATTGACAGTCCACAACTTGGATCTTAAGTCTAAAGAAGGGTTGGGATATGTATATAGGCATAGCTGAGATTTTTCCAAGGAAACAGAGAAGACTGAATTGCAGGGAAAATTGATCTAATATGCAATGAAGCAAAAGACAAACGCCAAACAAATAATTCTCGTTTTACAAACAGCACCCCACTAAGTTAGACCCCCAATAACTGGCAAATACCAACGAAATAAAATTCAGGCCCCATCACACTAAGTTAAAGCCAGAAACAACTAAAAGACGAAGTGTTAACAAACATATTAACATAGGCACATCAGAACAGATATGAACAACTACAACAAAGCCGAAAACTGGTAGATTCAATTGATTACACCCCTTTGACGCTGAACTCACATCTCTCTCTCTCAAACGTGAAAATTATAAAGAACATCATAGTCATACACGACAGAATATCATAACAATTTCATAATTCCAAGTATCAAAATCAGCCTGCAGCAACGCGAACAAATCGAACCCTAGCACGTAAGCCACACACCCGTGTAACGAGCTGAAACGAGAGGTCCAAATTCAATAAACCACCCACCTACTGCCAAATACCAAAACAATGAGTAGGAGCCCAATTCCCCACAGCATCAATTGCATAGGTTCAATATTCCAACATAGAATAACAAAATCTCAAATAGTTGTGGAATAAAGACTAACAACAACAATGAGCAATATCAACTTTAAAAAAAAAAATGTATCCAGAAAAGTACCATACCAGAAAGATTATATTGTTGTGAAAAACAATGATGAAAACCACTTAGATAAGCATTATCGTGAACCTCAAGTGTACCAACTACTGGTACTGTAGCCATAGCTGAAATGTCCATAGGATTCTTGCTAATGTCCGTCGGCCATCCATGGGATTCTTGCTAATTTATGGTGCATCCTACCTTGGCTGTACTGTCAGGACCCAAGTGAATTTGCGGCACACTGTAGCTTTGAATTGCGGGCTTCCGTCCAAGAGCAGCATGTGGAAAATGGAAGAATTGTTCATGACGATCAAGGAGAAAGCGATGATGGAAATCTGGAATCGCCACAGCCGCAGCCAAGTCTTCCTCCTTAGTATCACCAATGGCGGCGGCAGAGACACAAAAGGTGAGTAAATTAATTATATCAAGAGTGGGTAAAAAAAAAAAATGAAAAGAAGAAGCCCCTCGAGGGAGAGGATTGGAGACCGAATCACAGTTGAAAATAAAGGCCGGAGCTTGCTTCCGATGAACGGAGAACGGCGGCTGGGAAGCGTAGCATCTCCAATTACGCATCGAAATCGTCGGTTACTTCTTCGAAACCTCTGCTCGAAATAGTCAGTTGCTTCGTCAGCTACACCGATTCGCGACGCTCTGGTTTCTTGGTGATGCTCTGGTTTCTCGCGATGCTTCGAGAATTATGCGCTGTTGCTCCCCTCCCCAATTGTTCGCAAGATCGATTCCAGCATCGCTAGCTATTCGCGAGATCGATTCCAGCCATTCACCATCACGAGATCGATTCCAGCCGCTCACCGTCTGTCGGCCATCGGATGTTGGGAGACAAGTCAGAGACCATCAGTGGACCATCGGACTTTTGCTCGTTCATCGGGACTGAGAAACGGAGAGGAGGGAAGAGGGAAGTCAACTTCAGAGGGGGACTGATAAGAGAGAATGAGAGATTTGGGCGAAGAGGGGAAGGAGCCCGTCTCCTCCCCCCGAGAGAGAGAGATCTACGGCCGAAAGAGGAGTGTGAAGTTGGCGGAGGGAAGGAGCTGTTGGAGATTAAGGGAGAGAGGCCAGAGAGTTTCGTGCGAATTGGCAAATCGGTTATGAGGATGGTTCGCGACGGAAATCGGCAGTTGAGGGAAGAAGAGACGACATATGTAACCGATTAACTGGTTCTACCAGGGTGCTGTGCCTTTTCTCTTCTCAGATCCTAATCTAATAGCTGAATAAGAAAGAAATAAACGCTTGGGACTAAAATGATTAAAAATGAAAAAATATAGTTATGGTGGTAATTTTGACCAAATATTAATCTGGAGGAATGGACGGTTGTGATTGGGGGGGCACCGTACCCCCTTGGGTATTTTAGAATCTTCCCTCCATCGGCACTGGGCAACAGCAACCCCACACCACCAAGCTACCAACTGGCTGGCTGGTTTCTCAGGTCTTCCTTTGGGAATCTCAATTATAGTCTACCATAGAATGTGGACTTTTTGGAATATAATAACACAAATTGTACTTCTACCCAGACCAGAGGCACTAGTAGTGGCTTCCTAAAATGATAAAATGTCTATTCTATTCCTTAAAATTTTCAAATAAATTCATTCGTGTCTATCCTTAAAATTAGTCAAATTTCCTATATAAATGCTATGAAGGGGTTCTTTAATATTGTTTGCAAGTCTTCTACTTGTCGTCTTCTTGTTCCATCCATTGGACCATTGCTACAAAATGGACTACAGTTTAGATTTTTTTGGCTTCATAATAAATTACCCATATAGCAGACTAGTGGAGTATTATTTTTGCCCAACTCGCTAGTGGTTTACATGCATGTTATAAGTTTCAGGTCGGTCTTTTCTAATATTATTTGCGAGTCTTCTACTTGTCTTCTTTTTTTTCATCCATTGGTACAATATTTTACACCTTATACTTCCCTTGCTCGCCAATTCCAAGGTTTTTAATTACCGAAATAAATGCGTTGCAAATTCCTTGACCTCGCCTATAGTCTAATATATGACTTTTACTGAAACTGAAAAAAGAAAGAAAGAAAACAGAAAAAAGCGAGTTACAGAAAGGGGGAGGATTGCATCTGTGTTGGTGTAACTAATCTATAACTACGTGTTGACATATTTGTTCATAGGTAATATAAATTATTTTAAAATTGCAAATTTATACTGTTTATATGACATGACATCATTTTTTTCATAAAAAAAATACGAAATGAACATATTCGGAGGGAGATCAATGAAAAAAAAATTAAACTAATTATCCTAACCAATTAACGGGAACGGGGTTGATTATTCTGTCATGCCCTAAATCACCTCTTTCGTATGTACAATGAGAGGCTTTAAAGCTTTTGAATTCAATTTGAGTCTATCGGGTGATTTAGAGCATGCAAATGCCAGGATACTTAGCCAAAATATCTTAGTTTCTTGGTTTAATGCAAGAAATAGCAATATTTTATTTATTAGTAAAGGTCAAGAAGATTAGTGAAGTACCAGTTACGCCTCCAGTCACTTCTGGGTATATATACATCATATAGGTACAGTCAAACAATTAATTAGTGGTCATAGTTGGCTGAATCATATCAGATCATGTCTTAATCTATAGAATTTCTTTTTTTTTTTGTTTTTTTCTTCTTAGTCTAAAGAAATTTTTTTTTAACATTTCTATTAATTTGATATTCCTTTCATCCCACTTTCTTTGATTCATTTGACTTTTTTAATTGATTAGTTTGACTTGAATTTATTCATATTATTGTTTGTTAAAAAAAATTAAAAAAATATATATTTAGAAATTATAGACCTTGATTTATCATTTATATGTAAATATTTTTCATTTATATGCTAAAATGTTGAAAATAAAAAAATTATAGATTAATTGTTGAAAAGTGAATAGTGTAAATAATTTGGGACAAAATGAGTATTAAATTAGTTGAAATAATTACAATTTACCCCCACAAAATTACTCTCTATTCATTCTATTTAAAAAATATACAATTTACCCCTTATTTTATAATACAATTCGATAATAACTTTTGAAATCTTAATTTATACAATATAGTACTTATCTTTTAGTAATTTTAATCTAGATATTTAAATTATTGTAAGATTTCATAAGTTTCTGTCAGACTGTATTAAAAAGGTAAATGGGCCAAATTCATATTTCTGAAATAGGAGGGGCAAAATATAATTTCAACTAAATCTTAGGAATAAATTGTAATTAACCCAAATTGGTTCAATAGTTTGTCCACATCCACACGTAAATTGTACCCTTGGCTCCTAACCTTTTATTATTGGCCCATTTTGGACCTTAACATCAAAAATTTGCACAAGAAGTCATCAATCTCAGTTTTTTATTTCATTTTAGACATTTGAAAGAAAGAAAACATTAAAATTGACGAAATTGGCTACGTGGCAGGCTATCATGGAGCAACTTGTCATGGTGGCAAAATGAATCAATTGTTGGTGATGATGTGAAAAAAGAAAACTAATAAAAAAGAAAAATAATGAAAGAAAGAAAAAGTGAAAAAAAAGGAAAAGCACATCCTATGACGGCCCCTTTCTACCTCAACTTCATCTAGATCTCAATGTACACCTCCTCTTTGCCTCAACTTTTGTTGCATCCTCATCACATCTTTGGCTTGTGTTAATTCGAACCGGTTGGAAATCATGGCAGGAAAATGTTTGGCTGGAGGGAAGGGAGATTGCGAATTAGGAGATCACGATTGTGGAAATCATCTCTCTACAAATTGTGATGGCAGAAAGGGAGGGAGGGGAGAGTGATAGCCGCTTAGGAGTCTCTACTTGGGTCGAAGGACGGAGTATGAGGTCTGCACGAATAGATTGACGAAAGCGAATAGAGGATGGAGGATGGAAATGAGCTCAGTGCGAATAGACCGACAAAAGCCCGGAAATGAGGTCAGTGTAAACAGATCGGCAAAGGCTCGGGCGGTGATTCCGACAAATGGCTACGCGGCAGCATGAACTAAGGAGATATTTGTTCAAAACTTTTCCTTTTTTTTTATTAGTTTTCTTTTTCCACATTATCACCAGCAATTGATTCATTGTGCCACTGTGACAATTTGCTCCATGATGGTGTGCCACATGGCTAGTTTTATTAATTTTAATGTTTTTCGTCCTTGAAAGAGCTAAAATGAAACAAAAAATTGAGGTTGAGAATTTCTTATGTTAGATTTTGAGGTTAGGGTTTAAAATAGAACAATTATAAAAGGTTAGGAGCTATAAGTGTAATTTACCCCCACATCCACTGTCGAGAATGCTTCATTAAGGCTAAGAAGTGTCATCGGCACAGACTCAGTTCTATGAGGGAGAAAATAATTTCACTCAAAATTTAATGAATGAATGAATTTTATCATATTAATGAAAAAAATTTACATATGAATGATAAATCAAGACCTATAATTTCTAAATATTTTTTTTGAATTTTTTTCTAACAAATAATAATATGAATAAATTCAAGTTAAACTAACTGAAAAAGTCAAATGAAGTAAAAAAAAAATGGGATGAAGGGAGTAGTATATAAGTAGTTGAAATTAAGTCAACAAATTAAAGGTTAAAATTTGGGTTTTTATATAAATATTTGAGGTGATGTCTAATTAACCTATAAATTAACTCTACAATTTTTAAATCACCATAAACTTCTGTTTTATAATAGACATTGTTCATTGTAATTTAATATTGGAAAGAGCCGATCAAATACGCTACTCCCTCAAATCAGTGTGGTTCGCAAACTCTTGACATAGGTAGACCTTGTTGAATAAGTATATAGCTATAAAAGCTTATAATTTAATGAAGATAATGTGTTAGACAATAATTGCTGTAAAAGATATGTGAAACCCACTTTAATTAATTAAGCTAGCAAAGAATTGTTTGACGTAGAATTTAATTTTGTAAAAAGCTCGGTTGAGGTAACAAGATGCTTCTGACCTTGTTTGACCTTTTTTCATTAATTGCTTATATATAGCTATCCAAGTCACAACTTAATGATAAAGATACATGCACCGTAACTTATAGGTAGGGCAGGGTTCAATTCCTTAGAAGCTGAAGCCCATCCACAAAGACAACTCCCAATCTTTGTGCTTTTAGGCGCGTAATTCCACATGAACACAAAATTATAAAAGGCAATTTTTAACTATTGAAACTTTTACTGCCTCTACTTGCAGGTGTATATCCCCATAAACGCACGCAAAGTTACAAGTTACAACACTACCAAAATCAGAAATTTCATAACAAAGTCATTAACTTTTAGCTTTATAAGTTTGAAAGTATAATTCCAATCTTCTAATTTATAAAGAAACTTGAGCGAGTTACAGAGGCCATTCCCAAATCAAGCCTATAGATCGGCAACAAATTAGTCAATGTTCTAATTAAGAGGCACACAATCCCATCCCAACTAACCAAGCTGGCGCATCCATTAACCCATCTGCCACGATTATATGTATAATGCACATACATAGGCATGTTTCATTCCAACCCACTTATTTTATCTTCATGGCTTATCACGAGCTTAGCTTTTCATTTAATTCTGATCAATTATGCATACGTATCTAATTCATTTAATTTCTCAATCAAACGACAGGTAATTCTACAACTCAGCTGCCAGGAACACCAATCAGTGGCTGTGCCCTTGACAAGGTACACTTGCTTCACGATTTACTTCCATGTCCAGAACAGACCCAGCTAAGGTACTAGTGCTACGGAAGATCAGATTCAGATCCGGCATTTCTGTTTTCTGAATTAAAAAAAAAACCCAATCTTCTAGTTCTGCTCAGAGGAAGAAGACAAGTCCCATGATCTCCAGCATGGAAGTCAGAATGTGTTTTGTGCAACCACTACATAACATACACAAGATCAAGCCATTCAAATTACATAGTAACGGATGCGTTGTACTTGTACCGACACAGACGTATTGCAGTGCATCATCTTGCGTCTAGCAGTAAAAAGATCACAACTTTCTAGAGAACCCAATGTGAAAACGAATCGTAAATCATGCAACTGAATTTGGTACTGCAAGTATCGGCTGATCGGATGACTGTGTCTAACAAGCAACAGGCTATGCCCTTTCCTTTGCTAATACGAAAGGTTTGACCCGAACCATTTCCATCCTACACGATAATCCACTTTTTTCCTGGGGTAATGAATTGACTATTGTTAATCAAACAAACATGAAGTAAGTACAGTGTTACAAGAACGGTGCTACAATTTGGAATATCATACAAGCAGTTCTTACATGTGTTGATCATCAAATACTTACCAGTAAGTGCTCTAAAGTGAAAGTATAACCATGTAATGGCAGGAATGACGAGCTGGAGGAAACTTGGCATGAAATCACATAGAATCATCAGAATCATCAGACTCACTTCTCTCTGGCTCCCCAGCAGTCGCTCCTGCAACTGGAACATCAGGCTTCTCTGCAGGTGCAGGTGGAGCTGTCTTCTTTGCATTGCGAGCATTTGCTTCATGATTTTCCCCATGGTCATTAACTTCCGCATGTTAAAAAGAAATTAAGGAATACAAAAGCACTGCATACATCAAGGGATCAATTCACTAAGCTTTATTCTGATGAGCAGTTGAAGTTGGTTAAATTGCAATATGTATGAAGTGGGACCAATTCTTCTGTAGGACAATATATGATAAATATCAACAAAAAATTATAAGAATTAACCCATGTCTGGCTTAGAAGGTCTAATTCATCTTTCAGATTTTCCCTAGATTAGTGGGAGGGTAACCAAGTAGTTATAACCTCATACATTGAAATCACGGTCTATTACCAGTTATTCGTATGCTCTGCATACAAACAAAGATATATGTTGAAATCAAAGGAATAAACGTTGTAACAAATTCTCCAGGGAAGAATTAAACCATCTTCCTTAGAAGAGCTTCCGGTTCATTTTTCATGTTTCTCTTGGGTTGGTGGGAGGGATGATCAAACAATTACCATTTGATTTGTTGAAATCAGAATCAAATACCAGCCAAATTATGCATTGCCAGACTATGTACATTAGACATATTGATATTGCTACATCAAGGATATCAACATTTTCAACTGTCCCGCCAGACATGATGTTCAACAGATCCCTTTCAACCCGTTGTACAAGCTCTGGCTGCAAAACACAACAACAAGGAATCACTGGGACTATAATAAAGTAGTTCAATGCATATATTTAGTTCCTTTCATGCCAACATCGTCAATACTAGTCTCAAAAGCTGGTGTTTTACACAAAAGATCAAACTGCCATAAATGAGCTCTTCTTGGTTTCTCATCATGCTGATATTAATCCTGTGCACACTTCCCTCTAAAAGGCTGGACCTTTTCAATTGAATACATGTGAAACTCTTTGAACATAGTAGCTTAAGTAAAATTGCATCATGCGAGTTGGAAACCAACCCCCTTCTGCCAACAAATGGAAAAAGCAAGAAATGTAGATATACAAAGAAGAGTAATAAGTGGGTCAATACATTTAGATCTGGCTCCCTACGAAATCGTCTCTTCCTTGCATCCCTCATGGGGGGAGTAAGACCATGTCTATGCTCCACAACATCAGGAGATGCATCTCCGGGCTCTCTTACCATAATCATCTGCACCAAGCCATTTCACGTTACCAGTTTATTCAAAGGAAATCCTTAACTGATTTATCAATCATCATACCTGGCCAATATCTGCCATTTTTACTAGTGCACTGTCATCATAAGTTTTAAACGACTCAACAACACAAGGAAGATCCAGCAGGGATGCAGGGAAATGATCATTTCCGATGACAAAGGTTCCAGTCCGCCCATCCTCTGTAATTAAGAAATTCAAAGTCATAGAAGCATGCTGGTCACATATCTAATTGGATTGAATTTCTGCAAATATACATTCTAAATGGTCAATATTTTTCTTTTGAGAATTATCAAGTACGTGAAATATAACAGTAATCATTATCAGCATAAGTTGGCTGTACATAAGTGAGCCACTATATCAGAGATGTAATGTATGGAGAATATAGGAAAACAAATATAAAAACACTAACAAATCAGCATAACCAGACTGGTTCACTAAGACCTGTAACAAAAGCCCCATAGCATGGACCAAATTTTGTAACCCCAAGTCACGAGGTGGCGTGGATCTTTTCCATATACAGAGCTGGATATGCAACTCCAGACAAGCTCTTGTAGAGTATAAAGGGATAAACAGGCACCAATCATAAGATGGATCAATGGATCTTAACGGGTCAAAACCTTTGGGAGGCAAACCTGAACACATGTGCGAAGTTTGATGCTGACTGTACAGAATGCTTATCACCATGTTATAGAACATTTTGATATAGTCATCTGGTATAACCTGGTTTAGGTTCCCTCCCATATACCCAACATGGTTTGCATCGTAGGATCAAAGTTAAGGCTAATCAGATTTACCCCTGGGATTGATACTGCTTGCCACTTTTGTATCTTGATTTCAAGAGCAGGTTTCATGTGTTACTAGAATGTCATTTTGCTGGAGAAGTGTGGATGATTATACTGCAGCATATAAACTGCAGAAGTTGTCACTAAGGAGTAAAAGGAAATCCGGATGAAGATGTGCTTATGTTGCAGGTGCCGTTTATATGCTATGGAAAGAAAGAAATTGAAGGCTTTTCGCACAAACTGAACAGACACAGACACATTACCAGCAGCAGCACCTCCAGTGTAGAAGCATTGAACGGTCACTCCACTTGGCAACAGGACTTGAACACTCAAAATGTGGGTTCTCAACAGTAGCTGAAAGTTTTCTTTGACTTTTTATAGTTTGTCCTCAGTTCTGCTGTAAATTCTTTCTTGCTGATTGTAGTTGCTTGAGTTTGAGGTCCAGGTTTGCCATTTGCTAAGTAGACACTGGAGCTTATTTATGTACATATCAAATGCATTTTGTGGCAATAGAATGTGCTACTTTAAGGAGCCCTAGATAAAGAAAAAAAATACACTACAACAGAAGTTGACCAATCTATGCACATGAGTTTATTATTGCTAAAATGATAAGAAAACTGTTTCTGAAACATTTTCTAACCAACCTACAGAGTTTCATGGGGATACCAGATCCCTAAAAGGGTGCCTTTACCTCAAGACCAGGATGTGGTATGGAGAAAATGGTGTCTCAGGAACAATCTGTATACTTTACCTCTAAACCACCAAGAGCTGGAATTAATTCTAGGCTAACCTATAAAACATGGATCTTTTCTCCTCAATAGTCTATTTGTATCAAAATCAATGGCAGTCAAAAAGATATCACCCCAGATATGTAATGAGTTAGTCAACATCATCTACGACAAGAAAACGAGCAACCAAATGTAAGCTAATCTTGTGATCACTTATAATTGCTCCTTTGTGTTTTCTTTCATATGTATAAACTAACTAACCAGAAAAAATGCGATCCAAGTACCGTTAAAGAGGAACTCCAACAGAAACATATTGTATCAATCAATAACTAGATAACGACAAAAAACTTTCTTTATCTAAAGATAGTTAACAATATGAAAGGAAAATATGAAATTCAACTTGATTTCACTTCCCAGCCAATAACCCAAACGCAAAAGCGAGCTGATTCTGACCAGAAAAGGACAAGTCCAAGGAATTATCCTCAGAAGAAGAGGCGTTCTCGCTTAAAAGACGCTCGATACGCTCAGCAACAAAGGGTGGAACCCTGAGAATGAATTGCTCCTCCATTCCTAGAAATTGGTTTCCTGGAAGAGATTAACAAAAAAAAACGAAAAATCAAAATAATACAATTGCAAGCATCGAAATTTAATAGTAATCAAAAGAGAACCAAATAAACTGTTCAAGCCAGGTCGCCATACTGCGTTTTCAGTTAGAAGGTCGAAACCAAAGGCAGAATTTTAGAGAAAAAGGTGGAATTTTTTCTTCAAGTTAGAAGGTCGAAACAAAAGGTAGAATTTTAACCCAAGAAATGTAAAATTAGAAATCGAGAACCGTTTCTTTGCACAGATAAAAGGTGAATGTTGGAGAAGAGAACGAATTTCACCTTCTTGCAGCTTCGGACGATCTGGTATTGTGGGGATGGGGAAGATCGAGCCTTCAGAGCTCCCGTTAGAAACAGACTTTGAAAGATGGGAAAGTTACAAAAGACCCCCCTAATGTTGGATTAACCTACACTTCCCCCTTATTTTCAGAAACCTACACTTATCCCGCTAAATAGTAAATTCTTTTGGCCTCCATTAAACTATAAAAAAGGAAAATCCAGCTTTTACACTTGCCTTCTATATGTAGAAACTATGACCTATAAACTTTTACATCTAACAAATCTGCCCCATCTCCAACTCACCGATTTCATGGCTCGACTTCAAACACAAAGAAAGAAAAATCCAATGAAATCAGAAATAAAGGGTAAAATCCATTGGGGGTACCTTAGCTTTTATTCTTATCCCAAATTGGTACTGATATTTGAATTTGTCTTATTTAACTACCTAACCTATGTTAAACGTTTTAATTGGGTACTTTCTGTTGATTCCATCATTAAGTTTAACAGAAATTGCTAACGTGGCATTAATTAATGCTACAATAAACTTAAAATAACAACTTTGGACCCTAAACTTTTCCAACCACTAATTCTAAGCCTAAAATTTACATATCTAATGCCTAAACCACTACGTTTACCGATGTCCCAACCCTAATCCGACTAGGCTCGTTTACCCAACCCCATCATCGATTAGAATCAGCTCCGCCACTGGAGAGTAACGAATCGAGGGGTCTGCCCAATCGGCTTCTCCACTCCCCTTACCACCCAGCCCCGGCAGTGATTTGTGCTCAATCGACCCAACCCAGCACTGCCGTCTATCATGTTTGCCACGGTGATTCCAATGTCTTCCCTCTTTAACCCGGTGCATTGTTTGGAGATGGAAGCAATTGGCCTTTTCCATGAGCTTGTCGATGGGGATGGAAGCAACGAGCAACAATGACGAACTGTCTGGGGAGTGACAACGAAGGGTCTAGGAAGCAATCGGCCTTTTCTATGGCCTTTTCAATGCCATGGTGATTCCGATGTCTGGCCAAGCAACAATGACGAAGGGTCTGGGGAGAAGGTACCCACCGGACGATGAGATGATAAGGGTGGAGAGAGGTGTTGATTTGGTGGCGGTGACCGGCGGCAGTGATAAGTTGGTTGGAAAATTTTTGTTTGAATTTTTTCAAATCCTAGTACCTAACCCAACAAAAAATAGTGGTTTAGGTGTTAGATCTGTAAATTTCAGAGTTAGAATTAGTGGTTAGAAAAGTTTAGAGTCTAAAGTTATTATTTTAAGTTTATTGTAGCACTAATTAATGCTACGTCAGCAATTTCCGCTAGACTTAATGATGGAATCAATGAAAAGTACCAATTGAAATGTTTAACATAGGTTAGGTAGTTCAATAGGATAAATTCAAAGATTAGGTACTAGTTTGGGACAAAAATAAAAGCTAGGGTACCATCGGTGAATTTTATCCCAAAAATAAACCCATTAACCTTCACAATTCAAGAATCAGAAATCTAAACAATATCCAACAGTGTTCATTCATGTTTTAAACCATTGCCAACAGAAATGTTTTTTCATAATTGTTTCTCCACCAATAATAGAAATCCCCACAAAATTATATCTACCTCGGGTTAGAAGACGAAGACGAGCCTCTTTCTAGGTCCCAACCTACTCAAATCTTCCTCTTTCTTCTGCCAGAAAAAGCCCTAGGCCATGCTCCTCCTCCTCACCCCAATCACATTGCTCCTCTGTCACGTCACCTCCATCCATCTCGTCCCCTACCTCTCCATCCCAACTCGCTATCCCTTAATTCGCCTAACCTCCATGCTCCGGAAACATTCTTTATGAAATTGGTAGCATTTAAAGCATGAAATTGGCCATGAAATTAAAAATACAGACACTAGATACTTTGATCTATAAGTGGTGGAAGTTTAAATTGGAGAAGAAACATGTAAATTGTGCATCAAATAGTAGAAAAGTAGAGAAAGACAGAACTTCCAAATTATAACTATGTGCAACAATTGAGGACAATTTGTATAATTGGCAATATTTTCTATTTGTTTTAATTGGCACTCACTAACTCAACATAATATTCTAATTAAAACAGAGTTTTCTTTCATTTACTTGCATAACAAATACTAACATGAACAACCTACAATTGTTAAAAGGCTTAAGCCCTCATTTTTCCCTTAAATTATCACAAAGCCTATTTTTTCAGTCTCTAAACTAAACTAATCAGTCCCCAAAAAGAGCATTTGAACTTTTAAATAATTTCTATCAGGCACAATTTTGAAAGTATAGAGGTTGTTTAGGAACAAATTTTCATTTCTCTGTTATTGAAGTCGAGCCATGAGATTGGCTAGTTGGGGATGAGGGCAGATTTGTTAGATATAAAAATTTATAGGTCATACTTTCTAAATGGAAAAGGCAAGGGTAAAAGCTGGATTTTCCCTTTTTTTTTTTTTTGTTTAACAGAGACTAATAGAGTTTACCATTTAGGGGGTAAATGTAGGTTTTTGAAAATAAAAAGAGATAAGTGTACATTAATCAAAACCTTAGGAGGTGTTTTGTAACTTTCCCTTGAAAGATTCCATCCCGGCAAAAATAATAAAAAACCACTTATGTTTTAACTCGGCCAAAATCAGCCAGTTATGTTTTTTTGCAACTCAAATAAACCATCAATGTTATATAAATGGCTGAATAAACTACTAACATTATTCAAATGACCAAATTCCCTGCTAAACTTTAAAATCCAATAAAAAACTACAAAACTCCCCACCATCTTTTTGATTTTTTGTATAATTAACACTTTTAGTTTAAAATAGTCCAAATATGCTACTTTTATTGTCGTAGTGGGAAATCTACTAATATTTTGATCAATTGTAGATCACTCACTCACTCATTCACTCACTCACTCCTTCTCGCTTTCTCTTTCTCTCTTTCTCTCTCTCTTTAAACTCTAGAGTCGATACCTGAAACCTTATTATCACCCGTTTTATCTGCCATTGGATACATCATATTTCATATCAATAACAATGTTGGGTTTTAAGGAATGAGAGGGCAGACTCAAAGTTGAAGTTGTCTTCATAAACAATGGTAGTGGCTGAGGATGATAATTTCTTAGTCTCAATTAGCCAAAATAATTCTATTATGAGTTTTATAAGTTTTGTCCCATTTTGGTAAGAGAAGGTATTTATTAAGAATTATTTAAATAGAATATCTCATATTTTAATATAAGATAAAAATAATGAAATGAGTCACTAAATTTATCGATTTTCTCCATTAAAAAAAAAAAACAAAGTAAGCCTTAGAACAAACATGAGTGGCCTAATTGGGCCAACCAAAAAATTTAACAAAGAATGGTAAATTTGACTTGTTTAAAAATATAATAGAAAATGGGTAATTTGACTCATTTAAAAATATAACAGAAAATGGGTAATTTGACTCATTTAACAATATTAGTAGTTTATTCGTCCAAAAAACAAACATAAGTGGCATAAGCATACCAACGAAAAAATTTTAGTGATTTATTCTTTATTTTTTGCTTTAGAACAAACATAATATCGCAAAAAAAATGAAATATTTCAATAAATTGTCATCAAGTGGCTGATTTGGGCTGATTCAGTAACTTCAATAGTTTATTTGGTTCCAAAAAAACATTAGTGGCTGAATCGGGTCAAATGGAAACATGAGTGGTTAGTTTGTTATTTTTGCCTTCCATCTTTATAGCCTTTTCTTTGGGCCTTTCAAGTTCAGGCCCATTTAATGGGCCTTAGGGGCCCTCACCGCTGTTCGTTCGTTCCTCGATTTAAGATTGAACCCTAGCAGCCTCTCCCTCTTCATCAGACTTGTGATTCATCGCAGGCTGCAATCTCTCTCTCCCTCTCCTTCCCTCCCTTTCTTTTCTCTCTCTCTATCTTTCTCTCTCTGTACTCGGTGTCAGGTAATTTAGTGATAATTTTTGCTTCTTTTACTTCAGGATTTGATGTTTCTGAATGATTTCTGGGGTTAGTTGTTTGGCGAATTTAGGATTTGTTTCGATAATGCGGCTTCCATGTTGTTTGGTTGGATTCATGTCGGTAGTTTTGTTGTAGGAGAATCGAAAATTTTGTATCTAATCTGTGTCTTTTGATTTAAACGCGTTACTTAGGCCTAGGGTTGGTGCTCTGTGTAGATGAGAGGAAGGAGCTACAGCCCTTCCCCGCCTAGGGGGTATGGAAGACGAGGCCGGAGTCCGAGCCCTCGAGGCCGCTATAGTGGCCGTGGAAGAGATATGCCGACCAGTTTGTTGGTTCGCAACCTTCGACATGATTGCAGGTAAGTTCATTTTTTCTATGATTCAGGTATTCTTGTGAGCTCGAATATTGTGTTGCTGCTCACAATGTAGCCAATCTTTTTAGATGATCAATCTTTGTTTTCTGGGACAACATGACTGTGATTAAGTTTGCATTTGTACTGTTGCCATTCTGAACCCTTTTGTTCACTTCAATTTTTTCGATTTTGTAGGCCTGAAGACTTAAGAAGGCACTTTGAGAGATTTGGCTCTCTAAAAGATGTATACTTGCCAAAGGATTATTACACTGGGTGAGAATTTGTTGCTGTGGTATTTGTAATTAGAACGGTGCTATATACTTTTCAAGCCCGCACCCCACTCCATTGGGTCCTCTCTCTATTTCTGTATAAATTTGAAGAAGTTTTCTGGTTTCACTTAAGGCATTCTAGGGAAGCTTGACTTTAGACGCCTAGATGAGATCAATTGTGGTCCTTCTGAGAGTATTTGATCTTGCATCATTTCCTTGGTTTTAGATATTGCTTGCTTAAGGTTTTTCTTTGTTATTTTGTATATACTCAGCTATTGGCCTACTCTTCTGATATATCTCTATGTTATCAACTTAGAGCTTGAGATGTTATAACCTGTTAAACCCAATTCTTTGAAGTGTTGCCAAGCTGGTTCCCTTAAAGTAGAAGTTTATGCTCTGGTGAGCGGTGTTTCCTTTGAAATATGCTTATTGTTTTTCCTTTTGCAATCACACCTTGGGTGTGTTAATTGAAGTTGTTGAGATTTAACAGTGAAACTAAAGTTTTGAAGACATCAATCGAGTAATTAGAGTTCTTTTGAAGATGATGTTAATGATAGTGAAGATTGGAAGGAAGTTGGGTTTGAATACATTGTGAAGATGTTCCAAGTCTTGAAGAATTTGAAGTCATCTTTAAACTGAAAATTTCAAGGTTAGCAGGCAAGTGCTTGCATTTTCATGCTTGTGGGGCCTTCCATATTACTGGGGACTATTTGGAGCTTCCTTCGCTGAGGTTATTGGTATGCATAGTAACACTTACATTGATATCTCTAACTTACTATTTAGTCTTATTGTGCAGGGAGCCAAGGGGATTTGGTTTTGTCCAATATGTGGATCCTGCTGACGCTGCTGATGCCAAACACCAGATGGATGGGCAGGTTCTTCTGGGCCGGGAACTGGCTGTTGTTTTTGCTGAGGAAAACAGGAAGAAACCAACAGAAATGAGGGCTCGGGAGAGAGTGAGGTAATTTCATACTGAATCGCAGTGGTCGTGTTTATTTAATTGGATAAAGTATATTGGGTTCTTTTTGTTGATTTTAACAAGAGTACAAGCTTTGGAAGAAACATATCTGGGGTTCTTCCATATCACAGCAGTTGAATATGTGATTATAATGGGACAAATAGAGATGGATTTCTGCATGATTAAGCAACACAGTATCAGTTCTGAGGTGTAAAATATAATTGTGGAGATGGGACATATGAAACTGTGCTGAAGTACATCACGTGAAGTTTATGATCTTGTTTTCCCCCTTGTAAATCAGCATGTGGCTGAAAATTTGGAGCTCATCCCCCTTCTGACCTTCTAAATATAAATTCTTGCTAGCAGCAGAGGGACCAGATATCGTGACAGAAAACGGTCTCCACCTCGTTACTCTCGTTCACCTCGATACTCACGATCCCCACCTCCTCGACGTGGAAGATCAAGATCGCGTAGTAGAGACTATTACTCTCCAGCATCTAAGAGGAGGTATCATTCAAGGTTTGTGCCCTAGTTTCTATTTTTTGACATGACTTATGGTTTATTATGTCACTTTTGTGGCAACCTATTTTTTTTCTTTGGTTGTTTGCCCTGGTAGGTCTATTTCACCTGAGGAACGACGATATAGTCGAGACCGATCATATTCACGCTCTCCTCCTTACAATGGTTCAAGGAGCAGAAGTCAAAGTCTGGACCAGGGCCGGCCTCCAAGCCGAAGCAGGAGCAGGAGCCCCAGGCGGACTGAGAGCCCTAAACAAGTTCGAAGCCCAAGCAGAAGCAGAAGCCGGAGCCCTAGGGGAGAAGGCAGAGATAGGTCTCCCAGTCAGTGATGTTGGCATACCATATCTAAACTGTTGTTTGAAGATGCTGTTGTAGCGTTTTCCTAGCGGATTGTTTCGCCGTTTTCACTCTTCTTATTGAGTTTTTAGGATTTACTTGTACCTAAAGCAGTGTTGCCGTGGTTTGAAGTTACCGGACAAGTAGGATGTTATCGAGGGACTAAGCTTGGGTGTGGTACCTAGGTGTAATGAACTCACTAATACTATGTTTTTGCAACTTTATTTGTGGTGTGGCCTCTTGTTAGTTGTGTATTTCTAGGTAATCTTTTTGTGGCCTCAACACTGGAAAATGGCTCCTAAAAAAACACCCCCGGGCCCCCTCTTTCTTCTAATTCTCTCGCGGCGATAATTGCCCTCTCTGATTGCTAATTGCTGGCCCAATATTCCTTCTCTAGTGTTCTCAACAAAGGAGGATAAACTTTGTGGGAGCTCCTTTCTGAGATTCCTGACCACTGGTCCACTGCCACATGTGCCTAATTGTCTTTCTACCCACTGTATTTTGCATCAGCGAGTGAAAAAGTTGGTGATTTGTATTATTTGAATTCTAATGACTCTCTTCTTAGGTTATGTGATGCTCAGCTAGTAATTTTTTATTTTAAAAGATTAAAGGAAACCACATGATAAAACCACAACTAAATTTAAACACTGAATTCCCAAGCAAGAGCTTTCACAATGAAAAACTCTAGGAAGTGCTTGTGATGAGTTTAATATATGGTGGCAATCCTGATCGAATTTGATGAAGTGGGTAGGATTATCTATTTGTTAGAACGACAATAATTTAACTTGAAATCTTTCTATCTCAAAGTAATTAGAAGCAGCTAATTGATTTGAACTTAAGTTAATTTAATAAAAAATGACTTATTTTTATTTTTATACCTTTTTTTTTTTCGAACCAATTTCATTTAGAAGCCAATATTATGTAAATACAATTTTAAATAAAATTAATTTTACATAAAATATATATAAAAAATAAAAAAAACTATTTTAAATTAAGCTGAAAAGAATTCACTCAAGGTTTGGGTTTGGTTATTGGATCTTTAGGCGTCCTTTGAAGCACTATAGCCGTTAGCATCGACCTTTGAGCTGTTTCCTAATAATATGATGACTGTTGGAGGGAATCTGGAAAACGCCTTTACTTCTTTTTTCGTGGAACAGAAAATTATCTTTCCAGCTTACCAAAATAAATTCTAGAATTTATATACTTTCAAATTATTGATACATGACTTAAAATTCATTATTTTGAAAACCATTTTTTATAACACCCAATATATCATATCATATGTACCATATCAATTTGTAAATTAAATTTTGTTATCTGGAACTAGTACTTTTGTTTGCTTAATTTCTTAATTGCGCTTTTTGAAAGAGTGTAGCTCTCTTTCTTTTCAAATAAATTTATGGTGGCGCATTGGCACCCCAGTTACATGCTCTTGTAGGAGCGAGTATGGTTTGGGTTGGTTTGGTTTTATAATAGAACCAAATCAACCAAAAAAATAGTATCGGTTTCAAAATTTTTCTACATAATCCGAGAATCAAGAACCGAATAAATCCAAAATTATGGTTCTGAGTTTTTCGATTCTGGTTCTCAGGTTTTTCGATTTATACCATATATCTATAATAATACCAAAACTCAATAAAATTATATCCATAAACAGTTTATAAAATATTCAACATAATATACAATTAAATCAGCATTTAAATACATGTACTTAGATATATTCAAAATAGTTTAATATGCTGTTGCTAAAATGGTTCAAAATAGTTGCTTGTAGAGTATCTTCTATCTCAACCATTTTACCACCCTTTAGTAATTTTAATATTGGCACGACATTTAAAATGAAAAGCTGAGTCTTTAAGATCTTCTTCTTCAATATCAAAACCTGAAATATGCTGATGTCATGAATTTCTAATTTCACATAGCTAATAAATGAAAAAAAAATGGTAAATTCCGTCATTGTCTCTAAACTACATCTAATGTTGCTTATTCGTCCATAAACTATTAAATGTTGCTTAATAGTCCCTAAACTATATCCAGTGTTACTTAATCGCCCTACCGTCCATCATAGCTGTTAAGGATGGATGGAAAAAAAATGTGGCTGTTACTTAATCGCCCTACCGTCCATCATAGCTGTTAAGGATGGATGGAAAAAAAATGTGGCTGTTGATGTAGCATGGAAAAATGACATGGTTGTTGATGTGCCATTACTTTTCCATTCATCTTTGACAGTATGATAGACGACGGGACGATTAAGCAACACTGGATATAGTTTATGGACAATTAAGCAACATTTGATAATTTAGAGACGAATAAGCAACATTGAATATAGTTTAGGGATGACTGATGGAATTTACAAAAAAAAAAAAAAACATTAGGATTTGTGTCATAAAGAGTGGTCTAGAGTAAGGAGATTCAAAGCAAAATGAACTAGGAGTAGTCGGTCTAGAAAATAAAGTAATTCAAATGAATATAAAGAAATTTCATGAATGATCTTACAACTTCCATATTGTTTCAATTTAGGACATCAATTTAAGTTAATATAAAAACACAAGATAACCATCATAATTCTTCAAAGAAATACATACATACAATATATTAGTAATACTATAATTTTTATTATATAATTATATATATACCTCGAGTTGGTTCATATAGGACCAGAACTAATCCAAAAAATAGGGATGGTAAAATTGGATCCAACTACTTGAACTCAAACCCAACTTGACTCGATTTGACCAGAAATGTTAATGACCCGAACTTGATTGTACTTAAACCCGAACCCAAAATGACTTGATAACTAAACTTGACAAGATCATATTTTAACGTAAATCAATATAAAATATATGGTTGACAAATACTTTAGAAACATTATGATTTAATATATGTGAACGAGTTTCTTCTATTATGTTGATCTATTTTACGTTGTAGAGCGATTAAGTGAGTGCTATGAGAAATGATTAATGAAACGGTAATAGAGAGATATGAATAATTAGGTTTTAGAAATTATAGTTTTCCTTCCGTCCCATACTATTTGAAATATTTGAATTTTTCAAATAATTTGAATTGAATTTATTCATATTACTCTATCTGTCTCAAATTCTTTACACTATTAATATTTTAACAATTAATTTAAAATTTTTATTTTCAACATTTTGATATATAAATAAAAAAATTTTATACATGAATGCTAAATCAAGGTCTATAATTTTTAAATATATATTTTTTATTTTTTTAATAAAAAATAATATAAATAAATTCAAGTCAAATTAGTAAAAAAAATTAAATGGAGCAAAGAAAATGGGATCGGGGGAGATTTTTTGTTAGAAATTTTTTTAAAAAGTATATATTTAGAAACTATAGGTCTTTATTTATTATTTAATATAATCATTTTTCATTTATATACTAAAATATTAAAAATAAAAAAAATCATAAATTAATTTTTGAATAGTGAATGTTACAAAGAACTTGGCATAGAGAGTATTTTATTAAAAAAAATATTAATATATCTTCATAAATTTTATATTATTTTTTATGCTAGTTAAATTAAATTTTAATCAAAATTAAACAAAAAAATTGAATCAATTAAGCCATTTCGGTTTTATACATTAATGAACTGAGTAAACCTGATAATAAAGTTAAATATGGTTTAAGACCCAATAACTCAACCTAATTGGATCCGAACCCAAATAAATCCAGTCTGACCTAACAAAAATCCGAAATTTACTCAACTCGAAATCTACTCAAACCCAAATAACTCGATCTGGACCCAAATACGTTCTAACCTGATTAAATATAAACCTGAATGACCTGACCAAGAACCTGACCCGACCACCCGATTGCCATCTCTACCAAAAACCATCAGTTCTTATATATGTGAAATCAACTCTTGAATTATAGTCCATTTTTACCCAACTTAACTCAACCCAATGATGGTGGTTTGGGTTAAATTTCGGGTTTATCCAACTCATGCTCACCCTACGCTTGTGTCCTAGTTAAATTTCACTGGAGCCTCCCAAAGTATTAACTTAATGTCATAATTGCACTCGTATGCTTTGAAAATTCATAATTATAAAGCTAATAACTAATAAGGTTGTGATGTGTACATTATTCAAACCTGTACCGCTACTTACCCCCTGAAGATATGAAAACACCATTTTCTTTAATTTCTTATCTTCATTGAGAAACAATTTCATCTGGAGTCAAAATGTAACATTACATATATTAGGAGAGTTAAAGTGTAGGTTTAGAAGTGTGTAGATTCTTTTGTAATATTCACTATCTTAGGGGGGCTTTGGATGCAATTTTTTCAATTTTTGAAAAGGAAAGGAAAGGCAAACAGACAAGCAAGCTGCCCGTACAGAAACTTTTTCGTCTGCTGGTTATTCGCCGCGCTGATCAAGCAAAACTTGTCCGGGGAAAGTTCTAAAATTCGAATCCATCTGTTGCTGAAATTAAATAAAAATTTCAATTTGTGGACTTTTCATGTCTTGTAGTACTTGGGTGGGGTACAGTGTGCTAGCCCCTTTTGTTGGATTTAATGAAGGATTTAGTGAACTCCAGAAGTGTTCTCAAGTTGGGTCTTCAAAGTAAGGTAAAAGTCCGGGACTTTTGAAAAACTTCCTCAGATTCCCACTTGGATCCTTTCTCGAGTAAAGTCTGCCTCTTGGTTTTTGCCCTTTCCGGGGGTTTTAGCCTTCATTTCTTCTCTGTTGCAGCTAGGCGATTCTCATTCTACAGAGGTACTTTTGACATTGTTCTTCTCCTTTCTTTGATCAGATAGTTTGAGGGGTCTTGTTTAATATGGATTTTGGCGTCTGGGTTTCTCTGGTTGTGTCTTTTATGTGCATGAAATCTGGTTTTTGATAGGTTCTGAATCCTTGGCTGGAGGGTTTAATCGAAGCATCTCTTAAGGTGATGAGGCGGTTTTTGAGCCTGTTGTAGCACGAACTCATCCTTGCCCTCTTGAGTTGTTATTAGTTATGAAGATATGTACTTGCAGTTGTCTGTTTCCCAGAAACTAGTTTTTATGGTAGCAAATGTCTGTTTCAGTGTGTTTGGATTTATTCTTCATCTGGGCAATGACAGCTAGTTCCATTTAAAATTTTTCTTTTTTAGGAGTTTCACAGAACTTCTATTTTTTGCGAATTTCCAGTCTTGATTGGAATCGCTACATCTAGGCATCTCATTGCGGTTGGACCATTGAAGTCATTTTCGGAAGATTTGGCCATTCACCTTCATTCAGAGGCGAGCTGAAACTGGTAGATATTTCTTGGACCAGATGATTCCTGGGAGATGGATCAGAAGTTTGCTTCTCCTCTTGGTTACAATGTTTGTGAATATAGATGGTAAGACTCTTGTCAGTAACTTGTAAATTAGTTGAATTTCTTGTGCTGTAGCAGTTCTGTAAGTGTAACAAGCATGTTCTTGTTTATGTCAGTTATTTAGAATGTTCAACCAGTTGCCTCGGTGCCTTATCTTTCGATGTGAATTAGGAGACTTTCTTAAGACTGATTATCCTGATGACTGATTTTCTTTTGACACATACGTCAATGAATATGATGCGATTGTTTGAAGATTCCACACTCAGCCATCACATGTGAATGAGACACCCTGCAAAATAATTGATGACAGTATTGATTTCAGTGTGAGTGCTGAAATCCTACGAGTTAGATATTGAACTGATGCTTTGCATTCTAATATAAGTTCTAGTCTCACAAAATTGTTTTATGCTCAGAGAATGAGAATTTTTTCCAGCTCAAAGTTAAGTAAATCTTCAGCTAAGCCTTTGAACTTCTTGCTTGATGTTGGCTTGTGACAGGATTTTCCAAATGCTGAATCCAGATTCTTGACCTTGCAGGTGCATTTGTGGGGATGAACATTGGGACTGATCTATTCAGCATGCCACTGGCTTCAAATGTGGTTACAATACTCAAAGCCAATCATATAACTCATGTGCGACTTTACAACGCTGACTCTATCATGCTAAGAGCCCTTTCAAACAGCGGGATTGATGTAATGGTCGGTGTCACAAATGAAGAAATCCTAGGGATTGGAGAATCTCCATCAACAGCTGCTGCCTGGATAAATAAGAATATTGTGGCACATGTTCCTTCAACCAATATTACAGCTATTGCAGTTGGCAGCGAGGTTCTAACATCAGTCCCTCATGTTGCCCCTGTTCTTGTCAGTGCTTTGAATAACCTTCACAAAGCTCTAGTTGCCTCAGACCTAAATTCTCAGGTCAAAGTATCTACTCCACAATCGATGGACATAATTCCCAGGCCTTTTCCACCATCAACTGCAACATTTAACTCCTCTTGGAACTCTACAATATATCAGCTCCTTCAGTTTTTGAAGAACACTAAGTCGTACTATATGTTAAATGCCTATCCTTACTATAGTTACACAAGTGCAAATGGAATTTTTCCAATTGATTATGCTCTTTTCAGGCCACTGTCCTCTGTGAAGCAAATTGTAGATCCGAACACTTTGCTCCATTATGGAAGCATGTTTGATGCAATGGTTGATGCAACCTACTATTCTATTGATGCTCTAAATTTTTCTGGGATTCCCATTGTTGTCACTGAAACAGGATGGCCTTGGCTTGGTGGAGCAAATGAACCTGATGCCACTGTGGAGAATGCCGAGACTTTTAATAGCAATCTGATCCGGCGAGTACTAAATGGTTCGGGTCCACCTAGTCAGCCTGGTATGCCCATTGACACTTACATTTACGAGCTGTTCAATGAAGATAAGAGGCCTGGGCCTGTCTCAGAGAAAAACTGGGGTGTATTTTTCACCAATGGAAGTGCCATTTATCCGCTGGGTTTGAACACTTCCAGTTCAGTTACAGTGAACTCCACTGGTGTTTTCTGTGTGGCTAGAGAAGGTGCTGATGAAGATAAGCTGCAAGAAGGTCTGAACTGGGCTTGTGGGGCAGGACAGGCTAATTGCACTTCAATCCAACCAGGCCAACCATGCTACCTTCCAAACACGGTTACGAATCATGCATCATATGCCTATAACGATTATTATCAAAGAATGCGTAGTGTTGGTGGAACATGCAATTTCGATGGTACAGCGAGAACCACAACCATGGACCCAAGTAAGTTCTTGTAAACCTTTTGCATGCTGATGGTACAATTTAATGACTTCATCTTTGAGTTCTTCAAAGACATGATATCCTAGCCTGTGTCTCCTGTGTTTATTTACCATTTCCATGGAAGGTTAGATTTTTGCCTTTGAAATATAAACTTTTTGAATGGAGAAATCTTCATGAACTGCTGTCACTGGTCTTACAATAAAAACATAGAATTGAGTTGAAATGAAACAATGGTAGCAAACTACTGACCTGTTATCTCAAAACGCATTTCCTGAAATGTGTTCTAACAAATGTTCATTTCTTCTTGTCGTTATTTCATCCTATGAATGGCCAGACCCATCAATCCAATAGAATCTGCTATATGGTAATATGAGCTGAAGATTTTTACATTTTACCAAATAAGATCTTAATGAAAAGCCTTCACTTTCATCCCTGCAAGATTGTGTGATTGGTACTTTGCTTCTTTCTTCCATTCCGCTGATTGCTTGGTGATTCTACTGCAGGTTACAACAACTGTATATTTACGGGAAGGTGGGAGTTTTTTGTTTTCCTTATCTGTTTCAGTTCTGAAGTTGCCCAGAGAATTTGACGTTCATTATTCTAACTCTTAGTACTTCTTGGAACAGTTCAAATTCAAGCACTGGTGGGGGCATACCATCGCCAGCAGCATTTGGTCCGGTAAGCCCCGATGGAGGGAGTTTGATCCTTTCGGTTCCAAGAATTGGGCTTCTGCTCTCGTTGATCACCATTCTTTTGCTTTGACTTGGGAAGTTACCGGGTTTACTGTGGCTACATCTAGTAACCAGTTGTGGAGGTTGAAGCAGAACAAAACTGAGATCAAGCAGCAACACTGCAACACAAAATCTGTGGAGGTGGAAGGTGAAGGGTAGCAACCAGTTGTGTCATGTTAGTTTTTCAGCTGATTGATTTTTGACATGTTACAGATATTGTTCATCTCTTATAAATTCATCTACACCTGTGACTAAGAAGGATCAGAGAAACAAAAGTTTCTTCCAACTTTTGACTTGCATCTGTTCGATGCGATTGACCTAACAAGTTTGTAATGGAAAGAGATGGATTGCAGCAGCTAGCACTCAACCGTGGACATGTTGAAGCATTGTTTGCTAGCTCGTTTCGACAGCCGTGTGTGGCAAAACGAAGAAATTGGTTAGGGAAGAAAGGATAGTTACATCTTGTTCATTTTAACTTAGGTCAATTGAATAAAATATAATTTATTTTTATTATAATAATTTATTTTTATTCTTACATCTTTTTTATGTAAAATTAATTTTAATTGAAAATCAATATTATGTATTTTAAAATTTTACTTTTAAATACATTATTGTATCTATATAATATTAACTTTCAAATGAAATTAGTTTTATGTAAAAATAATGTAAAAGTAAAAATAAATCAATTGATTTAAATTAAAATGAATTAACTCTTAAATTCTGAAATTGAATGCTGTTTCTCAATTGTCGACAATTACAAAGGTAATTTGATACTTTGCCGTTGTACGCAAATATCATCTTCGGCCGCAAATTTAGCCATTATCAGGATGACGATGATGAATATGAGGAACTAAAGAATCAAAGACTTGGCGACTTTTCCTGATTGGTGGGAAAAAGTTGTCAAGAGGGTAAGAAAATTAGAACTCACCCAACCAATTAACTTTGAGTATTCTATTCTATTCATTGCGCCTGTTTGGTTACTAAATTTACGTAATTAAATTTGGATCAATTGTGTGCACGTCAAGAGTTATATAGAGACGAGAAGGGCAAGAAGTAGTGTTACAACTCCAGGATAGGATTCAAAGTCGACAAGTATGGCCTGAAGAACACCAACCACTTCCAACATGTTAGGACTATTAACACTACTTTTCACTTTGTTGCCGACACATTTGTCTATGCAAGATGTCATCTGTAATGTGAGCTGTTCTAAAAGGTTTGCATTAAAACCTTACAAAATCCAATGCCACACAATTTGGCATTACTCCTAGTTCATCTGTATATACCTAATTGGGTTTTCTTGAATTGCTTATTTTTCTTTTTGGTTTTTCTTTTTCTTTCTGGTGTTTTTGTCTTTGTCCTGTGTTTTACTTTCTGGAATGTGACAGACTAACAGAAGCTTCGGAAGAAAAGAAAACTAGAAGAAAGGCTGAAGAAGTCAGCAAAAGAAGATTGTTGTTGGAGATAGTGAAGATTGTTGAAGAATTGTTTTACATTATCCATTATAGAATAAATATATTATTATTATTATCATTATTTTGTTGGATTGCTAATATTTTCTTTAATTACATGAATAATTTTGACTTTTAATAATGTTGTAATAAAATGCAACAGGCAGGGTAAAAAGGTGAAAGTGTGACAATATTTTTAAGGCTGACTCTTGGCCTTCCATCTCCCAGCTGTTACACGTATTTGTATAGCACCAAAGGGCATTGGGGGCAGGGAGTAGATGGGCACGAAATTCACAATTCCTCAGTGCCTACCAACCACATCCACCAACTACCGCCCACATACTCAAAGGCACCAACCAAACCTTCCGAGTCCCAGACCCTGACAAATATTAATTCCAGCTTATTCTTTCTCTTTTCCTCTCTGCCCTTCACAGAGGAACAATTGGCAGAGACCATTCCTTGAATTGATATGTGAGGCAATTCAAGGCACCAGAGGGTCACTAGCAGGGTGGCTATGGCTTCAGTTGGTGGCTCGGCCTCTGCAAGCCCATCCCTCAATCATATCAGGTAATCATCAGCTGCACCATCTTTGTCTTTCTCTGTGATGTTGTCTTATATTATCCTATCAAAATGTGCCTAGTGGAGTTCAATGCATGTCTTGCTTCATTTACAAGGATCTTCTTGGAAGTTTCAAGGCCATTAGGGTTAAGGGAGGCCTCCTCTTTTGGAAGAAGTGGCTTTCACATTTTGATAAGATTCGATTTCGTTTGTCTTCCGTAAAGAGGGCTTAGCTTCCGATAATTCAGTCTTGTTTCATTAGGCCTCAAAGTGAGTCTTGGATGTGGCTCATAGGACAAGGATGATGATGATGATGTCCATGATATGAATCTGAAAAAGCTTAGACAACAAGTAATTTACAATAATGTTTTCGGCTTTCTTTCCCTTCCAATTTGAATTGGGGTGGACTAGATTATGCTATAGGTACAAGTGTTGTTTCACTTGTTCTATAACAGACTTTCTTAGATCCATTCCTGGTATGGTCATGGAAGCCTCAAAAGAAACCTTTCGATGAACAAGTATACTAACAAACCAGACAAATCTAAAATCTTAAACTGCTACTAGTGTTTTGTCTCATCTTCTAGTTAGGTTTTCTGATTGCTTTGTTGTGTGTCATATCCCATTTCTAAGCTCGTTGGTTTGTGTAGGAAGTCCATAGGTCGGATCCCAGAAATCTCCTTTACAATTGCAATGAGCCTCCAGTGACACTCATATTAGCTGCCTTTCTGTTCTGTCAGTAGCAAAAAGTAGCAGCTATGCTCTTGCATTGTTATCATACGAGTTATGTTTACTCCCAAGGATGGAAATCTTGAACCCCAGAAGTTCCCATCTTTCGTTTCTGACATAACTTAAAGCATGAACATGTTGTCTGATCAGGACTTGGTTTCTGTTACTTCGCTTGCTGGGTTGGCCTTCCATCTCTGAGCGGTTGCACAATCTGATGAGGCAGGTCTCCTTTCCAGAGCAATCCGTTGAGTTGTATATAATGAAAAAGGCATCCAAGGGACATTAGGTTGACAATTTCTGTGGCTACCAAGCACATCCAGCAACTACCACGCACATCCCACGCCACACCAACCGAACCTCCGGGACCCTGACGAATATTAATTTGAGTTCATTCATTCCTTCCCTTAGTAGATAACGAAGACAGAGAACGAATAGCGAGAGACCATTCTGTGAACTGATATGAGCGGCGGCATTTCTTAAGGCTCCAGACCAGATGGGTGGCTATGGCTAGTCCATGTCACACCTACATCAGGTAACCATCAGTTGCACCAACTTTGTCTTTCTCTATAATGTTCCCTTCCACTTGGATCTATTTCTTTCTCGTTAATACTTTGCACCAAGTTGCAAGTTCGAAGAGATGGAAAGGTATTTTCAAGTGTAGTGTTGTTGATCTGTAATTTGCAGTAGAGAGTCAAATAGCCAACCAAAATGCTTCAGATTTCCAAAAGTCTCGTGATACAGCCCTGAATATTGTTCGAATTTTCCCTCTCATCTTTTTTGCTCTTAATTCATTTCAAGCACTTCTGTGTGACCTTAGTGATCCCTTTTGAGCTGTGTCTTCCCCCATTTCTAATAAGTTTACTTGAATCTCCATAGTACGAGGTGTTGTTTAGTCGAGGGCTCGTTCTGCTTCTTTTGATGTGAATTATGAGTAGGAACTCCCAAGGATGGAACTTTCGAAACTGAGAATTTCCCCATCCCCCCTTTTTCTGACATCTTTGTTCAGGTCTTAAAATGTGCATACCTGATCAGCATTCTCTTCAGGTATTGGCAAACAACAAAACTTGTCCCCCATTTCATCCCATTCCTTGTTGACTTCATTGCAAATTCTCCGTTTTCCGAGTACTTTGCTCGGTGAAAAAGAAATAAAACTGCCATTGTCGTGTTATTATCAATAGTGATCTGGTTGCTAGCAAGCACTTGTGTCCCTATGTTTTCTGACAAAAAGACTCGGCCTTTTAGAGCTTCGGAAACATCCATAGGATTCATATAAGGCCATTGATTGGGTCGGCGTATGGGACTGTGGATCAAATCCTGATATTTTCATTGAGCTATGATATAATTATTTTTTGCCAACCCAGTATTCATTCATGTAGGTTGCAGAAATCACCAGTCCATCGCAAGCGTCGAAACGTAGCAGTCTCTGCTTTCCTTCACCTTCTGCTGAAGTCAAGTTGTTGGAGGAGGCTTGAAGCAGCACCTTCACCATCTTAAACTTGCAGCAAAGAGAAAATGTGGTCAGAATCCTAAAATCCCTGGACTTGAAACAATTTTTCTTTCCAGTGCTCAGCTCACTTCCATTTTTCTACGAGCCGAGCTTGCTCTTCACATATATGTGCTCCACTCGACCATGTTAAACCTCAAACCATTTACATTGCTTTTGGGAAAACCAGTGAACTATGCTTGATTTTTATCACGGAAACAGGACTTTTAAATGAACATTTCCAGGATAATACAAAGTACAGTGTATTTTACAAGAGCCCCATGCTTAGGGAAGGCCGGCAGGAGACAGAGCTTAATACAAAACTAGAATCTTTCTACAAAACTTTTACATGTGCATCTAAGGTTTCAGAATCTCTGCAAATTCTGTCCCTTTTACAGTTCTGTTTCAGCATTGAAACTTGCTTGACATGATCCAAACAAAATACCTCCTTTTTCTTTGTCTATTTTGAATTTTTCGGTTTTGCTTTTCTGGAATCAGATCTCTACACAGCAACCTGATTGAACAAAGCCTGAGAATTCTTCAGGGACACTGATGCGCTCCAATTTACCATTGTGCCCTCGCTTTCCCTTTGATTTCACTTCCTCCAGCATGTGGAACCCATGAGGTCCGCCTTGGTACTCCGACCCGGTTACCAGCACCGCCCCGTCACCCAACATCACCCCGCTTGCCCCGACTCGAACGGCCGGGTCCACCTCACCCCAGCTCACCAAGTTCCCATCTTTTCCCACTCCGACGCAAGATCTCGGGCACCGACCCGTTGCCCATGCTCCTTCGACCCGCCTCCACTGACCCGAGCCGATGTCGTAGACGTCGGCGCTCCCGTCGAAGGCCCCTTGGTTGTCTGTCCCATATCCACTCACGACCCAGAACTCGTCCCCAATGATGATTCCTTCACACTCGTCTCGCTCCCGACTCATCTGAGCCAATTCGGTCCACTCGTCTCTTCTCAAATCGTAAACCCATCCAGTCTTCAGCGCGTTCTTGTTCTCGTCGTGCCCCCCCGCTACATAAACTTTATCCGACTTCGTTCCGATCGCAAAAAAGGACCTTTTAGACGGCATGTGCTTCCCTTGTCTCCACCGCTGAGTCGTGAACTCGTAAACGAAAACATCGGTAATCGGGTCGTAACTGGCAGGGTCCCAGCCGCCCATAACAACCAGCTGGCCTTCGCAGCTGGCCACCTGACAGAACAAAGGCAAGCCATTCGGGTAATTGGGTATCGGGTCAAGCCGCTCCCAGGTCCGACTCACTGGGTCGAACACGGTTATCCCGTAACCCGGTGAGTTGCCCGGTTTCCGCCCATCCGAAATGCAATCGCTGACAGCTTGAATCAGGCAAGCTACTTTGTGGGTGTATCCAAGCTTCTTTCGGTCATAGTAGAAGTCTTGGCTGTGGATTAGTTGTCGCCACCGCCGGCAAACCCAGGCGGCGACTCGGTGATCTGTGTAAGGCAATCGGGTCAGGCAGTCGAGTCCGACTTCCTCCGGCAGACCCGGAATTAACTCGGCTAAATCGAAAGTTCCCATCTTTTCAGAACGGCGAGAGAGTTTCTAGAGAAAACGTTCTAGAGAGTTTTTAGGTTTATGCAGTTTGGGTTGGGGGATGCAGTTAACTATATATAGCGAACGGTCAGTATCGACTGACACGTGTAGGTTGCAGGGATTTATTGTACAACTTGGGAGGGATACTTTTGTAAACTTCTGCTATTTTGACCGGTTGTTGCGTGAGGCGGATAAGAGCGAACGCGAGAGGTATGTGTGGCGTGATACTGTCACTTGATGTTATTGCTGCGGGGTCCTCTGTGATTGATCGAGTCGATAGGATTGTGACACGTGGCTTATGGTGGATTAGATTATGCTGAATCCCCTTGGGTTTATCTTGGGTTGGCTGTGGGACGACTGTTATTTATCGACCGCAAATGCCTTTTCTTTTCCTAGGACGAGATAAAAAGGTTCGAACTTCGAACCCGCCCCTCTTTTTATCTCTCGATATATGAAAAAGTAATTATTAAAAGGTTTAATGTTCAAACTTCCCGCTCTCTTTTTAGTGATTAAAACTTATGACTATTACCACGAGATGTAAGGTTCAAAGCCCCCTCCCTCTTTAGTGATTAAAACATTTGGGATTCATGTGAATTGCTTTTCATGCTTTATTACTTGTAATTTAGAAATTCAATAAATATAAGAACCATCATGGGTTATATTCTAGTATTTCTACTTTTTATTTTTCATTTAGAGAATCAAGGCTATAAATTTACAATGCTCTAATGAGGTAACTATATTATAGAAAGCAAATAATAATATATATTTGGGATCCTAAAAGGTATCTAGAGTAGCATCAGTAGCAATGTTGTGGAGTTGGCGGATGGGGAGGGGGATCGAATTCGGCATATTGGGTTCAGTCCAACACTTTACCACTTTACTGGTAGTGCTAGAACATTGTCAATAAATTGATTAAAATGTGAAAGGGAACAAAAAGTAATGTGAATGTACCATTTTTTTAAAAAAATTTCTCTCAAGAATAAGACATCAGGTTCATTATATTCAATGTTCCTGAACTATGCAAAACTTTAGAGGGGTATTAGAGCTCAAAATGGCATTTTTTATTTCTAAGAGAAATGATAGTATAATTTAGAATGTAGATAATATTTGAGTGTAGAACTATTCAATCTTAATCCAACACACAATAGTATCTTAAATGAAGTCGATGAATAATTTTATATTTTTTAGGTTTTTTACAAAAAAAAATTAAAATAAATAAATACTCTAGAGGTGCGGTTCTTGATATTGCAAAAGAAGAATGGCTAATGCAAGATTTTCTTCTATAACGTAATAGGCGCATGACGTGCGTGTGGCCCCTATAGAATACAATAACTTACAATTACGCCAAGATTCTTCAAAATTAAACAATCACACATATTTCAAACGAAATCACTTAGAAATTACAGATATATTTGAACGCTCTAAAATGTATAAATTTATGAAACCTACGCACTATATATTTCTACATCGTGTGAAACAAGCAAATTCAAAACCAGCACAAACTAGACCTAAAAGGTTATTTTACCATAAACTACATGCTAGTAACAAGTTTTTATTGGTATATGGACATGAATTATATTGTACTTGTTTTTTTTTTTAATATTTGCACGCTTTTGGTTCTTATATTTTTTGTATCCATTTTTTTCAATTCTTATATATATTCTTTTATGTATTGCTATTTGTTCATTTTTTGATTTCGTATCCTCTTATTGATGTTTGTATTGTTCTTATATATATCTGGTGTAAAAGAACATACTCAATGTTTTTATGTTTGTTTTTACACTATTAGTTCACACATTTTTTTGTTTCTATTCTTTTTCAATATGTTCTTTTATGCATCGCTCTTTGTTGTTTTATTAAACATGTTTTTCTCTTCAGTTCCTTTATATTCTTTTAATTCTATTATTTTTTAGTTCCCACATGTTATTTTATACATTATTATTTGTTCTTTATTAGTTCATATATGTTCTTTTTTATTCTTGGGGTATGTTCTCACATTTCCATTGTCCTGCAATTGAATAGTATCTGTTCTTTTTGTCTTACATTAATTATTGTTTGTTGTTTATCCAACATACCTTTATCTGTAAAAAAAACATTTGTGTAGTTTAAAAGAGCATATATACTTAGTGAAAAAAAGACATATTTGATATTCTTATGTTTGTTCTTATACTATTAATTCTCATGTTCCTTCATTAATTCTTTTTAGTTTCTATATACTCTTTTATATATTGTTGTTTGTTCTTATATTAAAAATGAATAAATGAATAATAAGAGCACAAAACAGAAGACCAAAAAAAAAAAAAAAAGTAGAAGAAGAAAATAGATAATTTATTTTTATTTTTACAATTTTTTTCCTAGAACCAGTTTAATTTGAAAGCGAATATTATATAGGTACAATAGTCCATTAAAATAAAATTCTATAATGTTATTAAATTTTAATGAAATTTTCCTTTTTATTGCCTAAAAAGAGAAAAATTCATAAAAAATTAATAACATTGTAAAAATTTTACTTACATTGGATTATTTCACCTACATAATATTGGCTTTTAAATGAAACTCGTATTAGAGAAAAAAAATAAAAATAAGTTATTTTAAATTAAATTGACTTAAGTTGAAACTAATTAAGTGTTAACTTTAAAAATAAAGGATAAAAATTGTTCTTCAAAAATTGAGTAAAAAGATTGCTCCTTGAAAATGGGTAAAAACATTTTGGAAAATGGAAAAAAAAAAAAGAGTATGTTGAAAAAGGACAAAAAGAGACATTTGGCACAATTTTAATCCAACTCTTCTTACTTTCTACAGAAATGTTACAAAAAAAAAATGTATAAACTAGTAATGAATTAAATTGGGCTGTCCGGACTGATGCGAAAGCTCAACACATGTAAATCTAGTTAATTGCAATAAATCAATTACTCAATATGCACATGAAAATGTCAAAAAAAAAAAACGAATACTTGCTGTTGATTGCCAACTTGCGAAGTTCAACGCTTCCAATCCAACCATAGTTTAATTGGATTGCTTCCAATCGTGTTCCACCAATGCCTTGTTTAGATATTCTTTTCTATACAAAGGGAGAACGGATAAAGTTTCATACATCGAATTTTGGTGCCCATTTGTTCCATGTGACTTTAATTCATTTCCAAGAAAACTTTCCATAATACGCCTCTTTGATTGCGACAATCCCATGTGGCATCACGGGTAATTACAATTTGTCTTTAAGTAAAATTACATTTTATTGTTCATATTTCAATAATATGCACTTAAACTTTTACTTTTTTAATATAATTTAATAGTAACAATTGAGATCTTTATTTAGCCTGTACAGTGATCGTTTTTAAGTAATTTCAATTTATATGGTACGCTTTTTACAATTAATTGAGATTTTAAAAACAATAATATTTTCCAGTTATAGAAATTTTTTTTGATAATTTAAAATGCCCATTAACTATAAAATGCTACTATAATGTTTAAACTAAAATTTTAAATGTGGTTATTAGAATGTTTTAAAAAGCTAAAAACAAAGTGTATATTTTTGAAATAGGAGATGGTAAGGTATAATTTCATCTAAACCTCAGAGTGTAAGTTGTAATCAACCATTATTGATGATGCATTGTTTTATTTATTTATTTATTTGCATACAGAAAGAAAAAAAAAAAAGCAAGCAGAACACTAAGAAGAGGAAGACAGGATAAGACAACGAGCTACTATCCTATGAGCCCTATGAACTATCTGCTGCTTCACCTTGATGAGAGAGAAATGGTTGAAGAGAGGAATAAGGCTGTGCATTTTCTCTATGTCATCTTTAACCTCCAGGTGTGGTGGCACCCAGTCTGCTATTTGCTAGAAAAACTTGGATACAATAAGTTAAAATCGTATAGCAACTTTATTTTTGTCGAGGCAAAGACTAGGCCCAAGCACCACACTTGGAATCTCTTTGCCAATCTCCGTCTACTACAAGGATCAATGGAGAAGCCTGACTTTGACTTGAACCCTATACTTTAAAATAATGAGGACAAGCTGGCATTGTTAAGGATCTTGGAATTTTGACTTAACTAGATCTCCCACATGGAGGAAATGATCACATCACCCCTGTCCCCAAATTCTCTAGGGCCATGCATTAAAGAGTCAATAATCCATTTTTTCAAACACAGGGAAGGATTTGAAGGATAGGAACCTAATGTATGAGACCAAACCACCATGGAGTCAGGACATTTAAAAACCAAGTGGGTGACATCTTCATCATGCATCATGCAGCTAGGGAAAAGTGTAAAATCTACTGCATTTCTCTTGCATACGGTTATCTTAGTAAGGAGAGCATCAACACAGCATTTCCAGAAGAATATCTTGAATTTATTGAGGATGCTGGATGCCTAAAATTTTTTGAGAAGTCTAATCAAGTCTTTGCCTCACTGAGTCTGAGTTGAGACTTTGGTAGGCCACCGGCTGATTTAGAGCATATCCCTTCTTTGTGGTATAAATTCCGTCTTTTGCTTCATCCCACATAGGCATGTCTAAATTGGCAACTAATCATCTGGCATTTATTACAATAGCCTGCACCACATCCTTTTGAAATAGATTATTAAGTAAAGGCATACTCCATGACCCTAACTCCTGAGAAATGAGAAGATCAGCCATTATGTTTTGATAACTGAGAAGAAGGGTGGGAATTCAAACTCGCTTTTAATTTATTAAGATTAAACCCTGGCAGCCCATAATCTCTAAGGATTTCCACCGACCTTTTTTCACTAATCGCCTAACAAAGATTTGGTTGTAGAAGCTCCCTGTCATAAATTTGGTTCCACCATATGTATGTGGAGTTATTTTCAACCCCCCACATTAGGCTGATTTGAGTACTTTCACCCATCACTAATCACCCACTAGAGATTTTTTCTTACCATGTTTTGCTCTAAGTACTTTCAAAACCAGAGCAATAAGCTCACAGTGCATTAATCTCCAAAAGGATTTGGCCAACAATGCTTGATTGAATAACCTCAAGTCTTGAATACCCAAACCACCACAACCTTTAGGAAGGTTAAGTGGAAACTTGTCTCTGAAATAGATGCCCTATCCTTGATCATAACCTTTCCACAAAAAACACACCATTGACTTAAACAGCTCATCACTTATAGTAACAAACACCTTGAATGGAGACATTACATAAACTAGATGGGACAACAAGGAAACTTGAATTAAAGTTAGGTGAACTGTCAGGTTCAATAATTTCCCTTTACATAAAGCATGCTTAGAATCAATCTTCTCCTTCAAGAGCTCAAAGGAAGTGGTTTTTTAGTAATCACAGTTAAAAAAAATCCTAAATACTTAGTGATAGTATTGTTAATTATGACATAAAGAACTTTCTAGAACATTTTTACAAATCTACTAGGAAGATTCTTGTTGAAACACCATTCAAACTTCTCAAAATTGATCTCTTCTCCTGCTAACTTCTAGCATAAGCTAGGGGCATCCTTGAGGGCATAAATAGAACATATATTAGGACAAAAAAATTATGAAGCAATCGTCAGCAAAGAAAAAAGTGATTTGATACTTGGCCCAAAATTACTAGTTTTAGGGCTTGGAACATTCCCCATTACTTGTAAGGCCTCTATATAACATGAAAACACCTCCCTACAAAGGATAAACAAATAAGAGGATAAGGGTCCCCTTGCTGTAAACCTTTTTTCAGATAAAACCAATCAATAAAAGAACCATTTACCAACACAGAGTATGATACTTTGCTAACACACTACATGATAAGTCTAACATAATGCTTAGGAAATTTCATGGATTGAAAGACCATTTCAATAAAGCTCCAGTGCAATTTGTCATAAGCTTTTCTCATGTTTAATTTTAAAGGTGCCTTGAAGCCTCTCGGGCCACTTGATTGCCTTCTCGATTTGATGGCATGCAGAAGTTCCTGGGCTATAATTATATTGTCTTGTATAGATCTCCCAGGAACAAATGCATTATGGTAATCTGAAACAAGGCTTGCCAAAATAGGTTTCAATCTATTCGCCAATAGTTTGGAAATGTTTTTGTAGATTGTATTGCCCAAACTTATTGGTCTGAACTCCTGAACAAATTTTGGGTTGTGAGTCTTCAGGACGAGAGTTATAAAGGTGCGGTTAGCTTCTTTTAGCATAAGTTTACCCCAAACACAAGAGCGAATAGTATAGCTTATTGATTGATCCATGAATTACCAAAACTTCTTGAAAACAATAGGTTGGATGCTGTCAGGTCTTGAAGCTTTGTAATTTCCCAGTTGGAAGGCTGCTTGATGAATTTCAGCATTCAAGAACGGTCAGGCAAGATTTTGTTGTTGCTTTGCATTCAATTTTTGTTTTATAAAACTACATATAAACCTCTAGATATTGGTATCTAGAGCATCAATCACATCATAACTTAACTTGAAATATTGGAGAAACAATACCATAATACAATCTTGATCCGTAATCCATGAAGTACCATCCAAGTCTCGGATCGAATGAATTTTACTAGGATTTCATCTTTGACTGGTTACAGAATGAAAGAAAGAAGATTTAGAATCCCTTATGACAAGCCACTGGATAATCAATTTCTGTGCCCACATATGTTCTTGGTCTCTAAACAACTCACAAGCTTCTGTTATAGGCCTTGAAGCCGTTGCACCTTAGCAACTGGGTTTGTAGATAATTGAAGTCTTTCAATCTCCTGTTGGATGCTTTCAATATGGCCTTGAAAGTTGCATACTTCTTGTTGATTCCAGGCCTCTAAAAAGATAAAGTAGTTTCACATTTAGCCATAAATTGGAATAAGAAGGATCTTGGAACTTTGGTGTCCTAAACCTTGATTAGAATCCATTCATATTTAGGATATCTAGGCCAAAAGCTTTCAAACCTCTATGGCCGGTGGTAAAACTTTGTGACTAGTTTTGTATTAAGCAATAAAGGGGCATGATCTATTAACTGTATTGAGAGATTATGTAACCCTACTTCTTGACAAAGATTAAGCCACTCTAATGACACAAAAACTTTGTCCAAAGTTTCAAACACTACATCATCCTTTATTTGTCCACTAGCCCATGTTAGTTTAATGAATTTAGATTGAGGTAAGAAATAAAATTGTTCAAGGAATCTACTTTAGGGAGGTTGTGAGCATTCTTGCCATTTTTTTCATTAGCATTTTGCCCTGGTTAAAATCTCTTATCAATAGTAGTGACAAAGAATAACGCAATAACATCAGCTTTATTTCTTCCCAGGTTGCACACCTTAGGTGAGTTACAGGATTACCATAAATCAAACCAAGCCTCCAGACATTTTGACATTCATCTGACATTCTTAGTAGAATAGGGTGTTAGAAGCTATCAATCATTGAATACGGTACTAGGTTAGACCATCCTACCCATAGTCCCCCTTTAACACCAACAGAGCCCACAAAAACTATATTTACAAAACCAAAAATTATGAAATTTCCTAGTTACTTCAATCCCATTCGTCTTGGTCTCCATAAAAAACATGTTTGATTGATGTTTATGCAACATGCCTTTGATATAATGAATTGTAACGACTTGGCCAGTTCCATGATAATTGAATCTTAAGAGTTTCATGGATTTGATGAAGGTTGCTTAAGGTCAACTACCCAAAACCCGTAAGTACGTTTTGGAACACCATCTTGGTCACTAAAAATTACAAGTTGCAAAGCCAAATAATCATCATCCACAAAAAAACTATTAGCCAATGCCTTATTCCATGCCTCATTATCCTCACCAACTGTACCAATTGGGACTAAGCTAGCTCTTTTGGGATGATAGTAATTGGATGAAACCTCATCTTCCATCCAACCTCGTTTACAACATACCAACTTCACAAAAACTGAAGGGTTTCTGAATTCTTCAAGAGGTCTAAGATTAGAGAATGAACATATTTTCTTTGGGGGCTAAAGGTACTCTTGATAGAGCTCTATCGTTGAAGAATTAGAAAAGGTTTCCTCGAGACCCTTGTTGAATTGGTTGTTTTGGTGCTAAGCAACTAGAGCTTTTCATATGGTTCCACCTCTGGTGATCTCTCATTGATCGATCTCTTACTTAATTTGATCAATCTTCATTTTTCTTTGTAGATAATCCAATGTGCTCAGCCTTTGTCCTTCACTATGGATGTCCACAACCTTAAACTTTGGAGTCTCCATGCTGCCTTCTTTTAGGTGGAGAATGAGAAGATGAGTGAATAGGTGTTTTCCCTCCTAAGAACTCCACAAGGATCACCAGGTCAGAGGAAGAGTCGCTAGTTACTTTCATGCTTTCTATCAACATTGTAACCATGCCCTTATTTAATTCTAAATTAGGATGAACCGAATGAGTTCCAGATGAAGAGCTAGATGAGGAGTTACCTTGAATCTTACCCATATCTTGATTTAGGGGTTCTTGATAAAGCAAATCCATTTTTGGATCAACATTGGCAGCTACCTGACCATTTGCCATCAGCCCCTTTATCCTTGTTACCAGCCTTTGGTTTACTCTATCAGCGTCACCATTCATTACCCCCTCCACCATAGCACCAATAGGAGCATTAGGAGCATTAATAGGGGCCGTGATGGCATTAATAATAGCTTGGTCAATCTTTCATCGAATTGCAAGAAGACTGATACTGCAAAGCCTCCCTTTCAAGTTACAGAACTCAAGCTATAAGTTGATTTTGTCTAGTTAGATGTCTGTACATTATGCTATTATGCAATGGTCCAGAAGCTTAAAGGTCATTCAAAAAAAGGGATAAACCACATCTTCTCTGTAATATTCATCATCGTCAGATAACATCCAATATTTTCTATTTTTATATGAAGAAGTCGTCTCTCCCATGGATGTTCTGCAATGAGGTTGTGAGTGACCAATTCTTCCACACCTCTTGCAAAATATATAAGTATGTTCATATCAAAATTGCACCCATGTTTCATAACCTTTTAGAGTCCAAAAATAGAATCTCGCTAACAGAGGCTTTTCCAAATTAATCTCAACCCTTTTTCACAAATAATACCACATATGTGGAGCATCATCAGTAATGTCAACTTCCCTTACTATGTCAATCCTTTTGTCGATTCTACATGTAGCTGTGTTTGCAAAAAGGTAAACAAATGAAATCTTGTGAACTTGGATCCAAACTGATGTATAATAGAATAGGTGATTCTTTAGGCTAATTGATGAAATTAATTAACGAGCAAGAATTAGAGCTCCATCCATTGACTATGGGCTATTATGCATCATTACATATAGATCTCAAATGTTGGTGAATATGATGGTAAAGCAATTCATCCCTACCTTGCCAATAATTTGGGCATAAGCTTCCAGGTTCCAAGAATAGTCAATAAAATGTTGAAGATAAGCAATTGTAAACTTTCACAATTCTCATAGTCTTACTAACAAACACCAGTCTAATTTACCCTACAAAGGGACACGGAAACTTTCATTGAATAACACTTGATGGCCACTTATTGGCAAATTATTCTGAAGATTGTTATTCATTTTAGAGAAATAGTGAAATTTACAAGAAGATTGATTTTGCGGTGTCTGATGTTTACCCTTAATAGAGAAATTTATTATAGCTAAATACCCCAAGCCACTAGAGAAGATGATTCCTTTAACACAATATAGTAGGCTGATAATCATTCTGGCCTCAGAACCATAAAGAACTAAGATGATTTGGCTTAATGAGTAAGCCAATTTGAAATTGATATCCCTAATGACTGAGAAAGAAGCACACTAAAGTCTTTCAAATACCAAATGTCAATAAATGAATGTCATTTTTCAGTGATTAGAACCCTTTCCCAATCAAAATAGCAAATCTTGTATTGAATTCCAATTTATGGAAGCTTGAACGCCACTTTTTAAAGATGATTATCTTAATAAACTAGTGAGGCACCACACTTAACCAATTAGCAAGGAGAAATAACTCCGATGGGGCCAAACCCTATGAATAATCAAGAGCTTAGATTTCCAAACAAGAAGAACTAATCAAACACACCTACAACTACAATAAAACAACAAACACAAGCTTCGAAATATGATTAAATGATTAGAGAAGATTGAGTAAGATGGCATGGCCAATCATGAAATGTCTCCATTCCGACGAGAGTTTTAAGTGGAAAGAGTTTGGGAAGATTAATTAGTATATTTGAAATGAATGACTATTGATTTTTCTATTGACACTAGAAGATTTTATTAAAAGCGAAAAAAAATATACACAAGTGTCCAAAGAGCCTGCTACAAAAGACCCTAAACCCCATAACCCAAGTATGTCTGTCAAACATAAAACCAAAACATACAAAATAAAGAAAACCCAATCACATAACCCAAACCTAGAAATGGTCACGCTCGAAAACAAAGTCCAGAATCAATGAAGGTAACCCTATAACAAAGGAAAGAAAAATATTGGCTATTTATTACAACACTCTTTGGTGACTTTATCCTTCATTATAATCTTTTCAACTTGCTTTTTAACATTGAAACATTTGTATTTGAACCCAACTTTTTGTGCTCCCGTCCTATAATCTTTTACATTATTAAAATTCTTCATAATTTTTAATGCATGTTCTTCAGACACATCCAATGGCACCTCATTTAGATTAGGCACTTTAGATCCAATAGGATCTGCATAGAGATCCAGCCCCCTAAAATTCTCCACCCCCTTACCATGACCACCAGAATTAATTGTCTCACCCTTTTCAAGCCTGATAGAACAATTCATTGGTCCATTTAAAGCCCAAAGTTGGTCCATCTGATTTACACTTATTTCATCCTTCCCCAAACTCCCCTCACCTCCTTCATTAATCTATAACAATTCCCTATTAGGGCATTAACTGTGCCATTGAAAAGGTCTCTATTTTTTAGATGACCGGCCACCTTTGTTGAGCTGAAGTTGCCACCACCACATTTTCATGTCTCCTCCAATGCCAAATCCCATCCTAAATTTCTTAATTTTGAATCCATCCACTTGACACCAAGACTCATGGCCTTTAGTCCACCAATATCATTAGGCCCTTTGCCACATAGTGTGACACCTTATTGGATGCAAATGCCAATGCCACAACACTGGGGCTCCTCCAACTGCCGCCTCCTAGACTTCTTCCCACCAACACCTCATTCTCCTCATAGAATGCCTTGTCCTGGCTGCCTTTTCCCCCTGCCTTCATGGACAAATTTGCACCACTTGATGATATTGATGTTCCATTATGTCCTTTGCCTATATAATTCTCTTTGGACATCACCATAGTCCTTAATTCTGCCTTTAATCTTTTAATCCCTTTTATTTTGTTTTGGGCTGTCAATTTTGAATCCATCCACTTAACACAAAAACTCACTGCCCTTAGTCCACCAATATCGTTAGGCCCTTTGCCATATAGTCTAACACCCTCGTCAAATACAAATGCCATTGCCACAACGTTGAGGCTCCTCCAACTACCACTGTCTGGATTGCTTCACACTAACACCCCCTTCTTCCCCTAGAATGCCTCATCCTGGTTACCTTCTCCACTTGCCTCCATGGACAAAATCGCATCACCTGACGAAATTGATGCCCCATTATGTCATTTGCCTGTATGATTCTCTTCGAACATCGCCACAGGTGTTTAGTTCAGCTTTGAATCTTCGAATCCCTCCCATTTTGTTTTAGGCTGTCAATGATGTTGAGATCTATAATTCCTACCAACGCATTAAACCACTTGCAAAAGTGATGTTTTGTTGCTACCCCATCAAACAAATGATATATTAATCGACTGAATCTCCACAACTTGGATGGTTTCTCCCTTTAGGAAATATGATTCTTGAACGGCTAGAATTTGAATCCTCCACTAATTCAAAATATCTGCTGTGTTTGTTCCCTTTATTCAAAAAAAAAAAAAACACCATTCCGAAGTTACCAATTGGAGTTACCTTAATTAATGTGAAGCTTTACCAGAGAAGTTCCTCTAATTTGTAATGAGCCATGTTATTTCTTCTTATCTTAGATTTATTGATCCCCGTCCATATTCAATTATACGTATGACATTTTCAATCTTTCCCTACTCGATTTGCAAGAAAAAATATATTTTTTTATAGTAATAGAAATTTCAACATCAAATTTCATCCCTACAATATTTTTAGAGAGAAAAAAAGGCTTCTCTCTAAAACTCTCTCCCCCTAATGAACATAAATCAGAAATAAATGACTATTGATTTAATTCAAAATTTTATACCTTTCCGTCCTAATCTAGATGAAACGTATTTTTTTTATGTCCCAAAAAGGTTGAAACGTTTTCACTTTTAAAAAATTTTAAACAATTAATTTACTTTATTACCCGTATTTAAACTCTCACTACATAAAACCCAATAAAGATTTTTTTAATCTTTATTCAATCTCTCACTGCACAAAACAAAAAAAAAATCTTTTATTTTTTAATTATTATTTAAACTCTTACTACATAAAATTTTAAAAAATTTAATTTTAGTTTTATGGGTAAAATTAAAAAAAATAACATAAATTATAGACACCTTAATCTCCGAGTCCAAAAAAATGTTTCATCTATTTTGAGACGGAGAGAGTATTTAAAAAGGATTGTCCAAAGACTTATTACTGTTTTTATTTCTCAATAATAATTTGCTTCGACTTCAAGATAAACACATCACCAACTGATAGTTGTAAGCAGTGATGTTTTGCGGCACATGCTTTTGTTAAAAGATTGATCACGCTATTTAATTATTAGCTTTTGGAATATATTCCTGGCCCTACCTTCCCATCCTCTATCTACTTGTCTTCATCTTTTGTTCTTTTAGTGGAATTCATTTTTTTTTTGTTGGAATTCTAGTTTCTAAATGTTCATTTTCTTATTTTGAGGAATGCGTAATACATTTTAATTTTTGTGCGTATGATTGGGATTCAATTAGTAAGGAAGGATATTTTTTAGGCTAATTACAAAAATTGATAGTTGGTTCAAATTGTAGTTTCCCACTATTGTTTTGAAAATATGCACTTAACCTAAATAGTGTGAACATGTTTTTTTTTTACAAGTACTAACATAATTTTTTGAAGTTATAATTTAAACCGTATAGTATTTATCCCTAAGTAAATTTAAATTATTTCAGAATGACTTGATAATTAGTTAACTGTTAAATTTATCAAATTTTCATTTATCTAGATATAAAAAAAAATTTCCCGTAATTTTCAAGGATAAAATGTAGGTTGCTTAAATAAACTACACAGTAACTGTAATTTTTCTTCCAAATCATTTTTTTTTTTGTAATTAGCTCTATCGTTTTTCCCTTCTTTCAGTTAAGTAGCCTGAACTGTTTTTACTAAAAGGCAAAAATCACCCTAAAACAACCATTATTGCTTTTGACTCGATCCAAATAGTTTAACGTCGAATTTAATAGAGAGTTGAGCCTGAGCCAATTAGGCTCAAGCTTAGCTAGATAAATAATTAATAATACTACTTGATCTTAAGCTCAATAAGGGTATCACAATAAAAGCTTAATGACTCGACAACATCAAGGACTAAATGTAACTTTCGTTATTCCCATATATAATAGTCATCTTTCAAAAAGGGATACTTGAAATCTTTGAAACTTATGGGTATTTGCACTTATGGTCCAACTTTAGGAGGATTTGTGTAATTAATCTTATTTTTTATATATCTCATTAGGCTCAATAAGCTCACGTGCCGAGTATCACTAGGTTCAAGCTAGGCTCGTTAAGGCATCAAGCTCATTTTTCGATTCGAGCTCAAGTTTGAGGTAGATAAAGCTCAACTCAAAAAATCTTAAATCAAGTTTGAACTCAAGTCACCCAATAAGAGTTTGACTCATCTACACCCTAATAGATTCAAAACAACAATAGTATATTTAAGCTAAAAGAAAACAATGGTGATAGATGTTAATCGAGCCTAAAACATTGTTAGTTTTGTTGTGACTTTACTTACTAAAGTTAACCACATGCGGTTAGTATATTGGCATTGATCTCAATATTACTAAAAAAAATCCATCATAAATAGCAAACTCATCAAAATAAACAGCTGACAATTGAAAACTACAAGGATAAAGTTAAATGTGCTAAAAGTTCTTTGTGAAAATCTTCTAAAAGTTATGTGTGCCAGTCTATCTAATTCTTAAGTTTTGCTCAATGCATTCAATCATACATACTAAAAACTGGAATTTAATAAGAGAATAAACTATTTTCAATATGCTTAACATTTTTTCTAATTATATATATGACCTATGTATTTAAAATTTGCTACATAGGTTTGTACAATTTATTTAGTATAATCTTGTAAATGCAAACTATATATTTCAGAGTACTACTTTAGTTGCATGTATGACACAGATACGTGACGGACCGTTACATTATCACATTACTATTAACGTTTTTTTTTTCTTTTGCTTAAGCTTCAACTAAAATATCTTTTCCCATGTGCACCGCTTGAATGATACTGAAATGTGTTAATCTGGCTAGTTGGAGGAAACCCACTCCACCCCACAAGACTCTCTCTTTTTCCACTTGATTGACTCTTCCAACTCTTTTATATCTTTTTCAGGACCACTTCACTTTGTTCTAGAAGCTCTTCCTCTCTCTCTCTATTTTTACTTTTAATTTGATTTATGTTTTGGAAGTAGGAATAATAAGAAATTGAAAAAAAATACAATTTGTCCCCTAAGGTTTAGGTTAAATTACACTTTGCCCCTTCTATTTGAGAAATATACACTTTGTCCCTTGCTTATTTAATACAGTCCGACAGTAACTTTTGAAATCTTAATTTAGTTATTTCAATAGTCATCTTTCAGTAATTTTAATCTGTATGGTATTCTTTTTTACAGTAAATGGACATTTTAAATTATCAATTTTTTCTTTCTATATTTCTTTTAGTTTTTAAAACAGTATTTTTTAAATGTCAATTAATTATTAAAAAAATGTCATACAGATTGAAATTATTTGACGATGATTACTGTATAGTTTAAATTAAGATTTCAGAAATTACTGTAAGACTGTATTAAAAAGATAGGAGGAAAAATATATATTTCTAAAATAGAAAGGGTAAAGTGTAATTTTACCTAAACCTTAAATGTTAAATTGTAATTTACCCTAAGAAATTGCACAAAGAAAACATTCCTTAATTTTTTGTCCGCCAGCTTGTCAATTTGCTGGCTAATATTATCCGTTGTGAAGAAGAACAATTATGAATCGGTACGTCCACTTTCCATGTGAGGACAAACAATTATGGATAAGCATAAATGGGTACTTGAAAAGCTAAAGCAAGAAAAAGAAAAGAGTAACTTTTTCGTAGACCAGACTTATATCGTGTGCTATCCTTAAAAAATATAATAATTATTATTTTGACATCATTTCTCAGAAAAATAAGTAATTATATCCTCATGAAATATAATAGATTTTTTTTTTTTACAACCTCAAGTAAACTATTTAGTTGAGTAGTATGACTGATATTTTAATTTTGGGGGAAGCTAGGCAATGGATCGAATGCTAGCGATCCCCCTTTTCATTTTTTTTTTAAATTTTATTTTCTTGTTCTTCTCTTATTCTTCTATTTTTTTTATTTTCATTTTTTTTCTTCATTTTTTTCTTTGTTTAGTTTTGTTGTATATTTACCTTTTCCATTTTTATTTTTATGTTATCATCTTTTTCCAGTTTTCCCTTTTTCTTTTTCTTATTTTAGTATTATTTCAAGTTTTGTCTATTGTTTTATTTCATGTTTTACTCCTTATTGTCTATTGTTTTATTTCAAGTTTTGTCTATTGTTTTATTTCATGTTTTACTCCTTATTTTCTTAAAATATTTTATTCACCTTTTTTAGTTGGATTTATGATATTATTCTTATTTCTTTTTGTTCTTTTATATCATATGTCCACCTTTTTCCATTTTTTTATTCTCTACCATTTGTTCTTTTGTTTCTTCATACTTATTTTTTTATAATGGTATATTTGTTCTTTTAAAAGGTATTGTTTATTCTTTGAGAAGGCATTGATTGTTCTTTTTTGTCTTTGTGTTTGTTCTTTTAGAAGACATTGTTTGTTTTTTGTTACTTAAGTATTTTTTTTTATGAGGTACTGTTTGTCTTCTTTTATGATGTGTTTGTTTTTTGTTCTTTTAAAATCCTTGTTTGCTCTTCTAGAAGGACATGCTTGTTCTTTTACATTTTCAGGCATTGCACAAATTACTTGTTCTTTTGTGTTTTAGTATTTATACTTACAGGCCTGTTTGTTCTTTTAGAAGGCAATGTTTGTTTTTAATTGTCTACATATTTGTTCTTTTAGAAGGCATTGTTTGTTCTTTCTTTTACGTGTTTATTTTTTATTACTTAAGTATTTGTTCTTATAGAAGGCACTGTTTGTTCTTATACATGACCCTATTTTTGTAAACTTCTTGTTCTTTTGTTTTCTGATGTTTGTTCTTTCAGAAAGGTATATTTGTTCTTTTAGAATGACATGTTTGTTTTTTTAGAATGCATTGTTTGTTCTTTCTTTTACATTTTTATTTTTTGTTACTTAAGTGTTTGTTCTTATAGAAGATACTGTTTGTTCTTATACATGATTCTATTTCTATAAAATTTTTGTTCTTTTTTCTTTTAGTGTTTGTTCTTTCATAAGGGCATGTTTGTTATTTTAGAAGACATTGTTTGTTCTTTCTTTTACATGTTTATTTTTTGTTACTTAAGTGTTTGTTCTTATAGAAGGCACTGTTTGTTCTTATACATAACCTTGTTTCTGTAAACTTCTTATTCTTTTGTCTTCTGGTGTTTGTTCTTTCGGAAGGGTATGTTTGTTCTTTTAGAAGGGCATATTTGTTCTTGTAGAAAACATTATTTGTTCTTTTTTTTACATGTTTATTTTTTGTTACTTAAGTATTTATTCTTATAGAAGACATTATTTGTTCTTATACATGACCATGTTTCTGTAAACTTCTTATTCTTTTATTTTTTTGGTGTTTATTCTTTTAGAAGGGTATGTTTATTTTTTTATAAGGGTATGTTTATTCTTTTAGAAGACATTGTTTGTTCTTTCTTTTACATGTTTATTTTTTTGTATTTAAGTGTTTGTTTTTATACATGACCCTGTTTCTGTAAAATTCTTATTTTTTTTTTGTCTTCTGGTGTTTGTTCTTTCAGAAAAGTATGTTTGTTCTTTTAGAAGACATTGTTTGTTCTTTCTTTTACATGTTTATTTTTTGTTACTTAAGTATTTGTTCTTACACATAACCTTGTTTCTGTAAACTTCTTGTTTTTTTGTTTTCTGATATTTGTTCTTTCAGAAGGTGTGTTTGTTCTTTTAGAAGGACATATTTGTTCTTTTAGAAAACATTGTTTGTTTTTTTTTCCCTTCGTGTTTGTCATTCTGAAATCAAAAGTCCATTTTTTATAAACCATCCCATTTATCCATTTTAGGAATATTCTAATTTCTTAATTAACATATTTGATTAATATAGTTTGTTAGTTCTTCATTATTCTATTCCCTATGATTTCTTCTTCCTCTTATCTCTTTAAAGCAGACTTAGTTAAATTTCTAAAAATTTTATCCATTAGTAATTATCAATTAGTGTTAATATTTTTATTAGCTTATTTGTCAACGTTTTACACAATCTTACTGTCCTTTCACATCAACTACGGGTCTTACAATTGCTACGCAACTTGGGTGATATTCTGAAAATTTCCTAACAATAATATTTAGTTACTAGTAGGAGAAAATTTTTGGAAATTTGACCATTCCTTAAATCAAAGAAATGAGACAAAAATTAAATTTTAGGGACTAAGTTGTACATAAGAAATAACTTTGGGGAGGTGGCTTACGCGTGCGCCGGGCGCACAGAAGAATTAGCCAAAAGAAAAAGGGTATTCGTAATCACAAATAAAAAGTATGTGAATTCGCCACGCATTGCGGCGGCAATTTGTTATTTGGGTATTTGATTATAAATAATTAAATTTTGTGAATTAGGGAGGCAGCTAAAAGTATTTTGGGAGTTCAAATATTACAAATTAGAGGGTCAATTGTCTTAAAGAAAAGTTTGAAAATAAAAAAGATAAAGAATAAAATTTTAGAGTTGTAGTAGTTCAATATATTGTAGCATTTAATATAAATATCATATAATAAACATTAAATAATAAAATTTGGGGTTGAAGGGAGGACAATTTTGAATTCTTGTAACTAAAAGTGAGTTTAACTATTGAGAAAATAAACTTTTCCATGAAATTTTTTTAAAAAAATTAAGATTTGGAGTGGACCTAAAATCAAATCTTATCTTCATATAATAAAATTTTAAGATTAATAAGGTAAAAAGCGGGATTTTAGGAACTAAAGTTAGTGTTTTACCATTGACACACAAAAAGAGTAATAAAAAATTAAACAAATTGTGGGTTTAAATAGAAATCCTAGTAATGTCTGAAAACGGTTCAAGTAATGGTCAAAATTAGACAAACTATAGTGACTAAAGTTTTCTCTTAGAAAATAAAAATAATCTTTCCATAAAAGGGTGATATTTAAGCATTGGAACAAAAGTTAAAGTAAAGTTTCAAAACCAATACAACAATGAAAAGCCTGCAAGTAAAAAGGTTTCAACATTGAATTTGCACAAAAAGCAAAGAATGGAAAAAAGAAAAGAAAAAAAAAAGGACCAAAATGACAAAATTTATAGAATTTAGGGACTAAAATAGAAGAAAGGAAATCTACATGGGCTGAAATAGAGGTTATACCATTACCTAGGAAAAAGTAAAAACAAAAAAAAAGGAGCACTGTAAAGTAAAGTTTCAAAATCAATGGAGCAAATGGAAAGATTCTAGATAGTAAGAGTTTAACATGGAATTTGTATAGAAAAAGGGGGGGAGGAAAAAAAGGGGATAAAAATGGTGAATATATGGAATTTAGGGACTAAAATGGAAGAAAGAAAATATAAATTGGCTAAAAGAGAGGTTATGCCATTACATAGGAAAAAGTTTCAAAAAAAGAAGAAAAAGAAGAAGCTCTTTAGAGCAATAATGTTTTCCAACTCTGTTTTAATATATATACGAAGTTTATGGTACTCGCATGTTACAGCACTTCAATCTGTGTCAATATTAAATATGAATAAAAATAGTTATGATAATTGTTAAAAAAAAATTCATAAAAATAAAAAAAGTAAAAACCAGAATAAAAAATGTAAAGATAAAGTTTTGGGACTAAGAGAGTTAAAAAAAAAAGATTTTAAGTATTAAGAGATAAACCGTGAAGCTAAATTTTTGTTTTAGAAAAAAAAATAATATGAAAAAGTTAATAATATGATATAAATAGTGGAATTTCAGTGACAAAAAAGTGAGATTTAATGATTAATAAATAAAAAACAACAAAAAATGGTCTTCAGGCTAAGAGAGTAAGTATAAAGATTTCATGAATTAGAAGTTTAACTATCAACTTAATAAAAAGAAAAAACAATAAATGAAAACATTAGCTAAAATGAATCAACTTGAATCATACAAAAAAATAGACAACTCATAGTGACTAAAGTTTTGTGTTAAAAGAAATAATAAAAAAACTATAAAAAATGGTTAAATGAAGTTACTATGTTTGATTTTTTTTTTTAAAAGAAACAAATCATGGTTACCAAGATTTTTCTTTAGAAGCTAATAAATAAAAAATGATTAAAAAATGAGACCAGACAAATAAATGAAAAGATTTGGTGATCCGTACATCATAGTGAATATTTTTTGTAATAAATTTTAATAATAACAATGTGAAATAAAATAAATTTTTAAATTTTTATCTCTTATTAACTCAAAATCTAATTCTTAATATCGATAAAAAAATTATCTAGAAAAATTCACTTTCATATTTAACAATTATGGACCAAATTACTTTATTAAAATATAGAGCTTGAAGTAAATAATTGATGCTATAAAACTTAATAATCAATAATGATTAAAAAATGACTGAAATACAAAACTATGTTTAATATATGTTAATCAATTAACAATCTAACCATTAACTTAACAAAAATAAAAAGAAAAGAAAGTAAAAATAAAATCTGAATACAACCGAATCAACTACAACTAGGTCAAAAGTAGATAAATTATAGCGATTAAAGTTTCATTTTAGAAAACAATAATAAAGAAAATCAATAAAAAAAAGTTAGGATCAAGACAAAAAATGAAAAAAAAAATTAGGTGTTAAGGATTTAACAATTGATTTAATGAAGATAAAAAATAGTTTAACTAATAAATAAATAAATTATACTCACTAATGTCTTAGTTCAGAATATAGTACATAAAAAGTAAAAAAAAAAAAAGGAGCCAAGATAGTAAATAGAAGATCTAAATAAATAGTTATAAAATTTGAGGACCAATATGTAAGACGGATGTAACTTAGAGAAAAAAATGGAAAGTTTAAAAAGTTAGGGACTAAAATCCTGTTTTAGCCGAAACAGACTAAAACTGAGAAAATTGTAACATAGGTCCTCAGAAAGATGAGTACCTTGCGAGAAGAGGATAGCACTTAAAAAAGTGCTAATGGCATCCTAAAAGGCCAAAAGGAGAGAGAGAGAAGAAAAAAAAAAACTGCATGATTTTTCATCTACAAGAATTACTGTTGATAAACAGTAAAATTTCTTCCTCTTTAGGAATATAATATAATATAATATAATGGTAAAACGGGTGTGTCGGGTCGAGTACAAATCGGGTATGTAGGGTTCTGTGTGGTTCTGGTTTTACTTCATTTGGATGCTAGGTTATGAATTTATGATAACCCTGTTTACCTAATTTGGTTTAATTTGGGGTTATTTTTAGTAGCCGTAAAAAAATGGCTTCGGGTTTTGGGTTACCGACTTTAACAAAGGTTGGATCAGGATGGGATTCGGACAGGTCGAGTCCGATTTCTAGGATTGGTTTTGTCATCATTAATCATAAACTGAAAACCAAAATTTTTTTTCTTGAAAATTACAATAAAATTTGTCAACTTGAAAACGGAATTTGCTGGGTGCTCAAACCGCTAACTTCAGTGCTAGAGTGCTAAATTGACCTTTTCATTAATTACATGACTTAACACACATTAAAATCATAAAAATTGTATCGCTCTTAACCTAGCCCCAGCCTTTCCTTTTCCTCCCATTGTTTCTTCTCCTTTATTTTCTGTGTATCTGGTTAGGATTAGATACCAATTTAGACATAATTAATTGATTTTTTACCATTATTTTATCTAATTATCCTCAATTACTTTTACCGTTTTCTTTCTTTTTAACAAAATCCCTTCACTACCTTTGATATATGGGAGTACAACCTGATTCATCCGGTGCTTCACAAAGGACAAATCTTGATATCCTATTTCCAAAATTAGTGGCTACAAGAAGAAATGTGATTAAGTAGGGTGTGAAAAGTGGCTGAAACTTAAATGATGAGGTGTTTATAAATAATAGATCATGATGATCTTGTGCTGTCTTTTTTTATTTATCCTACCCTTTATATAGTCATTTTTTTCAATTACTTATGAGTTATTTTCTAAAAGTTATCTTGGTTTAAGTGGAATGTTTCAACTCAATCCATTGTTTTTTTCTCTTCATTCAATGTTGCAGGGATGTATAACATTTTATTGGCCAATTTATATGTCCTTTTTATTCTTTAGTTTTCTATGTCATTATTTTATAAGATGTTATTTGTTTTACTGGTAGTTGAAACAAAGTGCCTTTTATAAGAAAAAAAATCATAAAATTATAGATATATTTGATTCCGCTTACTTGATTACCCAAAAGGTTAGAGAAGCCCATGTTGCAAATCAGATGGCTTACGAGTTACGATCGTCTCCACCTTGTTAGCTATCCTTCAGCTGCCTCTAAACAACTTGCAGCGAATATAATTTGCATTACAAGGAACGTTCTTGTTCACTAAAATAGGAAAATCGTGCAATCTGTTCCTAAACTGTTTCTGTTGTTGCAGGTTGACCATCAAACTATAAAATGATTTAATCATCCTCAAGTTGAATGTTGCAATCCCAAGACACTGTCATGCTTGATTAGCTGCACCTCGATTTCATCCAGAGTCGGCTTCTACAATACTATGTTAAGTCTAGGTTGTTAATTAATATGGAAACAATTTCGGCCACTTCCATCTCATGATCAAAACCTTAATTAGTTAAAAGTTCAGCAAAAGAGGCGCAGTCTCTATCCGACAGTGGTGGGAATTGACAGTAACGAAATTTAAAGCATCCCAAAGTCAAATCATATACTATTTGATGACAATAGAGAAACTTGTGGGCTAGGGCTATATCTTGGGTAAAATCTAAATTTGGTCCCTTAACTATTCAGTTTGTCCTAAACGGGTCCCTTAACTCTAAAAGTACCTATTGAGGTCCCTTAACTCAAGTGGCGTGTCCAATTTAAGTCCCATCTGTCAATTGAGCCGTTATTTTGGATGAAACTTGCCTATGTGGCACCCATAATGCCATGTGGCACTCATAATGCCACGTGGCTTCCTCTTTAATTGAAATAGGTGATTATTTTGTATAGAAATGAAAAAATTAAACCTAAACTGACACAAATACAAAATCTTGGGGCTTAAAACATGGATTAGCCCCAATTGTTAGATTAACTCGCCGTAGACGATGGTGTTGGATTTGACGGCAAAGGAAGATGGACGGAGATCGTGAACGGAGACGAAGATGGACCGGACGGAGGCGGACCATTGGAGATGGTGAACAGAGACGAAATCGGGACGGAGATGGCGACAGAGGAGGAAATCGTGACGGAAGACGAATCGCGACAAAGGAGGAAATCACGACGGAAGACGCATCGTGACGGAGGAGGAAATCGCAAAGGAAGACGAATTGCGACGGAGATGGTGACGGAAGAGGAAATCGCGATGGAAGACGAATCGCGACGGAGGATGAAATCGGAAAGGAAGACGAATCGCGACGGAGATGGTGACGGAGGAGGAAATCGCGACAGTGATGAAGACGGTGAACTAAATTACAATGGTGACGGAGACGGAATCAGCGATGGAAAGAACCACCGGTGAGAGAAAGAGAGGAGAGAGATCCACCAGCGAAAGTGTTAGGCTATTTACATTTAAAGTCCTATGGTTATTTATTTGTGTCAATTTTAACTCAAATTTTTTCATTTCTATACAAAATAATCACCTATTTCAATTAAAGAGGAAGCCATGTGGCATTATGAGTGCCATATGTCATTATGGGTGCCACATAGGCAAGTTTCATCCAAAATAATAGCTCAATTGACTGATGAGACTTAAATTGGACACGCCACTTGAGTTAAGGGACCTCAATAGGCACTTTTAGAGTTAAGGGACCCGTTTAGGATAAACTGAATAGTTAAGGGACCAAATTTGGATTTGGTGTGTGAGCAAAGTGATTGAGTTTGGAAAAAATGATTTAGTTAATTTGTTATTCAGTTTGCTATATCAGTTTCGAAACTTAAAATCAAAAAGTAATAAATATTCTGTTGTTATATCTCTCTCTTAACCTGTAATAATATAGCACATTTTCGGCTTTCATGTAAAATACACAATTGAATTTTGCCACATTATTCGAATTGTATATATCTTTTCTTCTTTTATTTGATGGAACGTTCAACGTTTTCTTATTTTCCAGCTTTCCTTCAAACTGTCTGAAATTAGCGCATATTCTCGAGTCTTGGATTGAGAATTATGAGCATGTAATAAATTTCTTCCCGAGGTAGGAGAGGTCTCCTGGCCCTGGGTTATTAGTTTTAGTCGCAGGCGACAGGCCCGTGCGGTGACTTGGTGATCCGTTGAAAGAGAGAGTTTCTAGAGAATGTACAACGTACGTTCTACTATCTAGAGGGTCTCCAGGCTTCTGCAGTAATGGAGTTGAAATTTGCAACTGCTGAAAAGCAAACGACTAGATGTACAAACTGTTGGTGTCTAGGTTATAAAAAGACATGTTGTATTTTATTGGAGTTTTAATTAAATATGAGAAAAAAAATTAATATTATAAATATGTAAGATATGATGATTTTAGGAGAGAGGTCTTGAAGCTAAAAAGGGATGAGATAAGAAGTCATTTATAATTTTTATACCTCGTAATCGTGATGGCAAAATTATAAAGTTATTAATAGTGTGTAGAAAATTTATAGGTCAATATAAGTATAGATATCATATCTTTACTATAATTTTTATATTTTGTTTGGTTAGCTTCTTTTATTTGTGTGGATATATACTAGTTAAGAGTCAAATAACATTATATTTATGTGTGTATATTTAATTATGTTTGTTATTTTACTGCATGTGATAGGTGATTAATAATATTTTTCCAACACAAACAATGAAAAAGTCACAGACTCGTGTTAGCTGACACTTTCATGTTGCATGGATCTTACATAAGGCATAGGTTAGGGGCAACTATGTATTGAAGGGAAATAGGAAAGTGACTGCTTTTTTTATACTTGAAAGATATTCAAACAGGCATTTAATGACATTTTTATGAGGAAGTAGTGGGGGTCACTCCAAAACTCCACTCATACACTTTAACCACTTTATTAAGTAATCGGGACGACTGAATCAATTCATTTCAACTTAATCCAAAATGACTTATTTTTATTTTTATATTTTTTTATCCGAAACCAATTTTATTTGAAAGCTAGTATTATATAAGTTTAATAATCCATTGAAAATATAATTTTTATAATTTTATTAATTTTTTAGAAATTTTTCCTTTTTAATGCATGTCTTAAAATAGAAAAATTCATACAAATTTAATAAACTTATGAAAATTTACTTTTTAGGTAGATTATTACATCTACATAATATTCACATTCAAATGAAATTAGTTCAAGATAAAAAAAAGATATAAAAATAAAAATAAAATTATTTTAAATTAAGTTTGTACCCACAAATTTCGTGTGTAAAAATTATTACACCCTGAAATTAATTATAGCACAAATTACAATATTAAAATTTATAACAAAGATTTTGGGGGATCGACTTTCTAGCGTACTTCTCACGTGCACAATTATCTAATTAACGCTTCAAGCTTTTGGTGGAGACACGAACGGCTTTTTCACGAACACGGATTCCGGGTTTGTCTTACACGAACACGAGCCAAGGTCCCTGCCGTTTCTTTTGGTTTGAAATTTTCTGTTGTACTTCTTGGACTTAGGGGGGCTTCGGGCAATGTCCGCTGCTTTCTTGCCGCTTTCCTTAGAGTTTGATTTGATGCAGCACAGAAATGAGTCATTTACGTTCCTCCCCACTTCCGCTGAATTTGGACTTGAACTTGATGCAGCGTTGTCCTGCGTTCCTTGTCGCATTCTGCAAATCTGGCCTCGAAACTAGGATTTGATCTTCTTTGGAGTTGACTTCTTGTTTCACCGGGCATTTGTGCTTGATCGACTTAAAGAATAGAAGAAAAATTTTTGTAGAGAGAATTTTCTCCCTCTCTAAGTTTTTTGTCTCTCCAATTTCTTCTATTCTTTCTCTTGGCCTTGGGGGCCTATTTAAAAGTATAGAAATGAGGTGGTTTGGTTCAAAAAAAATCACTTGTGGCAATTATCATATATTTATCTCTTGTATTTATCTTAAAAAAAATAAATATGATAATTATCTCTCATTAAGTATCTAATTTATTTAATTTAAAAGGATAATCAATAAAACATTCTAGAATATTCTAAAATATTTGGGTTAAATGATGGACTTTAGTCATTTTGGACTTTAGAGCCCAATTTACCAAAATGGACTTTGGCTAAGATAGTAAAATGAGTCTTCAATTGAGACTTTTGATTGTGTGCTTTTGGGCTCCAAAAAATTGGGTCTCTTGAACTCATAGCTTCCAAAATTTGATGGATTTTTGGTATTAATTTAGAAATGAGTTAGATAATTTAAATTGGGTTTAATATTTTTTTAGCCCAATTAAATTTTGATATCCGCAAAGTTAACTTGAATTAAAATGAACTAATTTGATTTTTATATGAGATGGCCATTAACTATGGATTGATAGTGTAGAATTTTCTTCTACAACTTGCAAGCTGGAATAAATCAATTACCCGATTGAGACGGAGATATCAGATAGATAGAGGAATCCTTGCCCGTGGTTTGCAGGTTTTGAGGTTCGATCTTCTCCAGCGCAACACGTCAATTTACTTAATTTGTTTTCTTCTGGATCGGGGACCGTCGTTCCAAGTTCAAACCAATCAATTTTGAAAGTAAATTTTCATAATTATTTTATTAAATTTTTATGAATATTTTTTTTATAATTTTAGCCATTAAAATTTTTTAATAAGATTATAAAAATTATATTTTCAATAAATTATTATACTTACAAAATATTAATTTTTAAATAAAATTAATTTCAAGTTAAAAAAATATATAAATAAAAATACATTATTTTAAATTGAAAAACTTACATTAAAATGAATTGGCTACATGTGACAAATTAGCTACTGCTAACAACGTATATAATAATTTGTTATTTAATGAGATATTCTATGAAGAGCTTTTAAAAAAAAAACAAATATATCACTGATTTTTTTTTGTTTTTATAATCGAATTAGCCCACCGAATAATTACTGATATTGTCAAATATATCAATTCCTCCGGACCCCTCTCATGACTTAGCCTCCAGCACCTACGTACATTAACAATAACAAACTAGAAAGTTATGTGTATATATATTCTCAGCAATAAATACCTGGACCAAATCCGTCCACCAGCCTCCTTTTGTTCTCATCTTAAATTAAGCATGTAAGGGGTACACTTGAATCTTGCATAAGTTTTGGTAAGGCAACCGATTTAAAGTAAGAGATCAGATGTTTATCTAGCGGAACCCCACATAATATTGATTCATTCGCTCCTACTTTAATTTCCTTGTTGCTCAAAATGGACATGCATGCACTTGGAGGAGAACTTCCCATTTAAGAAACTTGCCTAAGGCCTCCTTCAAGTTTTAGAGCCAATTTATTTCAATTTAATTTAAAATAATTTATTTTTATTTTTTATTTTTTATCTAGAATTAATTTTATTTAAAAGTTAATATTATATAGGTATAATAATCCATTGAAATATATTTTTCATAAAGTTACTAAATTTTTATTAATTTTTTATAACTTTAGACATTAAAAAAAATTCATAAAAATTTAATAACATCATAAAAATTTACTTTCAAATGGATTATTGTATTTACATAACATTTTCTTTTAAATAGAATTTATTTAAGGCAAAAGAATATCAAAATAAAAATAAATCATGTTAAATTAAATTGACTTAAGTTAAAATGGCTTGGCTATTAGATATCAATCACATCCATTACAAAGCTCTAATTATTTGCATAACTAGTAAGGTCGGATTCTTTTTCAACACATTATGATGTTCCAGTAGTTAATTTTTGTTATATATGATTAGCCTGAAGGAATCGATTCCATTCTGCCTTCCCCTCCCATCTCTAGTGTAAGGGTGACCTTAGCGACGGACGGAGACAAGATTTCAGGTTAGAGGAAGCAAGAGATAGAGCGTTTTAATATAAAATTTAATTAAGAATAAATTTATTTAAATTAAACAAAAATTATATTAAAATTTACTGATTTTAATCTTCATATAGCAATTTAGAGCAACAAATTCATATTGTATCATGAGCTTTCTTGTTGATTAGAAATAGATAAGTTTATGAAACTGAATTTGTGGTTGTCTTTCTTTCATCAAGTAGAAATAAAATAAAAAATTAGAAAATAACACATGGAAACTAGGGTGGGCGAGATTGGAGAAGTTCTAAATAATTGCAATTTCCAACTTACAAATAGTTATTATGACGGATTGGCAATCAAGCGGTGGCTATTAATTTTTTAATGTGTAGTGCAACTTAATAGTATATTTAATATTGGGAAGATAAAATCGAGAAAGTGAGACACATCAGTATTTAAGGATAAATATTTTAAAATGTATGCTTTTAAGTTCTTTTTATACGTACATAAATTTTTATATGAAAAAAAGTTAACACTAGTGGATATTTTTTCATTATATATATATATATATATATATATATATATATATATATATATATATATATATATATATCAAGGACGGAAATATATAGGGGCGGGAAGGGCCTCTTGCCCCCCTGAATTTTTTAAAATTATTTATTAGTAGTAGTTAATATGATATAAAATTGTAACAATTTTAAAGTTGGGTACTTGTTTATAAATTATAAAATTAATGATAGGCTTTGGTGGATTTTATCATTTTCTTAATGTCCTACGCAAATCAGAAACTTTAGTGAGAAAATTACAAAAACTTCCCCTGTGGTTTGGTCTAATCTACACTTTGCTCTTTCTATTTTCAAAAACTTACATTTTACACCATCATTCCTTTATAATGTATGACAACAACTTTTTAAAATCCTAACTTAAACTGGCTAATATTAATGTTTCAGAAATTTCAAGATTTTTAATATTTTTTTATATTTAACTGACTATAAAAAAATACTTATATGTATTTACAGGAAGAAAAATATATTTATAGAAATAAAAAACTGATAATTTATAATGTCTATTAGCTACAAAAAAAAATTGGAGAGATTGAAATTATTGAAAGATGACCGTCGTATAGTTTAAATTTCAATTTTAGAAGTTGTTATTGAATAGTGTAAAGAAAACATGAGACAACGTATAGGTTTTTAAAAATAAAATAGGACAAACTATAAATTAGGGCAAATCTTAGGGAGTGATTGTAAGTTTCCTAAACTTTAATAAAGTGAACGGCAAGCGAACAATATGCTCACATGCACGCCTTCCCCCTGCCCGCCTAAGTACGAATCCTGGCTACGTCCCTGTGCGTAATGTATGTATGTATAAAAAAAAATACTTGGGGGTCTAGACAACCCCTGCCACTCTCCGTCTCTGCCCAACCTTAGCTAACCCAAAAATATTTTTTAAAAAAAGTTTAAATAAATAAGAATTCAAGTTTCCAATTTTAATTCCCAGTCACAATCCCAAAAAGGATAAATTATATTCCTTTTTGAGACTTTTCCATTTTTGAATGTCCTAAAAAGGTTAATTTTTTCCTCTTTTAGAAAAAACTTAATTTCTAATTTACCGTACCACATTCATTTAAAAATATCCACTACATGAAACATAAAAAGAAAATATCTTTTATTGTTTCAATCATATCCAACCCTCATCACACAACACCAAAAAAAAAATTTGAATTTTATTTTCAAAAAGTAAAAATAGAAAAAATAATATAAATTACGTTCATTTTAATTTTTTTTATCCAAAGAATTGGTTCACTCGTTATGGGTGGAGAAGTATAATAGCATTTTTTTTCCCCAGTGATTCATTTGTATGTCCGAAGACTAATATAGGACTAAAACCAAGCCTAGTAGTAGGTATATCATATATGACTTCAAATATCTATCGAGCTTAATATTTTGTTTATGTTGGAATTGATAACGATATGAATGAGTCATGAACAAGTTTTTAATGAATCAAACTTAAGCTATTTTTTACTTTTTTCACTAGTTATGTTGTTATATATATATAATTTAAAAAAATACTTTATAAAAAAATGCATAATGTATTTATGTATAAAAAACACTTGGGGGTCCAGACAACCCCTGCCACTCTCCGACTCTGCCCCTGACCTTAGCTAACCCAAAAATATTTTTTTAAAAAAAGTGTAAATAAATAAGAATTCAAGTTTCCATTTTTAATTCCCACTCACAGTCCCAAAAATGATAAATTATATTTATTTTTGAGACTTTTCCATTTTTTAATGTCCCAGAAAGGTTATTTTTTTCCCCCTTTTAGAAAATATTTAATTTCTAATTTACCTTACCACATTCATTTAAAAATATCCACTACACGAAACATACAAAAAAAAATATATTTTCTTGTTTCAATCATATTCAACCCTCATCTCACAACACCAAAAAAACATTATTTGAATTTTAATCTCAAAAAGTAAAAATAGAAAAAAATATATAAATTATATACATTTTAATCTTTTTATCCAAAGAATTGGTTCACTCGTCATGGGTAGAGAAGTATAATAGCATTTTTTTCCCCAATGATTCATTGGTATGTTCGAAGACTGATGTATGACTTCAATTATCTATCAAGTTTAATGTTTTGTTTATGTTTGAATGGACAAGAGTATAAATGAGTCATGAATAAGCTTTTAACGGATCAAACTTAAGCTACTTGCTTAAAATATGGAGAAAATCTAAAATTGAGTAAAGTAATAAGTAAAATTAACTTTTATTTGAATTATGTATTAAACTTAAAAATTTTAATCGGATCTGAATTGATAACAATTTAAATAAGTCATAAATAAAATTTAAATATACTCGAATTTAAGCCAAATTCAAACTGTTGCTTCATATTTCACCTTAACGAATGCGAGGCCGCCTGTCTCTTCTTTCTTTTCGCAAGTGCAACAGTGCATAGACACCAATAATTAGATGTGCTGGTTGGAGGAAACTGACATTCTAGTGGACTGTTGCTTTTCCACAAATTGTTTGATTTTATCCAACTTTTTATATATTTCTGGCCCCGCCCCCGCGACCCACTATCTTCTAGAAGCCTTTTTTTTTTTATGTGGTGTGAATAAATCGGCATTGCTTTTTTTAAATTTGCTTTATCTATACGAAATAGGAGGAAGAAATTAAACAAACAATTAGGTAATTAAACAATTGAACATGCATCCAAAAACAAATAAGAAAACAATAATTGAAAATGCTTAGCCGACTAACCTCATCTTTTGATGTTAACCCATAGTCCACCACATCTTGTCAGACTTTATTATTTTAGAAATTATCAAGCAAAGTATTAAGCTTAGCTGATAATTACTTGAAAATTGAACTTTTGTGATGATTAGGGTCGAGTGTTGAGAGAAGAGAGTGGATCACCTTATCGGTGCGCGACTAGATCGATTCGTTGACTCGCTGATAAATCACAAAAACAAATAATGATAATAATAATGACAATAATATATTTCGCCATAAAATCATATAAACAATCGATTTAGAGCGGAATCATCTATATCATGGATAAAAAAATTAAAATTGATGTCGTTTGTGTTTGAACAATGACTCAAAATTTAAGCCTAAATTCATTTTGGTCACTTTGATTTTCTTAGGATGAATTACAACTTTTAGCGCTTATTTGAGTATTTGAGTTTTCTCCTTTACATGTAAATTGTTTTATTAATTTTGTTCTTAAAATGACATAATGTTTTTTTTTATAAAATGTTACTTTTAACTGATTTTTCACAATTATTTTTTCCGCTAAGATTCAAATTTTTATTTGCTTTTCATCTTGCTTTCATATTTTTTATATTTACATTTTTTATTTTATTAATTACCTCTAATTAAGAACATTTTTATTTTAAAAATTGACTTTTTTTTATTTTTTAGTATTTAGAACTTTTACAAGTGTCCTCATCACTTTTTCCAAAACTTAGTATGATAACTATTAGATCTAAAATCAAAAAAATGATAAGACTTATTTCTATAATAATATGAAAACTTCAAAATCCATTTTATTTGAATTGACAGACTGTTGGCCATTTTGCTATAATTTTGGTTTTATATATTAATTTGTTGATTAATTGTTCTGTAAGAAAGTCTCATTTAATAAAATGTTTGTTGATATTTTTATTAGTTTCTTGGGATTTTAGATGATTTCTTGTCATAATTATTTAGCTTCGTCTTTGACAATGGGTAAAACTGAGACCGCTAAGAGATTGTTCTCTTATGGGCACTTAGTTTGTTCCCTTTTGGAGCTGTCTCGATCGATCATCCATGGGAGCTCATCATGTGATTTGGTTTGGGGCTCATGTGATTTTGTTCGAGGCAGGTTAGAAACAAACTAACCCATTTACGAATTTGTTTGCTTCAGTTTTATTGTTACCTACATAAATATAGTGCAACCTTTTTCCGTCCATACGTTTCTACTTTTACATAAAAAATAGTTTCATCCATTTTTGTCTATTGTACAGTTTTTTTTTTAAGTGTTTTCAGAAAATTATCGTACTTTTTCATATTTTCTTTACTTGTTTTTTTTTTTAAAAAAAAATGTATGATAACACAGGCATTTTAAACAGTTTCAGGATATGAAACTTAGCTAAGATCATAAAAAGTGTATATTCTATTTAGTTCAATTATGCATTTAAAGAAAAAACAAATTGCAAAACTATTACCATTAGGTTAATTACTGTATTTTTCGATTTTCTATAGGTTGGTTTAAACAACTAACGCTAGCTCAATAGAGTTGGGGGACAGGTGGGATTCCAGAGCTAGAGATTAAAAAACTTCAATATTCCAAACTGCAATGAATGTTAAGGAGCCCTATAATCACTTGTGAGTGATGTACCTGGTTGGTGTATAAAACCTAATCCAATTGCTTTTAGATTTATAGCATAATTCAAGGAAAAATTAGATCTTTAAAATTTTTCACAGTAACAGATATATAATGGCCGCATGATGAGTAAACGTTGTATAAATTCTATATCATTAGATAACTTTTATAAATCTATCATCATGACAAATAATGAGAAAATTTTCAATTATAACTCAAGTCATTGATCAAATACATAGATAGAAATGGGATAAGCAAATTGAGACAACCCTTGTAGAGGGTATTGTACATGTGAGTGACCGAGATCAGTCATAACTTTCAAATGTGGAGAAGACAATTTCACCGATTTGAAGAGAATTCGCTGGAATGTTGTAATACAATTTCAAACTATGGAAGCTAACAGAAATTGAAGGAAACATTGCAATTTGCTAGTGGAGGTTCATATTAACCCAATAATTTGAAGTTTCAAAGTCAGGCCGAGCAACTAACAGTAATGGATGCTCCGAATCATGGCGTAGTTTGCTTCCAAAGTCAAGCACGTTGCTGATGAGGGCACAACCAAAAAGCCTTGTGGAGTTGTGGGTTGTGGCCTACAGCCGGCAATCCGCTGACGAGACATCAGCATGTGCCTTCTGGTGTTTTTCATGCCTCGTTTCCGTCATTTTTCATAACCCGACGGTGCATTGGGTTGAAATGTGTGTTTATATGTGTGTGTCAATCATCCTACTAACTATAGGTCAAACGATATCTATAACCAAAATAAAATACTAATGTACAAAGAATAGTCGATTAGATTTTAGATCTTATATTGTGTTCTAAAGACATCATACCAAAAAGAAAACTTTTATTAATAATTTGGATAATCTTAATATTTATAGTTGCAGATTTTTAGAAAGATACAAGAATAACAAACCAGTACACTAAATGGATATACCAATCCATTGACTCGGACCAACATACAGTTGGACTAATGTACTACAATCCAAGTATAATACTTGAATGAGTACTAAAGAAAACAAAAACATAAAAATAAAATAAAAAAATAACACAAAACCCTCGATCTATTATTTAGATATTGCTCATTATCACTATAAACTCCATATCGTCTTCTTTAGATTTAGTCAGACTACTATCAATGAACTGTCAAATTATAATCCACTGAAAAGCTAGTCATATTGCTTGATGTCTACCACTAAGCTCATATTCAAAAGGATATGGATCATCAAAAGGAGAAGCACACACAAAGTAAGTATTAACTATGAGAGCAATTAGGCAACATAGAGTAATAGATAGACCAGTCAAATTTGAACCGAGAGCCAAACCCAATTGAATTTGCTACAAATTGTAGAGTTATATATATAAAGTGCATTATCAGCATGCTTTTTTTTATTCATGATCTAGCGTCATCTATTGCATTGCGAAGTATCTAGTATATTTAATTTTAATTCTGAATATAAAGAAAACAAAGGCGTTGACTTTTTCTTTTTAATGTTTTTTTTTAGTCGGCAATAACAATAAATTGGAGGAGCAAACGAAATTGAAAACTTCTACGCATTGGAATCGTGGAGTGACCTCTACGGGATGCGCCCCACGCATGATGTGTTACCTATCTTCTAATTGATGAAAAGGTCTCCCTCTTATTTTGAAAGTTTAAGATTCAACTCTCAGAAGAAAAAAAAAAAAAAAAAAGAAGGGCAATTTTCGCAGCGAAGAATCCTTAAAAGTTAAAGCCGAAGCGTAGTAGAAGTATTCTCCTCATCTTTAGATAATTCCAAAGAAGGCCACACAGTTGAGGCCCAGATGGAGCAAAGAATCCTTAAGCCATCCACTAGCGGTCAGATGATCCTTAATCCATGCTCCAAGAGAAGAATTGAGGCCCAAAATGTTGACAAAATTAGAGACTGGGCCCATAAACTCCCACCGTAGGCCCAATAAGGTTGCGACCACTAATTAAGATGACAATCTCATTAGGGACAATGAACTATTATAACAGACAACATTATTTTTCTCTCATATACTTCTTCGTCCTGCATCTACTGAAACATTTTTTTTAACAAGAAGATTAAGTACCCTTAATTTTTTGCACATAAATCAGGAAGTTGGAAAAAATAAATTTTAAAATGATAGTCTAAAAAATAATATAGTAAATTAATTCACTAAATATGAAAATATTTCAAAAAAATTTAGAAGTATCTAAAATAAAATATATTGCAATCACTTTGAAACAAAGAGAGTATCACAAAGACTTGCGACATGCAAGTTAACCGTAAAGCGTGCATCACACAAAACATTATCAACTCAAAATGAAAAATCTCTAGCGCTGCATTGAAAAAAAAATCAAGGAGGAGAAAAGAAGAAAGAAAAAGAGGAAGAAGAATTGAGGAAAAGGAAAGTTTTGCGCTCTTGGGGCCTAACCCGCCTCTAGTTCCGCACCTTTTTCTTCTTACTCACTCTTGCCTCTACAAACTTTAACTGGAAAAACAAAAGGTAAAATCCATAAATGATTCTTTAACTATACCGGTTGTCTTAATATAGTCTTTTATCTCAATTAGTGTACTTTAAAGTCTCCTAACTCATACTGTGTCCTATCTAAGTCCCTTTAGTTAATTTTTACGTTATCATGGATAAAAATTGCTTATGTGGTACTTTCTAAGTCCCATACTGCTATGTGATATTCTCTTTTATAACAATAAATGACTATACTGAAAAAATAAGAAATATTAGGTTAAAATTCACACAAACAAACAATCTTAGGGACTTAAAACGTAATTATCCCAAGTCATTCTCTCTTCCCCAAGTGAATCTGTTCGTAATCTCCCCTTGCCGCCATAGCTTCTGCTTCCCCAACACCACGGCGACCAAAATAATCTTTTTCAACTATGTTGCTTGACCCGTGCTACGAGTTGGGGAATTTCATCCTCAGCCCAAAATCGCCTCCGGATCCATCTAATTTGCTTTTTTTTTAAAAAAAAAAATCTATGCAAATCATATATCTACAGAAGATGAAGCAATCACAGAGCCATAGCTGAAGGTCTTGAATCGAGGATCGAAAATCGAGCTGCCTTCTCCACCTTGATTGACAATCGATTTCGTAGGTTGACTGCGCAAACTAGGTGTGGCAGAAGACGTGTGGGAAGGTACAGACGATGCGTGGCATGAGACGATGGTGGGGTATAGGCTGGAGCGAGAAGGATTGTCGCAAGCAGCACTACTGGGGATCTCAAAGGGGTCCCGGCGATGGAGGCGCAACCGCCAACGGGCTAGACGCATAGATAGTGCCTCTGTTATTGTGAAGAACTCTCAGATTTGTTTCTTCTTTTGTTGTTCCAACTTTCGCTTCTTCATTGATTAGATTTAATTAGGAAAAATTTTCTATTGAGCTTTAAACTGGATATTTAATATTTATGTGAGATTGTTTGAAATAGGACTTGAATGAAATTTGGAAGAACAAACTGGGGCCAAAATCATTTTTTGGTTAATCGGTTGGGTGACGAACAAATTGAGTTTGGGGAAAAGAGAATGACTTGGGCTAATTATAATTTAAGTTCCTAAAATTATTTATTTGTGTTAATTTTAATCTAAAGTTTTTTATTATTCAAATATAATTATTTATTGTTATAAAATAAAATGACACATGGCTGTGTGAGACTTAGAAAGTGGCATATAGGCAACTTCCGTCCAAGAGAACGAAGAAATTAATGGAATAAAACTTAGATAGAATATAATATATAAGTTAGAGGACTTTAAGAGATATTAATTGAGATAAGGGACTACATCAGGACAGCCATCAGCCATTATAGTTAGGACCATCTTGGAAAAAAAAATTTAACAAATTCAAATTCAAACTTGAGAATGGAATTTAAGAGGTCAAAGTACACTCCAGGCCCCTAAACTTTCCCAACACGCAGAGTTGGTCCTCAAACTTTAATTCAGTTTGTAGAAGCCCTCTAACTTTGAATTCTGGTATGTTTTGGTCCAACTCTTTGACTTAACACTATTTTTTAACGGCTTAAATATATTATGGGCCTTCAAACTTTGACAACTCATTTAAGTAAGTCATCAAACTAGAACTTAGTCCGCAGTAGGCCCTAAACTTTACAATAAACAATGAGCATTATAAAAATTAATTAAAATTTATTATCAATTAATTAGAATTAATTTTTTTAGGTTGAGTAAATAAGAAATTCATTAAAATTAATTAATTCATAAAAAATATTATTCAAGTGTTTATCTAGTAAATATAAAATTAGCTACAAACATGATCTTGGTCATCAATTAAAAAATGTAAAAACAAAAATAATGTATTATGTACAGTGAGAAAATAGCATAACACAAAAATAACATGTGTTTAATAAAAAAAATATGAAACAACTAATTTGAGACAAACTTTTACTAATAAGTAGTAACCACATTTTATTTCATCCATTGTTATAGTGTACCTAGAAAAGTACAAATAGAAATAAGGAGGAGAAATAGAAACTTGCTCCAAATAAAAAGAAAGCCTAACAAACATTGAATAGAGAGTCAGAAAATAAAAATAAAGTAAAACTAAATAGAACTAAAAATTAAAAATATATTTTATGCTATATGTGGTCATTTGCATTTTTCTTGGTACACCATTATTGTGGGTGATGAAACTTTGTCAAAAATTAGTTCTTCCATATTTTTATTAAATATATGTTATTTTTGCGTTATGTTATTTTCTCATTATAGTTAGTACATTTTTTGATTTTTTACTTTTTCTTTATCAAGGACCAAGATAATTTTATAGCTAATCTTACATTTACCTAACAAGCACTTGGATAATATTTTTTATCAAGTAATTAATTTTCATGAAAATTTTTCTTTACCCAACCTAATAAGTCACTTTTAGTTAATTTATAATTAATTTTTATAATGTTAAACGTTTATTTTAAAGTAGAGATGACAAGTGGATGGGTGAAATCCATTATCTGCGGATATTTGCCAATGACGGGTGAGTAAATGTGATAAAAAATACCCGCAACAAGACAGATATAGGTAATAAATCACACCCGTTTGGCAGGTACGCGTGGGTGGCGAGTAGGGGGCATCCATCACGGATAAATCCATCCTACCTACCTATGAAACCTATTAGTGTAAATTTCATACTTATTAATTATAATATGATGCAACACCTACATTTAACTAATATTTTATATTAATTCTCATTGAATATTTTTTTGTATGTATGTTATGATTTTGTGTATTTTATGATTTTGTTGTATTATATGTGAAGAATGACTTTGTATATATTTTTCATATTTTATTTTTATAAAATTTAAAAAATATAGTTTAAAACCGCGGGTTATTCACAAGTACGGATTACTTGCCGGTCGTGGGCACGAGTGAGATTTTTCACCCGCTTGTGGATATCCACGAAGCCGCGGGTACTAAAAAAACCATGGGCACGAATGATGAGTAAGAGGTATCCACGCCCAATCCGCCCCGTTGCTATCCCTATTTTTAAAGTTTAGGGTCTAGTGCAATCCAAGCTCTAATTTGATGACCAACTTAAATGAGTTGAGAAAGTTTAGGGGCCTCTAGTGTACTTTGGCCAGTTTAAGATGATTTAAGAACCACAAAATTAATATGGTTTTTAGTTGTGAAAATTTTCTTATTTTTATTTTTCAAATATTTTGGATAAAAGTTTGAGTACGTAGTATATCTTAAGAATATCGAAAACCTTACTTTTTAAACATTGGAAAATTTATGTATCAAAATGGAAAATATCTAAAATAAGGTTTTCTATTTTATAATATGAGTTTTTCAAAATTTAAAAAATGAAAGTTTCCATGTCATAAAAAATATATATACATTCAAATTTTATTAAGAAATTCTAAAAAAAAAAGCATAAAATTTTCTGTATCCAAATGCCACATGAGTGTGTGATTATCATTTAAGGGTATGTTCGTTTTAATTTAATACAATTGTGTTAATGTGTTATTCACACAAACACTTCCAAACAAATTCTAAAAGTCCATGAAGTTGCCAATGTTTATAGCCATTCCCTAGTCTTACTACTCCACCCCTACCCATTTGAACCATCTAGCCAATCCATTGTTCTCGTAAACCTGTTTCACACTGCGCCGCCATTTATCCAACTTCTTTCTTATTCGGCCTTCCTGCGAGTTAATCAAAGAAGAAGAAGCAGTGGAAGAAGAAAATGGAGAGGAAGGGTACTTTGTTTGCATGTTGCGAAAGCAAAAAATGATCTTGGAGGACAAGGGTGAAGGCCGCTAGCCTCGATTGAAAATTTGGTGTCATTGTCTGGAGATCAGCTAGGTGGCAGCCTTCTCTTCAGATTGGCGGTCTCATCTTAATATCAAGCTGGACGGTGGTGGGATAAGGGTAAATGCATGATCTTGCACGATGGATGTCGACAGAAAGGAAGTGCGGCGATGGGCTGGTGAGTTGGGTGGCAGCGGGATGGGAAAAGAGCGACTGGCTAGGCTTTAGGTGGTGGGCAAGGTATGTAAATTTAACCAACTTCAAGGACAATTTTAAATGATTTTCGTATGAATGGCCCAATAACATGTTAATCTGTTTACATTAATCCAAAATGAATTGGGCCTTAAAGTTGAAACCACATAATAAAGTTATTTGCTACGTTGACCATTGTTATGGGCTTAGTGCTCCAATCCATTCCAATGGGTATCCCTTGAAATTCTTATGCATGGTAAAGTAAAGCCATTTTTGTTGTCCACGATAGATATAAGTGTAAAAATCTCTATTTTACCCTTCAAGAACTTAGTTGATTTTCAGTATATTCCTACCATTTCTAACTATTTACAACTTGTTGAGGAAGATAAAGTCATTGTTGTTGCCTTCCTTGTCAAGCACCTCCACCAAATCCAACTCTTCCTGCGAGGCAATCAAGCGCTTGTTCCCGCTGATTCGCTAAAAAGCACCATTGACGGCCTTATGGATGGTGATAAGTCATGAGACCATTGTTGTCCTTGTAAAAAAGTGACACTACAGCAGAGGTGGATGGCAAAGATGATGGCAATGAGACAAGAAGAAGATGTTGATGATGGATCACGAATGCGAGCGGTGGAGACGGGATCCTGGAGGGAAGCAACAATTGACTTGATGTGGATGTGAGTGGTGTGATACGAAGATGAGTGGCATTGGCGGCAGTGAATCTAGAAACTAATGAGAAGATCTTGTGTTCATAATTTGTTGTACCCTAAAAAATGAGTTATATATATGTGTGTGTGTGTGTTTGTGTGTGTGTGTGTTGCGTTAGACACTTTTAGATTTTTTTGTTCAAATTCTTTTATTTGTGGGAAAAAACAAATTATCTTCATATTGTTCAGTCACTTCTAAATATTTATTTGGACACTTTTTTTGCATATTTTTGTAGATACTTTCACATATTCATTTAAACATTTTTTGTAATTATTTTCATACACTTATTTATAAAGAGAAGAAATTGTATAAAAAATTTTGTTCATAAACTTTTACATAATTGGATACTTTTCGACACTTATTTGAGCACTTTATTTATTGCTCCTAACACTTTAATTTTTTTAAGATAGTAATTTGTCTACATATTACTCTATACACTTTTACATATTGTCTCTGACACTTTTTTACATTTTATTTCAGACACTTCAGCTTATTGCTCCAGACACTTTTATTTTTGAAAGGAGAAAATTTTCTGTATATTACTTCATATGTTTCTTCAAATTTTTTTAGACACTTTACATGGTCCTTCAGATACTTTCACAAATTCCTTTAGATATTTTTACACTTTATATATTGTCCAAACAAAATAAAATGTCTAGATATTACTTTAAACACTTCTACATATCTTTTCATATACTTATTCATATTGTCTTAGACACTTCTCCAAATTATTTATGTGCATAAATCGTTGGTAAAGATGATGGAGGTGAGCGACGATTGTTGTGATCAAGAGGCATTGATAGTGATTTGGCGTAATTGGGAGGCGTTTGGGATGACCCGATTTAACAAGGGATAACGGTGCAATTTAGATGTGAGTACTGATGAGAATATTTGTAGATGGTCAGTGATGGTGTGACATGGAGGCAACAATGATGACACGCTTTGAGGATACGATGTGAGGTGATGATCACCTGAGAAGTGATGATCGGTTGAGATCTGAGGCAATCTGAGATGAGGCAACAATCATGAAGAAGCTTTGGTTTGAAGGTGATGAGTGACTAGAGGAACTTTGTTTTGAAGGTTATGACAAGTTGAGTGAGAGGAACGAACGACAGGAGCCAAGGGTGGTGACAGTGGCTGCTAGGGTTTCTGGAGAAAGGGAGAGATTTTGTCGAGGGGCAATTCTATCAAATTTTGGGATGATTAATGTATTTATATATGGATAACTAAGTCCAGGTTAGTGTGTCTAATTAAACATATATGCATAATATAATAACCATTTATAGTTGGGAGGCGAACATTATTTAAATAAAACAAAAAAAATTGAAAAAAAACCGATTACATTTGGATGAAATGGTTTGTTTTTTTTTTTTTCTAATTCAGTCGGTTTAAACTAAAACCAAATTTCATGTTTGGTTATCAAATCAGTTATTGGATCATACACTTGAAACCAAATAAATCAAATAGACTAAATAGTAATAAATATTTTACCATTATCTACAATGACCATACATTTATAAAGTTATTTTCTACTAATTTTTACCATTATGTATATTGGCCCTACATATATGACATTATTTCTTACTAATTTTGAACTATACATTGTCCATCATTCTTTGATTTTGTGTATGAAAGGTAAAATTTTAATATTTATCTTATTTTTTTCATTTACTATGTACTTAAATCTCAGAAAAATGAAATAAATAAACCAGAATTACATTTAGACGGTTTAAATTAATTCTAACATATAATTTGGACAAATTAGATAAACCCTGTAAAAAATTGAAAACCGATTGGACCATTGCATTCAAAACGGCTCCAGACCACACCAACAAAATGTTCACCTCTATTTGCAGTCACATTGTTGGGTTTTAGGAAGTAAATTCGGCTCACCAAAGAAAGTGATAGAAGAGCACAATTATCCAAGTTTTTCATGTATTTTATCTTCTCCAATCCCTGGAGCCAAATCCATTTGTTAATTCTACGATGGAAAATGCTACTATATACATAAAAAAAAAAAATTCTTTACAATGCTACAAATAGGGTAAATTTCATTTATGGTCCCTAATCTTTATTCTGTCATCTTAGAGTCTTTATCTTCTATATTTTTGTTCAATCATTGCCCTTCCGTCATTTTCAGAGTTAACTTTGATAGAATTTTTATGAAAAATGACAACATTGATCCTACATTTTCTTATTCATACTCAAATTACATACTAATAAATTTACCGCTACAGAAATTGGCCTTTACCAGCGGAGGCTTGCGAGATGGCGAGAACAGCGCAGACGCCCTTGATGACCCGGTGGAATGACACGATACAGAGCTTCACCGAATCTGCTGTTTTGGGGTTGATCTGGTTCGATTTTCTCCACCTAAAAGGCGAGAACATGAGGCGGGGAAGCAACCGAGACCAAAGATTAAATCGAGAACCCTCTATGGATAAAAGAATTGAGAACCAGAGTGAGAAAAGGAAGTACCAGGAGAGGGGAGAGTTGAGCGATTTAAGAGCTTCAATCACCAACACAACTCCTGGCCAAGGCTCACAGGTCGCCGAGAGACCAAAATCGCAGCAGGAAAAATCGATCGTCGGCATCCTCGTCGTCAATCACCAATTCCACGTTGTCTCCTTCACCGTACTCGGCGTTGAGAAGGTCGACTAACCTTTCTCCCTCTCCACGCAAATCCGTCGCTGTATCCTGCCGCCAACCGCCATGCCGTCGCCGTTTGGCCACCGGCCATCTCCTCCAAACTCGCTAACCTCTCTCGCGCCCAACTCTGTCTTGATTTGCTTGTTCGGATGACTCCGAAAAGCCCCAACTCTCATTGCTCTGTTACTTCGGCCCCAAATGTCTGAAATTTGTTGTTCAGGGTCATGATGGAGCGAACTTGGACAAATGTAGTGGTAAATTGGCCGACTTTGGGTAGCAAATAGGGATGAGGATACAAGGATGTGATTTCAGGTAAATGGATTGGGATCATGACAGCCGGAGATTGTGAGAGAGGGAGAGAGAGGGAGATGATGGTTGCAGTGGCAAATTTATTATTGTGAAGGTAATTTGAGTAGAAATAAGAAAATATAGGATCAATGCTGTCATTTTTCATAAAAATTCTGTCGAAGTTAACCTAAAAATAACGGAAGGATCACGATTAGACAAAAATATGGAAGTTATGGACTTTAAGGCGATAGAATAAAGGTTAGAGACCCATTTAGGATGACGCGAAAGGGTTAGGTACCATAAATAAAATTTACCCTCTACAAATACAATTTTAAATTAGAGTTGACTCTACATACAAATTTGTATTAATGGTCACATTATTTAGTAGGACAATATATATAATACTATGATCGTAGGATTTTTGGCCTAAACCCTCTTTTGCCCCCCTAAACTTTGCCAACTCAAATCTTTTACCCCATGAATTTTGAATTAGTTCGACTCACCCCTCAAATTTTGTAAATTGGAACATTTTATCCCCTCGGTCCAATTAAATGAAGTATATGTACTAAAATGAAAATAAAATAAAAATTGACAGACTAATTAAATCATTTGTTCAATTGTTGACTCTTGTGAACAAACAATAAGAAGCCTTAATACAAACTTATAGGCGAAAACAAGGGAAAGATGAACAATCTCAAATTTGAAACTAAAACTTTTGTGCTTATTATTTACTCACAATGGTCAACTATTTGACAAATGATTTAGTTAGTTCTTCAGTTCTATTTTTATTTTTATTTTCAAACGTATTCTCCATTTAACCAGGCTGAGGGGACAAAATGTCCCAATTTGTAAAATTTAAAGGATGAGTTGAACTGAGTCAAAGTCCAGAGAATAAAAGATCTAAGTTGACAAAGTTTATAGGGGAAAAAGGGGCTTTAGGCCTAAGATTTTTTAAGGATGTCATTTTCCTTTTATGACACAAATATAAATATCATAGACGCCACTACTTCTCATATTTGTGATTATTGTAGCGCAACTTATTTTATCAAGATGGTAACTTTAGTCCGTCACACTATAACCTGTAATTCCTTAACATAATTTTATCACAAATTTTTTCTCTGAAAGATTGAAACAGAGAATTCTATTAACCCACGTGGGAATCAGTCCTCGCAGTTTTGAGGCCCAAACAAACAATAAATTACTTTTGCTCGCAGCTACATTCAGCCTAATCTTGATATGCATAGAAGAGAAGGACAAACTATCAAAATCAAAGCAGAAGAAACTTTGTGGCCCATTTATTTCGTTTTCCAGTCCTAGGAAACTAACCATAAGTGTTGTGGAGCAGCAAATATCAAGCAACAGTAGGAGAATAAACAAGGGTGGTTTATACTTGGTACATTTCATCTTTCTATAATTCTGAAAGCCGTAATCCCAACTTGTCATCTATTTCCCTCCTCAGCATTGTTGAACTTTAACAGCTTCTTCTTCTTGCAAAATCTCATCAGAAAATACCATCCTATGGCTCCTGCTGTCATCACTCCACTGACCAGATAAACCATCTTAGTGGCTATGGCCATGATAAGTACCAAGAATGCTGTTGGCACCAAACACATCATCACCAATCCAGGTAGCCTCAAGGGAACCCTAAACGGCCTATTGATATTGGGCAGTTTTCGTCGCAGCCAGATGAATGACCCAAACTCCAGCAGCATTCCCAGGCTGTACAAGAAGTTTGCAGAGGAAATGATGTCTGTGAAACTCATGTATGAGACTGCGAGTGTTATGAGAGTGGACACCAATATTCCCACCCAAGGAGTGTTGAACTGTTTGGACCTAACCCCACAAAACCTGGGCAGGAGCCCCAAATTTGACATGCCTTCTACCTGATAGGCACAGCTGCTCAACTGAGCTTCAAACAGACCAATTCCAGACAGAACAGCACCTACTTCTATCCATATTTTCAGCCACTTCCCAGAAATCATTTGAGCAGCATCAGCGTGAAATCCAGACTCCCACAAGCTTTGATCGACAGAAACAGCACCAGTTACAGCAAAAAGCGGAAGCAAATAAGCAATGCAGGTGAAAACAACTGCCACAAGGAGAGCCAAAGGGAATGTTTTCTGTGGCCTCTCAACTTCTCCAGCCATTGTACTAACAGTATCCCAGAAATTCAAATTCCAAAACAAGGTATTGAAGAACAAATTCCAGTCCCTCTTAACCCCTTTCTGCCCTAAACTAGTCCACCTTCTGGGATGAATCCTAGGGATAGCTATAAGAGACATTATTATAAAAGGCATGAGTGAGACAACTCCTAGCACAACAGCAACCCAACCAACAATAGTCAGACCAGTGAAATTGAAGAAAGAAAGAACCAGAGTTGAAATCAAAATAGCCACCTTCCTAGGCCAACCAGCCTCCAAAGCATGGAAAATCTTCTTCAAATAATCAATGCAAAGAACAGGAAAGGCAGCCATATTGATCACCCCACTGAGGAACTTCAACGAGCCCAAGAGTGAGCCGAAGAATGTGCCAAAAGCCCTCTCGGCCCAAATGACAAACCCTCCATTTCCAGGGAAAGCTGTAGAGAGCTCTGCAGTGACGAGGGCTTCCGGGACACTCCATATGAAGGGGAAAATAAGGAACCCCAGAAGGGCAAACAGCGGCCCCGCCGCCTTCACCGCCGGCTCCTCGCCAAAAGGGCCGCCGGCGACCTCGAAATAGATCAGGAAGATGAGAGGGACAAGAGTCAATTTTTTCGGGATTTTGGTGGTGGAGGAGAGGGGTAGGGGCTGAGAAGATGAGCTGACTTCGTCGGACAGCTTGCGTTCATCTGTCATTTTCGAAATAGATTGAAAATTGGTAACTTTGAGACGTCAAAGAGTTGTGCTTTGAAATATTTATTCTCTCAAGTGGAGAAAAAGGGGCAAGTTAGCCATCAATCACATCAATCACATGAACGAAATGAGAGAATCAAAAGAAGAACACAAAGTTTAAAGCTTGATTTGCTGATGATTTGGGCAGTTACTTCTGGAGTTGCAGAAGGTAAGGATGGAATTCAGAAGGGAGTTTTAGGAGAATCGTGGCCGGCACAACTAGTTATACGCAGAATCTTCACTCCCTAAATTTCGGCTTGAATCCAATCCTCAAATTATTGTGATATGGAAAATGCCTAATTAATTATTTGACCCTTATACTATACTATGGTGACTTGGTTATTCGCTCAGATTTTTTGAGGTATTAATCAAGTCTTGAACTTTGATAAATGGAACACTTTGCTCACCTAATGAAACTTCTGTCAATTTAATCTTGGGAAAAATCATATAACCGCCACTTAAGTTTTCTAATTTTATTTTTTGCACCCTAATGTTCTATCTCCTCTAACCCCCTTCTTGCTTCTCTCTTACATGCTCCTAGCTGATTCCGCCTCTCACATGGCATGAGTCCACTGTTCATACCCCCCGGTTGACCTCCTCGGCTCCTCCTCTACCTCGCCCTCTTCATCCCGCCATCACCTCCTAGCCTCCTCCTTGGCCTCATGCTCTTCGCCCTGTTGTTAAGCTTCTTGGCTCTTCCTTGGCCTTGCCCTCCTCACCCTGTCGTCGACCTTCCTGGCTTTTCCTTGCCCTCACCCTCCTCACCCCATCATCGACTTCATCGGCCTCATCCCCTTCAACCTCACAATCATTCTCTTTTTGATCATCAATCTTCATTATCCAACTCCAATCCGTCTAGATTTTGTGCCTTTAGTACATCTTGATTTCGTGCCTCCAGTCCGCCTCCATCGTTTTGTGTTGCAGCTAGCGGAGTAGACGTGGCAGAGAGAAGATGGCGGTGATGGTGGAACCCGATCTTAATCCATTTAAATGGGTTTTGGAGAAAAATATAATAAGTTCTAGGTTTTTGGTGCAAATGATTGAAATAAAAAATTTAGATGATTACATTTTATTGCAATTTAAGTCCCATAGTTATTGGTTTGTACAATTAAAGACCTAAAATTTAAAGTTATGAAATCAAATGCAATTTCGTTACATAACTGACGGAAAACATTTGAGTTACTAAGTCAAGTGGGCAAATTGCCCCAATCATCAAAGTTCGAGGCTCAACTCATACCCCCAAAAAGTTTTGGGGAGCAATTGGCTAAGTTACTATAGTATATGGGTTATTTAGCTAATTAGGCCATATGGAAAATGAAAGGCTTGCCAACAGAATGAGAGTCCCTGAATATCAGGAGTTATGAGTAAAGATAAGAGTACCATGAGATTGAGCAAAGCAGCGTGAGCATAGACTGCTTCTTTATGAAAAGTCATGCCTAAGAAAAAAATGTAAATTTTAAGTCATGTCATTTAGCTTATTTTGTCTCCTAAATTAGTACTTAAGCTTAAAATTGTCATATCTAGGTCTCTTATCTCCAATTATGCAACCCGATTGGATCCTTTCTATCACTTCTACCGTTAAATTGAACAAAAAATGCTGATATAGTATTAATTAACATTAAAATATATATTAATATCACTTCTAACCCTCTAACTTTTCCCATCAGGAATTTTTAACCTTAAATTTCTAAATCTACAGATTATATCCGCCTCATTCTTTCTTTCTTCATGTCGCACCTACAGGTTACAGTCACCAACAGCTAGGTGCTGAGGCCGTTCTAGCAACTTCATTGGTGCTGCTTGATGGGGCTTCACCTCACCATCACAACAGGTTTGTCGGTGGACCACCTACCAGTGCATCTCATCGTTTTCCCTAAAGAATACTTGCGTGCAAATTGGAGAAGCAAATTATCCTCTCCAATCAACCATCCGACAAACCCCAAAAAATTGCAAAAGACAAAATTTCCCAATAACTCCAACATAAAACCAATAAATTTTTATGAACAAAACAGAGGAATAAAAGATAATTTAATCTTCATTTTAGGCCACTTTGTCATCTCGCACTACAAGACTGCCTTCAAGATCGACTATTGTCAACAAAACCGAATCTGTAAACAGTAAAACTAAATCTACAACAAATATTCAAAATCGATCATCTTTAACAACAGAAACAACAAAATACCCAAGAATGTAACAGGCCTCAATGTTGCTAGTGTTAGTGCAAAGCCGAAGAAATTGATGAGCGGAGTTAGGCCAGTGTTGGGGTTTTCTGATTATGGCTCTTAAGAAGGAAATCTATTTTTGCCAAAGGAGGAGAAACGACAGCATAAAAATTAGCCGATTCAGATCCCCACTGAGCACTAACTAACGACCTAATACGCCCTCAAGATTTTAGGGATTTTGGCTCTGCTCGTTTCTCAGTCCTGACTAGTTAAGAATACTAGTTCGAATCCATTAAAAGGAAAAAAATAGGGAGAATTTCAAAAAACCCCCTGAGGTTTAGTGAATACTTCACTTACCCCCTCCTGTTTGGAAATTCTGCACTTTACCCCCTTAAGTTTAATAGATCCTTCACTTACCCCCTTCCATAATATTGAGGACCAAAATGCCCTTTTTTCAATTTTGTCAATGTTTATCTTTTAACAAATAATTTAGAAAATTTTTGTTTTGGTAATCAGAAATTTAGAAAATATTGACAACACTTTTTACCATCTCATGTTAATTTAAATATGTACTATATAGTCAGTTAATTAAAATTATAGTCTTTCTAGAATTGTAGATTTTTATAGTAATAAATCACATAAATATTAAAATGAATACTTAAAATAAAAATAAAATCTATTTATATGAACATTTACTTATACTGGTATATGAACATTAATGCTCTTGTCAAGTATGGACGCTGCATTTACTTAGTCTAATTGCCCAATAATTATTGTATAATTACTATAAAATTTAAATTATTAATTTTTCTTTACTTGAAGAAAGAAATTCTTTTTTCTATTATTGATGAACATTTCACTTAGGTGAAATTTCAAAAAGTTGACAATTATGATAGAAAGAAGGTTTAGAAACCTTACTACGTATTTAAGGCCAAGATTATTTTGCATTAGTGTTAATGTATTGTTGTATATTATTCTTATACAAAATTATCATTTACTTTATTTCAAAAAAAATTATTATTTACTCAAATTACCTATTTACCGAGATTTACATTTTAAGAAGTCCAAAACTGCCTGGAAAGTCACATAAATATTTTAAAATTATTTTTTAAACGTATTAAAGTGTAGGGTTTTAATAAATTAATATTTTTAGCAAAATAATCACTTTATATAAGAATGATGAAAAAATGATCTAATTCTAAGATTTACTTTAATTAACTTACCTATTGTTCATTTTATATACATATAATCGAAATAATTATTATATTATAGACATGTAAAACTTCCTTAAAAAATAAAAGTGTATGATGTAATAAGTAAAAGTATCTAAATTAATATATAAAACTATCAATTATATGTTTCTGTTGAAATAATATAGTTTCACCTTTGACATTATTTAACATAATGCTCTTGACAAATATTTGCATTTATTGAATAATAGACGACACTCGTTATATCCAACAATTAAGGGTGTAATAGTCAGTTATGAAACTAAGAGGCACAAGTATGAGTCCCTTTTTAACCTAACTTGTGAAGTTGTAACTAACCATTTTTCACAAATCATCATATTGACTTTGACATAATATTCTACTTAGTTTTTTTATTATATCTAGTTATACATTGATACTTAAATTGAGTTTTAGAATGTGCTTTATAAAATTAACATATTTTCATGCTTTGAAATGACAAAATGGAATACAGAGGAAAAAAAAATTTGGGGCGTAGTTTGAGTCTGTCATTGAAATAGCATGATATAAATATTTGCTAACATTTGTCTTTCTTTTACAAATTGAAGTAATTATTATATTATAGACATGTAAAACTTCATTATAATATATATATTATAGACATGTAAAACTTCATTAGAAAATAAAAGTGTATGAAGTAATAGGTAAAAATATCTAAATTAATATGAAACTATCAATTATATGTATATAAAATGGACAATATGTAAGTTAATTAAAGTAAATTTTAGAATTAGATCATTTTTGCATCATTCTTATATAAAGTGATTATTTGTCTAAAATTATTAATCTATTAAAATCCTACACTTTAATATGTTTAAAAAACAATTTTAGAATATTTTTATGACTCTCTAGGTAGTTTTAGACTTCTTAAAATGTAAAGCTCAGTAAATTAAAAATTTCATTAAATAATAATTTTTTTGAAATAAAGTAAATAATAATTTTATATAAGAATAATGTACAACAATATATTAAAACTAATGCAAAATAATCTCGCCCTTAAATGCTTAGTAAGGTTTCTACACCCTCTTTTTATCACAATTGTCACCTTCTTGAAATTTCACCTAGGTGAAATGTTCATCAATAATAGAAAATTTAAATTGTCTAGTAATTATACAATAACTATTGGGCAATTAGATTAAGTAAATGCAGTATCCACATTTGACAAGGGTATTATTGTTCATATATCAGTATGTAAAAGTTTATATAAATAGATTTTATTTTTTTAGGTATTCATTTTAATATTTATATAACGACCCAAGTCCAGAACCGGTCAACGGAACACCTGCCCACACCACATGGGCTATCCTTTGGAAAAGGATAAGTGCTAGGTACTTTGGAATGGACTTTTAGTATATGGAAGTTCCTCTGTCCCATACCAGTGGACACAACCACATACTTTGAACCAAACCTGCCTCTGATACCATCTGTAATGACCCAAGTCCAGAACCGGTCAACAGAACACCTGCCCACACCACATAGGCCATCCTTTGTAAAAGGATAAGCGCTAGGTACTTAGGAATGGACTCTCAGTATAAGGAAGTTCCCCCGTCCCATACCAGCGGACACAGCCATATACTTTAAACCAAACCTGGCTCTGATACTATCTGTAACGACCCAAGTCCAGAACTGGTCAACGGAACACCTGCCCACACCACATGTGCTATCCTTTGGAAAAGGATAAGCGCTAAGTGCTTATGTTCTAGAATTAGAGTCTATATATCCACACAAGGCTTTCCACAATTTACCCATATGGGATATGTGGGTGTTACAAATTACATGATTTATTACTATAAAAATCTACAATTCTGTAAAGACTATAATTTTAATTTATTAATATTAATTAATTGACTAGATAGTACATATTTATATGAGATGGTTAAAAGTGTTGTCAACATTTTTCTAAATTTTTAATTACCAAAAGAAAAATTTTCTAAATTATTTGTCCAAAGATAAACATTGACAAAATTGGGAAAGGGGCATTTTGGTCCTCAATATTATGAAAGGGGGGTATGTGAAGGATTTATTAAACTTTAGGAGGTAAAATGGAGGATTTCCAAACAGGAGGGGGCAAGTGAAGTATTCACTAAACTTCGGGGGGTTTTTTGAAATTCTCCCTATTTTTTTTCCTTTTAATGGATTCCAACTAGTATTTTAATTTGAAAAAAAAAAAGAGACAAATTAAACAACAAAAAAAATTGAAACCAAAAAAAAAGAAGAAGGTGAACAAAAAATGAGGAAGAATAAAAGGGAAGAATCATTGGAAGTCAAAGATTGGATGATTTCTTTGTGTTGATAAACCTCTAATAGTGGATGATTTATTTTACAAAAAAAAAAAAATAAGAAAATCTATAGGAAAAATAAACGGTCAAAATAAAAGTGGAGGAAAAAAATGGATTTCTTTTGTTTTCCAATAAATCAATAAAAACAGTTCCTTTAAAAAAAACCAAAATATAAATTACTATATAATAAAAAGTTCTTTAAATTATTTTAGATAAATTTTTTGAATTATTATTTGTGAATAATTTAGTTATTTATTTACTGTGGCTCTCATTTTAGCAAAGTTTGCTGATCTGTGGATTTGGAATAATTGAAAGTTTCTAAATCCGATGACCATTTTACTCAAAGGTTGAAAGTTAGGACTTGGGTTATAGTTTATCCAGACGGCTGAGGAAACAGCTCAGTATATTTCTCGAAGTTAAAGAATTAAATCGCGTCGCTAGGCCATACTTAAACAGCCAACTTGGCAGGTATAAAGAGTTAAGAGACCAACCATGCGTTCTAGAGAAATCTGTATTTTAGTGCTGACTGAGTTGTGGGCCTGATCAAGATTAGGCTTTATCTTAATGGGCTAATTTGTGAAGGATTGGGCATCGCGTTCATGACTCAAGGCCATTTGTGGACCATAACTTTGCAAGCTCATCTGGCTATTCCCTTTTTTTTCCACGCAAGGAACCAAATTATGTGACTCTGTATATGAGAGAGACCAATAGGAAGAAAAGAATTAAACAACTCATAGTTTAACTAAAACTTGGTTGCTTCTGTGATGCTTCATTTTGTTACAACACCTTGGTACTTGGTAAACAATAGCTTTCCAACAAATTGGGTCTCTATAGGATTACAAGAAGATACCAATTATTAACATTATAAGCAATAGACAATGCCATTCATCATCATCATCAACAACAACAATAATCACCATCATCATCATCATCATCATCACTAATTTTCAGACAAAATACAAGTGCTTTTGACCTCTGTGTGTGCAAATCTATATAAAAAGACGTTCAAATGTCACCAGACTATATATTGAATTACCTCAAGAACATGTACAACTCAACACGAGCACCTAACCAAAAGCAAACTCCAAAGAGTACCACTACCAAACAGACGAAAAGCCCTAGACCCAGATGTCCTGATTTACAAGTATCTGACCTCTTAATCGTACAAGAAAATGACATTAAAATCCTAACCACAGCACCAACAACAACTCATCCACCTTACCTCATCAACGCATCCAAGTATCATCATGAGCATCCATCTCATCTCCCTCATCAAATCCATCAGAAGACGACGGGCACACACTGCTGTACTGCAAATAGGTAAGCCCCATCTATAAGAAATTTCACTTCTTCAACCCTCAACCACAAGCATGGACTGACATCAGTCCTGCCAATGCCACCAGAGCACAAGACATTTTTTCCTATTTTCTGTATCCCAAACCTTAAATTGCAACCGATGAAATGAAAGCGTTGAGATCCTTAGCAATTTAAGGAATTTGTATTGCCTGAGTTGGGAAAACGAATTGTATCTCTATACCTGAAGTACCTGACAGTGCACGATATGAGTTTTCAGACCACGACCTGCTATACTTGACAATATACTTGTGAAGAGGGTCCTGAAATGACCTTTGGCGCCAATGTTTTCCCAGAGGTGAGGGTTAATCTCATTGCATTTATCAGGACTGGAGACATTGACCAGACTAATGCTCATATTGTTCCGGATGATGCAGAGCTTTCCATTGAGAGGAACAAGAGCAGCAGCCTCCACAGCTTGTGACCTCCCTAGGTGGAGCTTGCTATCCATAAACTTGTTCCAGGAATCAGTGGCATCATCATAAACCTTAAGTTTGCACCCGTCCTGGCAATCCAGGGCATAGAGATGTCCATTCAATGAGATGCTAGGATTTCGCCAACCAGCAATCATGCCATCACTTGCTGGTATCCAGCTATTAGTTTCAGGATCATAGGCTTCACTCATGACCTCACGGTGGGAACCAAGGCCTTTAAGAAACCACTTCCCATCATAAACTACTCCAATGAAAGGTACCATAGCAGTACTCATGTCAGAAATAAAGCTCCACCGATTCTTGTTGGGGTCATAAACTTCAGCAGAACGAAGTGTTCGCTGTAGCCCGTCACATTCCCCACCAGCCACATAGAGGCAATTGTTTATGACACATGATCCAAAGAAATGACGTTTCCGAAGCATATCTGGGGCCCTATGCCACTTGTTTGTCCTTGCATTGTAAAAAATGACCCGCCTCATAGATCCTTTCAATGGATCCTTCCCTCCAAATAAATATAGATGGCAACCACTTAGAACGGCACAACCAAAGCCAAGAGCCCCAGAGTACTCCCTTGGAACTCGTGGAAGAGGCTGCCACAGCTGATAGACGGGATCAAAAGCATTCCAGGAAATTTTTCCATCCCGGTCTCGCTTGAAAACATAGACCCACTCCTCTGCCATCCCATTACTCTTGCGCTGTGAATAAAAGAAATTACCAGCAAGGAGACGATACCATCTCTTGCAAACTAGACGGAGCTTTCTATGTTCAGCCCTAGGCACTCGGATCAGACATGCAATGGCAAGATCATCTGGAAGGCCAGGGAGAAGTGGTGGCTGGACTCTGGTCCTCTCCCTGCGGAAGTTCTTTTTCTTGTGAGCATTTGGATTAATATCTGGTTGTATGCAAAGTTTTGATCCTGGAACAAATTTTCTTGCTTCAGCAACTGTTTTTAGTCTAGCATCTACTTTGCAATAGCATGACACAGAATCAACCTGCAAAAATTTCTACGTTAGAAAGAGAAAGAAGAACAGGTGCCTGCACTAAAAGTGTTATGTTCATCAACATAAAAAAGTGCAAGTCAATAACATCCCTGATGAGACCTTTTTTATTTTACTTTTTTCCTTTCCAAATGCCTCTTGTATTTTACCTAATATTTTTTCTATGTTCTTCCTTGCAGTCTCTTGAGATAAGCCAAAGGATGTACCTATTCGAGCAAATGGACGCAGCCATAGTTAATAACCAGGTAACCACATTAACAGGTTCTTCCTTTGGAAATCTGTCTATGAAAGCATCCAATGAGGCCTTGCAACATTTTTCTTTTAACTTCACTTCAATCTTTTGAAAATCACATATGCCACTAAGCTCAGAAGAAGGATCAAAATAAGTTTATTTAACTCCCCAAAGCTGTTAGAAATTTAAGTCTTAGCTGCTCTGTGATTTTCACCCAGAGATATTTTTCACTAACAATCTTCCAGTTGGTACCTAAGGATATGGATGTAGATATTTTTTTTTTTTTGAAGAAACAACGATGCCAAGTTCAACCACCCATGACCATCAAAAACAGGAGGAAAAAAAAGTTCAACAACCTAAGGACTTGGATTCTGTTGAAATGAAAAAAGAATTAAATGCTTGCACATGGAAGATAGAGGGCCTGAGTATGTTCTTTATACCAAGAGTACATTAAAGAAAAGAGACATGTGTAAGCATAATTTAAATACTAAGGCCTCCACCTCTCAATTTAAGACTTCAGGTCCAACAAGATACTAACAAGTTAGAAACTAAAATCAAGGACACAGGACATGATCTTAAATCCATGGATGCATGACTGATCACCATCAAGAGACCATAACATGCTACCCTTTTAGTTCAGTCAGACGGTCGAATATCTTCCCTTTTGTTGCTTGAACTTGATATGCTTTTATTAAGAAAGAAGAAGGATAAGAAAAAACACAAGTTCTGCTCCAGCCAAATTATGCCAAGAGTTGAACTCAAATCAAATCATTTTTACAGTCTCACATTCCAGGACATGTAAAAGATAGAGTACCAAGAAAAACAAGCTAGAATTTTTATCAGAACAAAATCAAGCTTGCAGCAGTACGAAGGACAATCAACAATGCTCTGTACCATCCACCCTTTGAACTTTCACGAGTTCTCAGTTTCTGTTTGACTATTGTTTTCATAACCTCACGCCACTCAGGAAGACCATAAAATCCAACCATGCTGAGAAATGAACTGAAAAGATTTGAAGGGGAGAAAGGGTCCCCTAATACGCATCAACCAATGCCAGTTTCTGATTGAAAAGGTGAACCAGACTAGAGTTTTGATGGAACACATTAAGTTAAAGAGAAGACGAAGGAAAGATGAATCAGAAAATTGAACTATTCTCAACCACAATATCATAATCCCACCAAACCAACACCCGCAAGAATCGCAGTTCATCAATCATTCTTCATGTGAAGATAAAAGGATATACACTCCATAAATGAAACAGAAATCCATCACCAAACAATACTTATTTCCAGACATAAGCACATTTATTCATAATTCACCAATTGGGTACCCTAAAATCTCATAAATTTCAAACGAAAAACAACAATTACGCAAAAGGAAAAAATTGAAGAGCTTACAAGTGGAGCTTGTACTCGAAACCCAGTTGGAGCGTTGGGTGATCGTTGAGAAACTGATTGGTCCATCTCTAGAAGCAAATACTCATACAGGGAACTTAAAGATTTCAACCTGAAAAACCAGAAAGGAAGCTTTTTTTTCCTTCTTCGAGGTTTAGATCGCCACCCAGTTGAGATTTAACACTCGAATCCGATCCTCCAGAGAAGCTCTATTGTCTTCTCTGCAAATGCGACCAAGATTCACCACAGAGAAGCTCTTCAATCTCTTTCACAAACATGTCAGAAAACCTGAGTCCATCTCTCTCTCTCTCTCGCTCGCGCTCTCTCTCTCTTGAACAGAGTCTTCACCTTCTCTCTCTAGCTGAACGATTCCGTCTCACCGCAAGACCATGGACTTAATAACCAATTTCTTCAAGTTTTCTTACTTGAAAAATTGATGTCATTTTCAATTTAACTGTGTCTTTGATGTTTTTATTGTTAAAATAATATAATCATGATCTTAAGTCGTATTAAGGGACAAAAAGTTTATTAATTAGTATTAGCAGTCTTCTTAATTGCTTGCTTCTTAGGGTCAAAACCCTTTAAACGGGAGGACGGGAAGAGAAGTCCTCCTTTCTAACCATGGAGTTTCTACAAAAAGTACTTTTTGTTTATTACCCAATAGTACTATAGAGTTCTTTTTTGGGTAATCTGTAAAGTAAATTTTCTTTTGTACTTCTTCATTTTCATAAAATACTAGTACAAAATTACTACTTTTTTTTAAGAAAAAAAAATGAACCACATGACATGAAGCAGGTGAAATTCACAAAAGCTCAGGAAAAATCTTAGAATAAGATGAATGTTACACTCATCCTTAAAACTTTAAAATAGTGTATGATTATCTTAAACTAGCTAGTACATGTAATGTTATACGGTTAGTCTTGTGTTAATTTTGTTTTTGTTTTTTTTAACCTTATAGCTAGCTAAAAATACGCTAAGACTTAAAACATAGCAACTTGTCAGACATAAAGAATAGCAAGTACGCGTGAAATTACTTAGATCCTTTTATTCAAATCATATTAATAGGTAGGTGTTGAATTGGTACACATATCAGTATCATGTTCAGCTTTTATAAAGAAGAAAATTGACTATATTCAGGATTCCAAATCATTCTTCATTAATTTGCCATTGTGTTGGTTTTGAAGTGATCTTGTGCCAGCTTGTTATTATTTCTTTTTTTTTTTTTCTGGCAAAACTATCACATTGAACGTTCAATTGTATTAAATATTAACATGGAACTAACATTACATTTTTTTTCTTTATGTTTAAAACTATTGCTGTCAGATGAAACGAAAATCAACTGGGGTTAAATTTAGTAATTATTAAAAATTATATTGTTCAATATGTCTTTCTCCAGAAACAATCGTGTTCAGAGTGTTTATGCATTTAAATTTCAATTTCATATAATAAGTAACCAATTTTATATATTAAAATTTTAATTTCATGTTAGAAATTTCTCATTAGACTTTATGAAAAATATTCAATTTCATATAGTAGGTATTTGTATTTGTATAATATGAATTCAATTTCGTTGTTAGGAAACCATTTTTTTTTAATATCTAATTTCATACATCAACATTCAATTTTGTATAGCATGAACCCCAATTTCGTACATCAAAATCTAGATTACAACTTTTATACTATGCAACCTTAATTTCATATAATAGTTAAGTAATTTCATATATAGAAACTCATTTTCGTACACAATATATCAATTTTGTGTAATAGAAATTTGTATACAAATTTTTGTATAATAAAAATTTTTAGTTGCAGTTATAAATTGTCTTCCGGCTCTATTTTTCTTCATACTAAAATGTTATGTGTATGTTTTACATTCTGTTATTGTATCTGCATACTATCCTTTACACAAATTTACTTAGTTTCAGACAAATTATTCCTAATTTCATATAATATCAAAACTCAAAATTTATATAATAGGAACACAGTTTCACACATTTATGAAATCAATTCCATACATCAACATCTCAATTTTATATAATATGAACTCAACACTTACACAATAGGAACCTAGATTCATACCACACACACACACACACACACACACACACTTTCAAACATATGTAACACTTTCGAAACTCAAAACTCATACAGTAGGTATCCAAATTAATATAACAACTAACCAAACCAAGGTCTGAGATTAATCAACGATCCATCCTACAGAATCGAACAACCCTAAGAAACTACAATACAAAATCATTTTTGTGAAGAAATTTTTGAATGCTACAAAATTAAACAAACTAAATCGGATACATACAACTTAGATGCATGCTATTTTGTTCTAGCTTATATACATTACAAACCCAAGACCATACATATAAAACTCGCAAACATACTAGAGACCTCAATTATACTTAGCCAAAAACTACAATAAAATTGCCAAACAACCTACACCCAATTAATTTTAACTTAAGTCAATTGACTTTAAAATGATTTATTTTATTCTTACATCTTTTTTACCTGGAACTAATTTTAATTAAAAACCAATATATATAGCTACAATAATCCATTGAAAATACATTTTTTGTAATCTTACTAAATTTTTATAATTTTTTCTAGTTTAAGACATTAAAAATGAAAAATTCGTAAAAATTTAACAGCATCGTAAAAATTTACTTTCAATTGGATTATTACATCTACATAATATTGGCTTTTAAATAAAATGAGTTTCAGGTAAAAAATATAAAAATAAAAATAAGTTAGTTGACTTAAATTAAAGTGAATTGGCTCCTAGATCCTCTCACCTTAAACATTTAACTTCATCCAAGTTTCCCACAAGCATATATGAGACAAAAATTAGTTGTTTTTTGGGCTGAAATCATCAGATTAGGCCATAAAGAGTAGGAAGCTAGTGTTGGTCCATTCTAAAATATTAGACTCAGTTTTATACAAGTGACATTTGAAACCAATATCAAATCAATCATAAATATCAAAAAATCAAATGAATTTAATTGAAATTTATGTGATTTTGAATGAACCAATTACCATTTCTTACCTAATTAGTTTTGTTGTACGAGATGTGGGAGTAAAAACAAAAAATCATTGATCATAACAACACGTAGCCTTGCCTAGATCCAATTCTCTTTGAAGTTTCTATATGAAACTGTGACAATGATGACCCATTTTATACAAAGAAAGGGAGAAATGTTGGAAGTAATGGGGCTGAATTTGATGGGAAGGTGTAGCAGTTTTGGATTTTTGGTGAAATTTGGGGAGATACGTATGAAATCTTCATTCTTTCTAAATTTTTTTCCCATGATTTTAGCTCCCCTATCCCTTTTCCTTTTTTCCTAATCTATAGACAGAAAAAATAAAACATTAGTTACATGGTGTATGTACACCAGGAGTATGATGTCAAATCCCAAAGATCTTCTCTCTAATGTAAGTGTTTCATTTCACACTACCCTAGGAATAATAGGTGCGACTTTGGAGGAAAACATTCTGATATTTCAACCATTAAAATAAATAAAGAAGACTTTTAAAAGATGGATGGAGAAGAGGAAGAGATAGTGATGTGTAATGAGAACAAAAATGTACTTGCCCTTTTGGCTCTTTTGAACTTGTCAACACACATTGTACAAAAATATTCTACCAATCTCAAACTGCCCCCTTTTTCTACTTAATCCATTAGGCAAGATTTTCATTTCGGACAATTTGTGTATCCAGAAAGAGCCAACCTTCTGTTGGGTGGTCGAAGCAATTAGTGACATTTCTCAACAAATTATAACACACTGTTAGAATAGAGACGAGGCCTGTTGGTTTAAGTCGTTAAAAAAACTCAATTCATATCAAATAAGATTTTTAGGTCCGAGCCTTGCGAATGAAGCATTAGAGTGGATCTACCCGGTTAGGTCCATTTTAGTTGGGGTTTAATTGAGATTTCGAGGCACTGGAAATTATGGATCGAGAAAATAGAAACGAATCAATAAGTTACTAGTCAAAAACATAAAGAATGGAAAAAAACACTATGAGGAAGTACCTAGGCAAGTTAATAAACAGAAGCTTTTAACAAGCTTCATTTTTTTTCCTCAAAATTTGATTAAATAACAAAATATTTTTACAAAAGGTCAACTTTCAGGGCAAAGGGATGATTTCTTAAAGAAAAGTGAGTTAGAATAGAACAGTAAAAAGGAAGAAGAAAATCACCCTGCCTCTTTCGTACTACGTAACTCTAAAAATCCAATTTTTTCACATAACAAAGTTACTTGTCAAAAAAGAAAAAGTGGAGCAACACGTAATCTCTATCAAGTTTTCTTGAAACTCTTTCTAAAACATGGCACTCTTCTCCTATGGCCCAAACACCAGACTTACATTACATCCCTGTTAAAGTAAAGACCGATCCTTCTACCCGAGTGTAAGCACGAAAGTCGCAAAACAGAAATATTAGTTCACAAAATAAGGGAACTTTACTTTTAAAAAGAAGGGGTTCTCAAGTTTAACTAGTCCCATGCACTGGTAACGCCTGGACCACCATATCCTCCACCATAAGCGACTGCACCACCATATCCACCACCACTATTGCCGCCACTGTAATAATCCGAAGCACCCCTGTTGAAGGATGAATCCTTGCGAAAATCACGGCCACCAAACCGCCCACCACCAGTGCGACGATTCCTCCCTCCATAAGTCGAACGAGCAGCATACCTTGAAAGCCAAGCAGGTACCTCCTGATTTGCTTCTTGCATCAGGTCCGCCAATGCCCTAGCTAACGATGCATTATTCTCGTTAAAGAAGGCAGTAGCTAGACCTGTTTTCCCAGCTCTCCCTGTACGTCCAATACGGTGCACATAATCATCAATGTCATTAGGCAGGTCAAAGTTCACCACATGTGCAACATGGGGTATATCAAGTCCACGGGCTGCTACATCAGTTGCCACCAGTATAGGGGTGATGCCACTTTTAAAGGATCGTAAAGCATGTTCTCTTTCCTGCAACAGAAATTACATTGAGCGCATTGACAGCCAGAAGTGGCAAATTCTAAACCTGCACAGAAACCCAATCTCACCCAACTTGATACTCAACCCAACAAACTCTAGTATAGATCAACTCCGGGAACTAAGCTCATTTTCACTCTTGGTTCATCTATTCATATAGAAAATCAAATTCATAATTTTATCAATGTGTTAATCTTCAAACTCCCTAGCCACATAACCAATAAAACGCACACATCTATAAAGTAACCAAGTTTTAGAAGAAAGGTTTTGAAAGCACACCCTTATAAAACATAGCAACAAATAAACCTCATTTTGAAGTCCATACCAAATATTCCAAGAATCAGGAGAGGAGATCAAAGTAAAAGCATAACTACCTGTTGGCTTCTGTCACCATGTATGGTGGTTGCAGGAAAACCATTCACACATAACCAATGTTCCAATGAATCGGCTCCCTTCTTTGTCTCAACAAAAACAAGGGTAAGAGCTTGCTGCAAATTAAATAAACAAAACCAAACATTGTCACAACCATGTGGACTACAGAAGTTAATACATATTTCATATATGAACACGTCTATCCAAACAAAGTTGTACCTTGCCCTGAACACCAGTTGCCCTTTGTGCATGAAGCAGATCCATGAGGTGACTTCTTTTATCTGATTCATGAACAAATTCCACTCTTTGTGCAATCAGATCAGTACTTGAACCAACTCGCCCGACAGCCAAGAAGATATAATATGAAAGAAAGTCACAAGCTAATCTCTGCATCCAACAAAAGCAACAGCAATTCACACAGTTTGCAAATCAAAATACCATCGTAATTTTTAAACGCATAATAGAGGTTTTCAGAGCTTAGACCAACTGGAAGAACCCTCTGAGGTTTTGTAAAATCTCCACTCTAATTCCATTTACCCAAAGAACTTGGACAAAAAAATCATGAAAATAAGTGATCTTGAGCTTCCATTCAGATATTGAGTTATAGTTTTAGCAACTTTCTTTCTTTAGTAATTAAGAAGGATGCCTGCTGAAGACACAAGAGTGGATTGAGCACAGACACTTATTACTTCTGGAGAGACAACTGTGATGCTTGACTAGGCATAGAAAGAGAGAAAGAGAGAGAAAGAGAGAGGAGGCATGGGTAGACAGAAGCTTACTTGGATAGCAATTGAATGACATGGAGACACATGATCCATCTAGTTAAAACACTGAAGTTGAACTATTATTGATGGAGTGTCTATATCATTGTTGATTGATGTCACTATGTCAGCTTTTTTTATCAGTGACTTGGGGGAAACAGAAGCAATTGCGAGTTTTAACATGCTAAGAGTAAGTTCCTGGAACCCCAAGTGCATATTAAATTCTTCAGAAGAGAACAGCATGGTCATGATTTTCGGTCCAAACAAAGTTGAACAAAATACATGCACATAAAAAGAAGAATAAAGTCTTTTGATGTTTAAGTTTCCAAACCCAGCATCAAATTTGATGAAATGCAGCAAAATTACTTGAACATACAGGTTACTTTTGTGTTCTCAAGTGAGGCAACTAGATGCTGTAATAACATTAGTACATAATTTCTTTTTTCTTTTTTATTAACATTAGTACAAGAATCCTCAAGTCCTAATAACAACAAGATATACCTGTATCTCTTTTGGAAATGTCGCACTGAATAACATTGTCTGTCTAACCCCTGGGGGAGGCATATCCATCTGTTCGACAATCTTTCGTATTTGTGGCTCGAAACCCATATCTAGCATTCTGTCTGCCTCATCAAGAGCTAAGTACCTGACCATTTGTAGAGAAACTCTAGCCCTCTCCAACAAATCCACCAATCTTCCAGGAGTTGCTACTAGAATGTCAACACCCCTTTCCAGCTCCCTTAGCTGGAAAAACACAAAATCATAAAATTAGTTACCAGCAATGCAATGATAAAATGGCCAGACACATAAAACACCAGAACTAAGCATTATTTTTCTTGAATGCAGATAAAATGTTTGACACTTAATATTTAGACATGACAGATTCAAACTTAAAAGAAATATCAGACCCAAATACTAGTGCCAAACGAACATCTTGTATACTAACAGGTAACAAACAAGTACCTCGTTTCCTTTTGCAGCAAGAGTGATATCAAAAGCCTCATAACCATTACAGTGCATGCCAAGTAAATCGGAGCGAATAACTAATTTCCATATTGAAGGAAAAAGTCTGCATCTCACCTGTTGATTAATAGGAGCTCCCCCATAAGCAACAACGACCTTAACACCTGTTTGATATGAGAACTTCTTTGCTTCCTCGTGTATCTGAAATTAAGAGCAATATATCTAACTCTCTTGTACAACGAGTGGAATTAACAACGTAAGGAGACAGAACCTACTTGCATCGATAGCTCCCTAGTTGGAGAGAGAATAAGAGCCAGCGGGTAAACTGTACGAGCTCCTCGGAATGGTTTCTGTGGAATCTGGGCCTTCATAATCCCACTGATAATTGGGAAGCAAAAGGCAGCCGTCTTCCCAGAACCAGTCTGTGCACATGCCATCAAGTCTCTCCCTGCAAGAGAGATTGGAATTGCATACCTCTGAACAGGAGTAGGCCTAACATATTTGCACCTCCGAATGTTAGCATTAAGCTCCTCACCCAAGTCAATCTCTGCAAAGGTATTAACAGGCGGTGGCACATTTTCCCCACTGGTCTCCACTGGAATATCTTCATAAGCATCAAAGTTAATTCCAGTATTCTCTTGCTCATTAAATACCTGCTCTGTTGCATCATCATCATCAAATGGGTTAACTTCCCGTTCTCTACTACGATCCCAACCACCAGTCCTACCACCCCAACCACCAGTACGACTATCACCACCGCTACCTCCTCCAACTACAGAGACATAACGATTATTATCAATCCTAGCCCCACCCCAGTGGGGTGCACGATACCCTGCACTATCAGTAGTCAATGCAGGTCCTCTTTGCGTAGGAGCTGATGGCTCAGAAGATTGGGGACGATTACGAAGATGTGGAGGAACATACGAGCTTCTGGAAGGAGCTGAGGTGTTGCTACCAACTCCGTTACTAGTAGAAGAACTCACACCAACATTCTCGGCTACAGAGTTTGCAGCCAAATCAGCCCATGATTTCCTCGTATTCATCACAAATCAATTCCTCCGGCTTCCACAGATAACAAGACCTTAACCCAGATTCAGAAAAATTCAGAAAAATATAGATCAGCTTAATATCATCAAACTTCAGAAACTACCCTATGGCTATCATAGATCATCTGACAATTTAACTTGCACACTCATGCATGAGAATTGAATCTCCTAATCTAAAATGAGGGGAAAAAAAACAAATTCAAAAACTTTTCGAAACTCACATTCCACCCAATCCCAATCAATCAGACAGATATAATCAAAAGAAGAATCATAACCATTAATTTATGCATAAGCGGGAATTTTACTTTGGTTGCTCAATATATGAACTTGAAAAAAAAATTACTTACATAAAAAAGCCGATTCAATTTTCATTTAACAACAAAATGTAGATTTGATTAAAAGAACTCCACATAGGAATAAACGAAGTCATAAACCCAAATCCACCTCGAGCAACACAACCTTAATAAAGCAAAATCAAAACCTAAAACAACAAACTCAAATCCACAAATAGTCCAGAAAGAACCAAAACCAATGCAACCGTAAAGCCAGAAACCATAAAAATGGAGATAGATCAAAATGCCAGGGATCGGATTCAGAGATTGAGAGACGAACCTAATAATGCGGAAGAAAAGATTGAAACTTGTTGAAGATAGAATGAAGAAGCAGAAAGCCAGAAACGGAAGGAACCATAATGCTAACAAGAAGCAGCAGACACGGCAGAAAAAGAAAGAGAAGTAAATATCTTTTCCATGGATCTCTCTCTCTCCCTCGCTCCCCCTCTAAGCTCTCTCTCTCCCTCTAAAACCAAAAATATAGGGGCGTATTTTTCGTTTTTAAAAGATTCCTTCTTTTTTCAAAACTTTTTCATATTTTCTCTTCTAAGTTGCGGACTTTTCTCGCTTTTATCTATTTGGTGATTTTTTTATCTCAAAATTCGAAAATATACCAACAAAACAATTCTATTTTTAAATGAAAAATGAGGCCTACACAGCTTCCGGCTATTGTGAACTAGCGGTCCCATGAGAATACCCAAAATTAGGTAACTCTAAGCTAAAGGAATTTATGAGATGGATAAGCTAAAGGAATTTATTCTGGGGAAAAAGATGAAAAAAAATGTTCTAAAAAAATGATCTATAAATTATGAGAGAAAAATGTTATTGTTCGCCTAAAGAGCATGTATATTGAAAAAGATGTATATAAAAAAAACAGAGAAAGAGAGAGGGGAGTACTTTACATCAAAATAGAGCATACTTAGTTGAACAACCGCGCATTGTAGCAGTAATCTGTTATTTGGGGTCCAATCCTGACAAATGAAAGTCTGAGTATCAATAATATATAAACCAATGCATTAGGTTTCAATATGATAGATCATAAATATGCTGGTCAATTGTCAGACGAAAAAATTTGAGAACCAAAAAAGTAAAACCTAATACCTTTAGGGGCCTATTTTGCATTTTCCACCATTTTCTGTTTTAAACATTTTCCAGAATGAGACTGTCATTTTACTTTTGCGGCCCAATTTACTTTTACTGTAAAGCTACAGTAATATACGTGTGTGTGTGCGCGCGCGCGCGCGTAAGTGGGTTATTACCTTAATTCTTTACTACATAAATTTGTTTGTCGCATGTACTATTAAGAATTAGTAAGAATGAAATTATGGTATTGACCATACAATGAAATTTCCTATGAGTTTTAGTCAAATTCCGCTTTTTTTTAGTCTTGACCATAACATCTTGACAAATATATCCTATGTTCCTGATTTTTTTGTTCTTTTCATACAAATTTTAGAGTGTCTTATCTTTTAATTCATTTGTAGAAAACGATCAACGGTAAATAATGACGAATAATATAAAAACACTACTATTCACCATTTGTCATTTCTATAAACCATTAAAAATTACATCACCTTCAAACAACATAAAAAAGTAAAAGGATTATGCAATTTGAAACATAGTGCGGATTTTTATATATTTGTGAGAGATTTATCCTCTAGTCATGCTAGGGATAAAGTTTGTTGTCTTTGTAGTGCTTGTATGGTTATAGAAGCAATCTACCTTGAGAAAATAAGGTTACCTAAACCCAACTATGCTATAGGGGCTAAAAGTTTAACCCAAAATCGAATTCTGACCAAAATTTAAACCCAATGTTATGTTTGGGTTGAGTTGAAGAAATAAATTAGCATATTTGAGCTTACCCAATTTGAATCCAAGTATGACTCCAATTATGTTTTACAATGATTTTTTAAAAATGGATTGTTAGTGATTATTTTGATATATAATACTTTCTCCATTTCATATTAATTGACTTTTTTATTTTTTTTTACTGAAGTTTGACTTGAACTTATTTATATTAATATGTATTGAAAAAAAATTTAAAAATGATATTTAGAAACTATAATTTTTAAATTTTTATTTTCATATAAAATATTCATATTTTTATAATAAATTTTGAAAGAAATAAAATTATAAATTAATTTCTATTAATGGTAAAAAGATCAGTTTTTATAAAACGGGTGGAGTAATTATTCGCTCAACTTGTATACTAATTAAAAGTATGTAAATAAAGAAGTTTAAAAATTATTATTTTATCATATTTTGGAAAAATTATGTACTTCTTATTGACTTATCTTTTTCTTGGTTGGGTATGAAAAAGATTATAAAAAATTAATTGCATTTTTTAAAAAAATTATTCAAACAATGTTGGTGTTAGATTAAAAAAATCAACAAAAATGAAAGTAATGAATTATTGAATTGGGTTCAATAGCGGAGCTGCCAGTATTTTGGGGGAGGGCATGCCCCTCCACAAAATCCTGTGTCTATTGTATATGACTAATATATTTTAGAGAATGACTAAATCATTGTATGCAGTATTCATGTAAGTACTATGATAAAAAAAATATATAAGAACTACTAGTATTTATTTTAGGACTTTAATGAAAAAAATTTCTTTAGGCAAAAAAAAAAAAACACTTTTAAGCCCCCTTTTTAAGCCCATTTCACATTATTTTCTTTTCTTTCCCTTTTTCCTTTGTCTTTCATTTTATTTCTTCTTCGCTAAATCCTAAGCTATGCCCTCAGTCTTCTATGATGTTTTGATTTGGATCCATAAAGCTAGAGCAATAGCTTACATTTCAATAAAATACACCAAATTAGTGGTGTTTAATTAATTGACCTGGTCTTGGCTAGGTATGGTAATGCCCATGATGGGCTAATGTAGGTAGACTGTTGTCATTGGATAGTTGCTTATCAATCCTAAATCAATATTCATCATATCAATATAGTCATTGTCATGAACCTCTTGGATGTGGACCCTTCTTTGGGTGTGGTTGGGGCATTAGGAAAAAGATCCCACTTTAGTATACGATGAGGAGCTATCGGCCAAATTGCTCTTCCTAGATGCCATTGGTGACTAGTGGAGTTGAGTGAGGGAGAATAAATAGAGATTAAGAAAAAAAAATTAAAAAGAGATTAAGTAGAGAATAAGAAAATTAAGGAGAGCAAGTAGTGATATGGAGAAAATAAGTAAAGATGTATAACAAATATTGTAGATATTGGTATGAAGAAGAGTGAAAATAAGTTTTTCTATTTATAGGAGAGTGAAAATTTTCATTTTTCCAAAATGCTCTAAAAAACTATCCATTTCAAGGGGCTAGGGGCAAAAAATGACATTTGGGCATTTGTAGACATTGGGGGAGAGAGATTATTCGGTATTCTATCCTTTTTTAAAAATTTGTGGCTATCAGCCATTAACAACAAGCACAGCTAGACTTGGCCAGTCTGGCCTAGTCCAGTCTTACACCAGGCAAAAGCCAAGGTCCGAGACAGTATGAGCTTGTTTTTTCAGCCTATCTCCAATTCCCACAAATGTCCCAGCTCTCCCTATGCTTCTCATCGGGCTGAGCCGGGCCTAACCCACCTCTACACAAAATCTAGCTACATCCTAAAGTGCAACACAAACACTGTTGTTATTTTCTTCCACATCCATAAAATTTTATAAAAGAAAAAAAACCAAAATTATTCAATTAAATTGTAAAATAAGTTACTTTTTAAGTACATAATTACTTGGTAACAAGAAATAAAAAAAAGATTATTTTATTCAATTGATATAATTGAATAAAATGTAATTAGAAGTGTTCTTCTCTAGAGCAAGTTTAAATGTATATCTATATTGACATGTCACACGATTGTTGCTAATAATTATAGATTTAAAGGAAAACAAGAAATTTTTTTCTCATATATAGTTTAGATAGATATCTTTTATATAAATGTTTTGTTTTTTGTCTAGTTAAATGCTTTTCTAGATTTTTCTTAGGGGAAATAAAATTTTTTAAAATCTATGAATCCAAAGTGGTATGATGCCTCTATTGCAGCACTTTTTAAGTAAGAGATCAATATATATGGTTAATTGCATCCGTTGCCCCTAACATTATATTATTGTCTTATTTTGGACCTTAACCTAAAAAAGTTGCACAGGTAGCCTCAACCTTAATTTTTTTGTTTCATTATAGACTTTTAAAGGACGAAAACTGTTAGGATGGATCGAACTAGCCACAAGGCATGGCAATGTAGATAATTTGTCATAGTGGTACCATGAATCACTTATTATTGATGAAGTGTAAAAGAAAAATAATAATAATAAATTAAATTGAAACCCAGAAATTGACAGCCTTGCTCCACCTCCTCTCATGCTTATTTGCCTATCCCACATTGTCTGACAGGGTCTCAACTCTCTCCGTGAAATCGAAGGTTTCCACATCCTCTAAGACGAAGGCTTCCGCTCCCCCTGTGGCAAAACCAAAGGTTTTGGGGATTTTTCATCTACGATCTTCCTCTTTTGCTGCTTGATTTACCAACTATTCATCCTGATTCAACGGCGAGCAAAAAAGGTGCAATCGACAATGGGTAAAAGCGCAATTCAACAGCAAGCAAAGGTGCAATTCACTAACCATTTATCTTACCCGATTCAATGGCGAGCAAAGGCCCAATTTGAAGGTAAGCAACAGTGAGATCGACACTGAAAAAGATTGGCGAACCCCGAAGAAGATTCGCAGACAGCATAAGGCGGATGGTGGGCGGGGCCGCCGGTGATTGGTAGATGAGCTAAAAAGGTGGTGAAGGCAACCCAGACATTTTTTTCCCATTTTCCATACCCATTTTGTTATTATTTTTTTATTTTTCACATCATATATAGCAAGTAATTCATAGTGCCACCATGGCAAATTATCTACGTTGACATACCACGTGGTCAATTCCATTTATGCTACAGTTTTCCTCCTCCAATGGTTTAAAATGGAACAAAAAATTAAGGTTGAGGACTGCTTACTCATTCAACGTTTTGAGGTTAAGGTCCAAAGTAAGACAATAATAAAAAGTTAAGGGCCACAGATGTAATTAACCTTCAATATTTTAGATCAATAAACTATTTGTGCATAAGACCATAGTTTTAGGCTCTCTTGTTTTTTTTTTTTTCACTTGACAAGTTTATGTATTTGGGTAATCAGGATACAAAATAAAGAAACTTAAAAGAAAATAGAAACATCAAATTGGTGAGCCAAAAGAATTTTGCGCACAGGGACCACCATAATTTGGCAAACGAGATAGAAAATATTATAATTTAGACTCAACGAACCACTAATTGCTTGAAGAATCTTTGAGCAATCTTTAATGGACGAGTTTATGTTAAAAAGGTAAAAGATTCAAACTCATGTTGCCTCCAAATACTAGAACCATGGTGCAACCACTAATTGGGTTGAACTTGGTTCAACTCAACAAAATCAATTTCATCTCCTCAATCCACATGCACCAAAAATGCCCAGACTTCATTGTTCATATCATCCATTGAATCATCAATTCATTGATATCTCGTTGTTTACCTCCTTATTTTTGTTTTCTTTTTCCTTCAACTCATTAACCTTAACTTAGCCTTTTTCCCTCAGATCTCTAACTTCTGTTGCCATTAACCCTATTGTATCATCCCCTAGTTGATTTTGGCCCCTGCCATGTTTTTCACTCTCCTTCATGTATCTATGCTGCAAAACCTCACCTCATCAATTTTCTTATGTGAAAGAATCACAAATGAAAAATGTTTAAGAATAAAAGGCTAATTGGTGATTAGATTTCTTGTCTCAAAGAAGAAGTCGATGATGGTGGTGATTGTGAGGGTTGCTAGTGGTGGTGCTTTAGATAAACTTAGGTAAACTAAACTCAAACTCGAAATAATTAGTTCATTTTAGTTTCGGTCTAAAGTGTAAAACAGGTCAAGTTTATGTGCAATCTGTCGAGGCTACTATAGGTCCCTTAAATTTAGATTTTGACCCATAGTCGACCCTAAAACCTGAACTTATAGCCCTATTCTATTGTATATTCTCTATCATTGGGGTGTATTTTATTGTCCTCTTGATACTACTTTATTATTGGCCTAAAAGCACCAATAGCCCTTAAATTTTATAAACTTGACGAGTTGGTCGTTGAACTATAACTCAGTTAATAATAGCCCTTTAGCTTTGGAACTCAATATGTTTTGATCCAACTGCTAATAGGATTAGGTAGTGGAGGGCGGCAGGGAGGAAAAGTCAGGGGCTAAGGAAAAAAGTTGCAGCTGCTAGTTGTTTACGCGAAAGAGAAAGAGAGAGAAAGTTACAAATGAAGCAGGTTAGCCCATTTAAAAGTTAAAAAAGTTGGCTAGAGTGGTCTGAGTTGGCATCTCATGAGTGTTTCACCAGTATTAAAGTTTTCATTTTATCATCACTAAAAAAAAAATTGTTTCGTCTAATTGCTTTAGATTTTGTTGTTACTTTTTTATCCTACTGGAATTTCTTGTCAAGTTTTCATTTCAAATCATTCTTTTAGATTTTATTGTTTTTTTTTGTACTACTATAATTTCTTGTTAGGCTAATTTATGCTTATATGTGTGTGTTGGGATGATAAAAATGTGTGGGCGTCCCACTCTCAAGATTTTTATAACCTTTTTGGTAAAATATCATGGAATATGATTTAATTAAAAATTGAAAAAACCAAGACATATTAACTTTTTGGTATTTAATTAGTAATTCATATCATCCATAACATTGGTATGATAAAAATTATCTTAGTTAGCTATATCTTCCAAAAAATATAAATAATATGATGAAAGTTTGGAACTTTTTTTGTCAAGCAAGAAAAAAATTAAAAGCAAACTTTTTTTTTGGGTATGTTTAACATGAATCACAAAATAAAATTTTGAGATTTGATAACATTATAAAAAATTCAATAAAAAAAATCCTATGTCAGTATATTATTGGGTGCAAAAAAAAAAATAACTAGACTCTCTAGTTTTTTTGTTTTTTTTTAAGCTGATCAAACTCTAACACATAAAATTTTATGGAGTTCTTGTAATAAAATCTTTACACATGTGGGATTGTTGCAATTTTCTTTTCTCTTCTTTCCAAAACCTATACAACATCAACTTTCCACAGTAAAAGACGAAGATGGCATTAGGAGCATGCGTATGGGCACTTCCGTCAACTGGTGGACCAAAGCGTACTAAGTTGGAAAGTTGAAGGGCTGCTGCTAACCGAGTTATAGTTCAGGGACTGAATCATTGAGTTTTCAAATTTTGAGGGCTATTGGCATATTTAGGCCTTTATTATTCACAATAAAGATAAATGTTGAAAATAGTTTACAACTACACTTCTCTGAACTATCACTGCTCTAACATTCCGCCAACACTATTCACCATTTTTCTCCATCATTTCTCTACATCTTTGGTCAAACTTGGGTACTAGTCTATGTTTAACCAATTGATTTATTTATCATTATTCCACATATTTACCCTCAATCGCATTCATCCTCCTTACATTTTCACCATTTTTTCCTCCCCTTTCATATAAGTTCTTCATTGCATTAGTAGGAGCTTTATACTGTTCATTGGATGATTATGGTGGATAATCTAGGTGGTCTATTTTGATGTTGGTGGCCAAGAGCAATAGAGCTTAAAAAGGTCTCAATTTTGTCTAATAAACTATTGTTTGTGGAAATTATGATTCGGTAGGATATGAAAGGCAGTAGATGCATAGATAATGAGGTGTTTGTTTGAGTCCTCAAGTGAGTTGTATGCTTGGATGATTTGTTACTCTAATTGTATGTTGGTTTGTTAATGTGTTGATTTATTTTTCATATTTTTTCTCTACAATCATTAATGCTCGTTCCAAATCACTAATGGCGCACCATTTATCATGAAATCAATTTTTTTCTCATAAACATTGTTTGAGCTAAAGGGGTTTTCTAATTCAAATTGATAAGGAGATTTGGACCCTAAATAATTGTTGTTCTAACAATTAAAGTTTGGTTCATTTTCTTTACTCCTAAAATTTACTATTATATAGTCATGATAGTCAACTAAAATAATATATTTTTTTGAACAACAAAGCAAAAATTATATTAAAAGAAAAGAGATACACGCATCATCTTAAAGAAAAAGATGATGAATCAAAAACGCAAACCGCAAACCCAATAGAAGAACCCAAAGTTTTGAAAGACCCAAAACCACACTTACCTCTTACAACCAGAAAACAGAGTGCCCTCCTATAGAGCTCTAACTCAAAATCCCTAAGAACACTCATATCTTGAAGCAAAGAAAAACAATAACCGACATTCCATGCTCATTCCCAAATTTCTAGAACTATGAAGGAACCATTGCCACTTTACAATAAAAGATCTCATTGAAAGGGACCTCTTTTCTACCGTTATAATTTATGCTACTTTCCAATCTTTTTAACTCCCGATCAATTGCCCCTCTTTTTTTCCTTTGCACAACTTGCCTATTCTTCGAAAATCCCTTCAACATTTTTCTTTCCATGTCCACTTCCTCAACAAATCTAATAGCTAGGTCCCTAAACTCCTTAAAAGTGAAACCTACCAATTTGCACACCTTTTTAAAAACCGATCAGCCCAAGCAGAAGTACTCAATCACACACACCCTTATCAGAAGAAATTACACAGAAGGGATTCGGTTCAACAACAAGGTCAGAACATTGATATTGGTCATTGTTCCCCCAAAAGTGATGTCGCACCGGAAATCGCTTCACTTTGTGATGAATCTACACCAAATTGTTAAGCCAAAACCATCATTTGATCGTTTGACCCTAGAAACCAACAGCTGCAACCGGAATCTCACCATTAGATTAATACTCACATAAAGATGGTGTCTCCTTTCCAATTCTTAAAACATGCGTTGCTTGACCAACATCACAATTTGTATTCAATCTTAAAGCCAATATTGCTTCCTCCTGAACTAGAGAATTGGATGTTGCATTTTGAGAACAACTAACAATAACCCCTTCCGTAGAAACAACATTCGAACGGGCCCCAACATCCTCTTGAGAAGATTTACTCTTAATGTCTTCAAACATGTTATTTTTTCCAGTAGAAGCCTCACCAGAACAAATTGCAGTAGACAAGTCCACATGCTCACCAGGAAACCCATTTAATAAATCAACAGAACCTGGCATAATGCCCTTAACTGTAGCCCAAATTGAATTATTGCCTAAATCCAATGACGACCCATTTGATGACCCAATAATCTATGGATACCCTGAATGAGCCCAAACCCTTTCAGCCCACTATTTTGTTGGCTCCCTTCCTAACCCTATTACAGCTGCCATCGGAATGGAATCCTTACCCGACCATCCCGCCATCTCCACCGTGAGTCCCAACTTTGAATTACAGCAAGGGCAAGAAAAATATGACGAAGACGACGAGTTACCTTCACACGACATCAACCCAAGGTCACTGCTAGACTCGACAGTATATACTCCGGTGAGATCTTCTTTAACTCTACCAAAACCGACAGATTGCAATGACTCTGATCCCCAAAATCGATGCGCTAGAGCAGAGATAGCCGGCAGACAAAGAGTCACCAGATATTTGAAATTTCAAATTTTTTGAAAAAATCCGAAGCATTTCTATGTTAAATAATATTTTAATGCTGATAGTTTGTTTCAAATTAAATTTAATTTATTATTATGTATTATATTTGTTTTATAAAGGTTGGCCATTTTACTTTTTTTTAATTAAAGTTTGACTTAAATTTATTTATATTAATTTGAATTGAAAAAAATCCCTAAAAAATATATTTATAAACTAGGGCCTTTTATGGTACTATTTTTATATAAAAATTTTATATTTATGTAAGAAATTTTAAAAGAAAGAAAATCATAAACTAATTGTTGTGATAGTAAAGGAGATAAGCTTTGTTAGGTGGAGGTAGTACTATTATTTTTATATAAAGTGATTATTTATTTCAATTATTAATTTATTGAAATCTTACGTTTTAAGATGTATAAAAAGTAATTTTAGAATACTTTTTTTTTTTTACTAAAATCAATTTTTTTAATTAGATTTTCCTTTTTTAGGTTGGATGATTTAAAAAATTAATTTACATTACATTTTAAAATGTTTAATGTGTAAATTTTCAATGAATTCATAATTTAAATAAAGAATCACTTTATAAAAATAATTCAATTTAATTTAAAACCAACCGATGAATTGTTTTGACTGTATTTGGTGATTGATGGATATGTTATCAGTAACTATTTACTATTGTGCATGTGTAAAAAAGTAGCATGTAAATAAACATATTAGTAAGAAATTGAACAAATTTTAAAGTGGGTTATCATCTTATGCTATTTTGTGCACTTGTAAACTGACACAATCAACGAGGACAATATGATAGGTAAAATTAGAAAAAAAAATTGATGTCATCTTTGTTTTCTCCTCTAATTACATTATATATTGACAAAAAAAATACATGTCTTATGATTCTATTTTCTTAATTATTGATAAAAAAAATTCTTTCATCAATTTTCCTGTTTTTGTATCTCCATAAAAAAAAAATTACTAGAAGCTCTATGACTTAAATACCAAAATGATAAAGTATTCTTCTATACAAGAAATAAAATTTGGATATAGGAAAAAGGAAATCAAATTTGATCTGTTGTCCTTTATTTACATTAAACTTTGTAGATGGATAATGCAAATATATATTTTGAGTAAGAGATCATTCAGTTAATTAAATTGAATATGAAGAATCTAACCAGTATGGACGAGGCCAACAAAAATAGCTAACAATAAAAAGCCCATACAAGTAACAAAATGTGCAACAATATTTAGAGTACACAATAAATGAACAAAAGAGCAAGATTCAAAACAAGAAGCCAAAAACATGATATCATCCATCACAACACCAAAAGGGCATAGCAAGGATCCATTTGAATCATGCAACTCCTTAACAGATAATACAAACTGTTAGTGTGTGTGACTAAAAGTCAACCATAAAATGATTATGTTTTGCACACTTAGTCATGATATTTTATTAAGGTATTATTTCAATAATTGTGTTTGTTGTTTGTTTTTGCATAACATAATCAAACATAATTATTACTCTAAAATAATAGTATTCCTAAATGTCTTTGGTCTAGTATTATTGTGGAATAAGTTACAATAATACATAAAAACTAGCATATGTTAAGACAAATATGAGATATGTAGTCTACATATGAATACAAGTTAGGGAACTTGTGCACTGGACCGACTTACCAAGAAAACACTACATGAATCGTTATGTGAGTGTCATAAGTGGTTCTCATAATGATCATGATATATGTAGTTTGTTTACTTCAGATTATTAAAATTCCCTACATGTGAGTTGCATATTTTAATACTATTCTTTGTTGCTCTAACTGAAAAATAGAAAGGTAATCATTAAGTATGTCATATATCATGTAGAGAGATTTGTATGATCAAAATGAGATTTGTTCATCCTCTATAATAAGAGTAATATCTCTGAGCCTCTTAATTAAGTGAGACTAAGAAATGCATGGATATGCTTGGATGAATTGATATGATATATCAATATCATCAATTTTAGTTAGTCTACTCGAGAATCAAGAAATCATAGATTGGGCTATACGAGAGTGACACATTCTATGTTTCATGCTCAGTATTAATATCTTGGATAAAAAGATGAAGGCATATACGAATAATGATTACAGAGGTTTAATCGAGTCATTAACTATCTTGTTATTTGGGTAGCAATAATGTGTTGTTAGACATCACTCGTTGTTTATGGTCATAAATGTGATTTATGATCATTGTCAATATGACAAAAGATTATAGCATAGCACACTTAGAGTCAATTGGATTATTTGGGTGCATGAATGTGATTTATGATCATTGTTAATATGATTGTTTGGTTATAGTTTCATGATAATTTTCATATTAATTATTGGCCCCAAAGTTGAGTCAATTATTAAGCCCAAAATTAGGTCAAATTGGATCAGGATTATGAAACATACTTGGCTTAGGAGTTACCCATCACCATATATAAGGATATATAGTGTGGTTTCGTATATAGTGTCTCTGGATAAAGTCAAAAAATGTTCTAAAATTTCAGCAACACTCCCCATCTTGTTTTCCTTGGATGATGCAAGTTTGCATTACGAGCATAAAAAGAACACTTTTGTCGGAACCTTAAGGAGGTGTAGTGATCCAGCTTGTTCATGTGGATATCGTAGAAAGCTTGAATATATCAGCTATTCAGGTTTTGTTATTCAACTCAACGGTTGAGTGAAAAATCTCAATCTACTATATACAAAAATTTTCAAATACTTGGCTTAACTTGTTTCGCATTGATCATGAAATGATTTCAGTTAATTTCTGTTGTACTGTTTAGCTCTTGAAACTTTACACAGACAATGTACTCAAGTAAAGGAAAAGGGTGAAAAAACACTTTCAATCCTAAAACTTATCCAACTTTGTTGTTTTAGAGTTAAAACTTTTTACTATTCTAAGCCAACTTTAAAACTTTGCTAAGGTGTTAACAATTAGTCCTAAATTTACTGAAAGATATTACTGAATATGGATATGATTTTATAAAAAAGGAATATTGACAATTTAAATAGGTCATTAACTATTAAAAAACTATTCCATATTTTGGAATTACTAGATGATATTTATCAAATATTTTAAATAAGAAATTAAAAAGATTGATGTCATAAAAAGTAAATTGATTTAGGACTAATTTTTAGGATTTATAAAAAAGTGAAAGGTTATGGGGATAATTATTTACATGCAATTCTAAAATTTAGGACTTATTTAAAAAATTGAAAGAAATTTAAGTGTGAAATAGAAAAAAAAATGTAAAGTTTAGAACCAAAAGTATCCTTTCCCTGAGGAAAATATGTTAAACAAAAATAAGTAATGACTAATTTACACTATTTTCTATGCATATCTCTTATCTCTTTTTCTCAAAGTTCTTTCAATAGGACTTACATTTTTAGCCAGAACTAGTTTCTAGTCGAGTTCTGCCTTATTGTCTTTTGGGTTTTACACTATTTGCTATCTATGCTATCTCTTTTCCATTTTTCGTTCACCAAAGAGATTGTAGTGACTTTTCTTGTAAGACTTGTGAGATTTGATGTTAAATCATTGGGTGGCATATGTGGATTCTGAATGGCATCTTTTGGAGATCGATAGGTGGAAGGTATATAGATCAAGGTTTAGGTTTACAATTTTTGATCACTTATAATAAATCTAGAGAACTTTTATCATTTTCATCGTATACCAAGTTTGTTTTAACTTATGTCAATTAAATCAATTGACTACAAAATGGTTTATTTTTTATTCTTATGTTTTTTTAGTCATAACTAATTTTAATTAAAAATCAATATTATATAGTTGTAATAATCCATTGAAAATAAAATTTTTGTAATCTTACTAAATTTTTATTATTTTTTCTAATTTATGGAATTAAAAAACATAAAAATTCATAAAAATTTAACAACATCATAAAAATTTACTTTCAAATAGATTATTGTATCTGCATAATATTGGCTTTCAAATGAAATTGATTTCAGGAAAAAAAATATAAAAGTAAAAATAAATCAGTTGACTTAAGTTAAAATAGAATTGGCTCGTAGTTTCCTATACTAGTATTAGGCCTACACTTTGTCGTAGGTCGATAGATAAATATACAAATTTTTTATGCCAATTGCAATTATATAGAAAAAAAGTGTTAACAATTTATGAATTGAAAACTGAGTTATAGTTAATTCAAATTAAAGGTTTTGAAAAATTGAAAGGTTTCATAGGTATTGCAACCAATTTGGTTAGGGATCTAAGTCCAAATTAGGGTCTAAACCATAACTCATGCAAGTTTGTGGGCCTTATAAGTGGAAATCAAAAGTTTAGAATATCTTTTGTGTTTATTGAGGTAGAGTAGAAAAAAATGCTAATTTTAAAATTTGAGGACCAAAAGATATCATCATTCATAAATAGAGTGCTAGTCATATACTTTATCTTTTTTTTTTTTTGAGCTCTTGTGTTATGGAAGGGCAAAACTAAGTTCAACCCTAAAAAATAAGTATGGCAATAGCAAAAACACTATTTTTAGTGTCATATCAAATGTTATATCTTAGTTAAATACTCCATTCGACCCATAGTTTTTGCACTATTTCAATTTTTTTACTTAAGTTTAACTTAAATTTAGTTATATTAATATTTATTTTTTTTAAAAAAATTGATATTTAGAAACTACAAAACTTATAGTTTTTAAATATATTTTTTCAAAAAATTTAATAAAAATTAATATAAATAAATTTAAGTCAAACTTAAGTCATAAAATTGAAATGGTGTAAAGAACTTGGAACGAATGCAGTATAATTTATATCTACCATTATGTGTTGATTCAACTTTCGTTTGGTCAAATGTATGTCTTTATTTGCTTTAAATTTATTTCAGTTTATCAGTGAAGTATTTCCTTTAGATTTATTGTAAGATAAAATCCACCAGGGATACCCAAGCTTATTTTTTTGTCCTAATTAGGTACCCTATCTTCAAGTTGTCCTATTGAGGTACCTTAACTCTTATCGCATGTCCTATCTAAGTACTTTCCGTTAATTTCGGAGTTATGTCTGATAGAAAATACTGACGTGGCATAAAAAAAAATTAAAATAAATAATAAAATAACACTTGTGGTTCTTATATTTTTGAAAAAAATTACAAAAACCCCTAAAACTACTAAAATGCTTTTAAATCCTGTTACTCCCCTGTCGCCACGTTTTCCAACATCGATCTCATCAAATCTAGACAAATCAGATCAAATCTGGCGATGGCGCATCTCCTTTGGGCGCAGGTTTATTCGTCTTTCCTAACTCTTCGATCGAGATTTGAGTGAACTCGGGATCATCGGATTTACAAGTGAAAATCGTCCTAGCCGGCAGAGATCAACTAAATCATCGACGATTGTTTGAATCATTTGAACATTCGACAAATAGAACTTAGGTAAGAAGTAAAGTTGAAATTGTCGTGCTTCTACGGCAAGGCTTCAAGGAGACGAGACCGAGGAGGGATCTGAGGAAGAAGAAGAAGACGGATTTGGAGAGGCGTCCAATTCGGGGGGAGATGACTCGATTGATGTGGAGGAGGAGCGAGTTGGTTTTGGGGACAAGAGAGTTGAAACACCTGGAAAGAGAGAGCGGGTAGCCGATGAGAGTCTTAATGTCAGAGATTTGAGGAGATCGATACTGGAAAACGGGGTAGGGGTAGGGGGAGGGCAGGGGGATATGTGGTTGTGATTAATGTCCATTTATTGTAGTTTACATGAACTACTACTCTTTTTTCTTAGAAGTGGTTAATGTCCATCAATGTAGTTTGAAATTGAAAGTAAACAGTTCATTCTCTCTTTTTTCGTAAAAGTGGTTAAATAGCGTTCTATCAAAAAATAAAAAAGGAAAATTAAAAGAAAAGGAAAAGAAAGAAAATAGTAATAAAATCGTGTTTTGGGGCCAAACGCCACACGGCCATGGATGATTAGGTCTTGTTCAAAACCACATAAATACACATGGCAAAAATCGCAAAAAAAAAAAAGGAAAAAAAAACTACTATCGTTTTTATTCTTTTATCCCAAATATATCACCTGTATTCGTAAATGTGTCAAATTTACCAATATTTGTTAAATTGTGAGAATTGTTAGGAAAAAAAAATCTCCAATCACACTTAATGCACAGTGGAACAATAAACACAATCACAGAAATACATACAAATTTAATGAGGTTTGGCTCTTAATTAGTCTATATCTACGGATGAGAGAAATCCATTCGAACAAAATATAGAGATTACAGCTGAGATATGCCTTTAGTGCTCACACACTGATTTATGGATCCCCTACACACCACTGATAATCTTAATATCTCGCCCTCATTTAATTACAAAATATGATAATTGTAAAAGACTTTTAGTCCTAGCCCTCTTTGGTCTCTGGACCTCTCTTCCTTCCTTAAACCCTCACACCTTATGTCTTCACCATATTAACTTTTCGACCATACCCAAACCCTAATACAACAAATTTTTTTATTTGCCATACATAAATTCAAATTATATTAAAATAGAAAAACTAAATCTCAAATAAATAAAAAAACTAAAATCAAATCCTAAACAAATTTAAATTCTTAAGCTTTTTAGATTTGAACCAACAAACTCAACAATATTTTTATATGAAATAAGCATTTTTTGTAAAAAAAAAAAAAGGAAAGTTTTTCACGAGAAATTCCGAGTGAAATGAGCATATTTGGTTACAAGTTAAAAAAAAAATTAGGGATTTGCACCTTGTCAAATGTGTTAGAGTCTGAGTAAAATCTGAGCAATGATACAAATATTAGTATGTAAAAATAAAAAAAACTCCTTTGAAAACATTTCATTAGGGTTATGGATAACCTAAACCAGGTGCAGGTTATACGCCTACACTTTCTCATTATTTATAATTTTGCCATTTGGTCCCATAGGCTTCCCCTTCCATCTTCTCCCCGTCTTCTGCTCCTCTGCCAAGTTTCGCCAGCCCATCACAGACGTACTCTCGCCACCTCAGCTCCCTAGCCCACAAAGTTACCGTCATCAACAATTCTTTGATGGGTTTTCATCTCAAAAGAAGCTCCTCTCCTCCCCAACGTCCAATCCTACACCTTTAACAACTCCTTCGCTTTTTATAGCTTCTTTTACTACTGGGAAAGCATGGGACTTGCCCAAAATCTTTCTTAAAGGCGTCAAGATCCCACCGGACGTCCCTTCCTTCTATGGTTGTTCTCGTCGAAGTTTTGGGACTTCATTTTGTTACACAGAGAACAAGTTAATTACAATTCCAAATCTTCCACCTTTCTGCAAACACCACGTGCTCGATACAAGTTCACACCCATGACTTGCATGGTACATATGGACAAACAAAGAAACCAAGGATCCTCCCCGGTATAGGGATTGATGATGAGAAATAAAAGAAGGTTCATTTATTCTTTTGGATATGTTGTAGTATTTTTTCATCTTTTCTTTCCTTTTGCTGCCTCAATGTTCTAATGTTTGGTTGAATTATGACCATATGGAATATCGATCTTGTGTATAGTCCAAGAAGCTAGTTCGGAATATAGCTATGGATTGTGAGGATATATTGGCTGCAGCATGAGAAGCAAATCAGAAATTATTAACTAGATTAAAAGCTAAAATGGTGTGTACCAAAAAAAAAAAAAAGCCTAAAATGGCTAGGGGGCTGGTTCCTTTAAAGCCCGCTAGTAAGGAGAATTAAAATCATTTCATGCAAGTTGTTTATGATTGATTGGGAAGAATCGAAGAGGTTTGTGAATTGAATATCTTCAATAATTAGAGGATATATATATTCTTCAAGTTTTTGTAAAAAAAAAAAAAATCTGCTGAGTGAGTATGATGAAGTGAAGTTGTTTTCCTATTAGTTTGCAACAACTTCACTACCTTTTGTTTTTACCTTTATACTCTACAACTTCATTATGATTTATATCAGACTGATAGAATCCACATATAAGTTTCTTTCTAAAGTGCTAAGAAGGTAGTAATAAAATTTCACTTTTTTTATTAATGGCATTACATAAATAATATTGTCTTTTTTTTCAGTAAGAAATATTGCTTTATTTATAAAAATATACTGTTCTATAATATGTTATTCACTTCATAAGAAATGTTGTTCCCTTAAAAGTGTTGTTCCTTTCAGTAAGAAGTAATATTTCATTCATGCAAATGTGATGTTTTCTATGCAAAACTAGTGTCATTTTAAAATTTACTATTATATAGTAAATTTTATCATAAATGATCAGATTATATCGCAATCGTTCAAGCACAATTTTAAAATGAAGGGATTTAGATTCAAAGCTTAATTCTATTTTTTTCTTAATTTTTTAATTCATTGTTTTTATGAAAATCAATAATTGTAGACTTTGACTGCCATGTATCACTATAGTTATCCTTTATAAGGTTAGGGGCATACTTGATAGATCACATGCAAAAAGTATGTTGTTAACTTATTAAAAATAGAAAGTCTGTCACATGTTGTCTCCAGAATATGCTTGTTATAGGACATGTCAACAAGACTCTGCTTAGATATTCCTGCTTTATATATATACTATCTTGGGATTGGGCTTGGTTACTGGGCACATAGCCCAAAGTTAAATTTTGATGTTAGTAGGCCATTTTAGTTTTTAAGTTGAAATCTTAAAGTCTAAATATTTTTACGTTTTTATGAGTAAAGTCGGGTTTCTACCTGATTCTATAATCTTCCTTTCAGAACATTTCTAAGCCAACTTAATCATGTTTTTAATAATCACTATGTAGATTTATTTTTTGTATTTTTTTTCACTAATCATTAATGCTCATTCCAGATTACTAAAGGTGCACCATTTATCTTGGAATCAATTCTTTTTTTTTTTTTCTCATAAACATTGTTTGAGCCAAGGGGTTTTTATAATTCAAATTGATTAGTAGAACTGGATCCTAAATAATTGTTATCTAACAACTAAAGCCTGCTTCCTTTTTTTTCTATTCTTAAAAATATTTTATTTTCAATTTCATCTTTTCTATGCAAAACTAATGTCATTTTAAAATTTACTATTATATAGTTATGACAATCATCTAAAATAATATTTTAGTGCTGACAATTTGTCTCAAATTAAATTTAATAAATTGTTATATACTATTTTTTATAAAGTGATTATTTACTTAAATTATCAATTTATTGAAATATTATATTTTAAGAAGTATAAAAAATTATCAATTTTTTAATTAATTTTTTAGGTTGGATAATTTAATAAAAATTAATTTACATTACATTTTAATTTTTTTAATGTATAAAGTTTCAATAAATTCATAATTTAAATAAATAATCACTTTATAAAAATAATGCAAAATAATTCAATTTTATTTAAAGCCAACTGATTAACTATATTTTCTAATTAATGGATATCCTATCAGTAACTATTTAGTATTATGCATGGTTAAAAAAGTGGCATGTAAATCAACATATTAGTAATAAAGTGAACACATTTTTAAGTGGGTTAGTATCTTATGCTACTTTGTGCACTTGTAAACTGACACAATTAACGAGTCTAATATAATAGTGAAGATTAGAAAAAAAAATAGTTAATGTCATCTTTTTTTTTTCTCCTCTAATTACATTATATATTGACAAAAAAGTATATGTTTTATGATTCTATTTTCTTGATTATTGATAAAGAAGAAATTTTTGTTTCATCTTTTTCCCTTTTTTTTTTTTTATCTCCATAAAAAAAGAAAATAACCAAAAGCACTATGACTTACATACCAAAATGATAAAGTATTCTTCTATACAAGAAATAAAATTTGATCTATCATTTATTTACATTAAAATTTTTAGATGGATAATGTAAATGTTTTTTTTTTTTAGGTAAGAGATCATTAAGGGACGAGGCCAACAAATACATGATCGACAACAGAAAGCCCTATACAAGCAATAGATTGTGTAGGAGTGTTCAAAGTACATGACAAATGAATAGAAGAGTAGGATTCAAAAACAGAAGCTAGACATATGATGTCATCCATCACAACACCAAAAAGGCAAAGCAATGGTCCGCTCAAATCTTGCAACTTCCTGACAGATAATACAAACAAGGTACTTAGGTAAAGGAAAAGGGAAAAATAGCACTTTCATTCCTAAAATTTATTCAACTTTGTTGACTTAGACTTAAAGCTTTTCACTATTCTGAGCCACCTATAAAATTTTGCTAAGGTGTTAACAATTAGTCCTAAATTTACCAAAAATTATTACTAAATAAGAATATGATTTTATATAAAAGAAACATTGATAGTTTAAATAGCTCACTAAACATTGAAGAACTATTCCATATTTTGGATTTATTAGATGATATTTGCTGAATATTTTAAGTTAAAAAGTAGAAAGGTTGATGTCAGAAAAATAAACAGATTTAGGCTTAATTGAATACACAATTATAAAGTTTTAGGATTTATAAAAAAAAAGTGAAAGGTTATGGGGATAATTTCAAAATTTTAGGACTTATTTAAAAAATTAAAAAAAAATTAAAAATGAAATAGAAAAACCATGTAAAATTTTAGAACCAAAATTATACTTTCCCTAAGCAAACTACATTATACAAAAATGAGTAATGACTAATTTACACTATTTTCTATGCCTCTCTCTCCGCTCTTTTTTTCAAATTTCTCTCAATAGGACTTACATTTGTAGCTAGAATTAGTCTCTAGACCAATTATGACCAATTATCTTTTGGGTTTCCTCTATTTTGGTCAAGTTCTTTCTTGCCCATGCTAACTCTTTTTCATTTTTTGTTCACCATAGAGATTGTAGGACTTCTCTTGTGAGAATTGTGAGATTTAATGATAAAGCATTGGGTGGCATTCATGGATTCTCAATGGCATGGTTTGGAGACCAATAGGTGGAAGGTATGTAGATCGGGTTTAGGTTTTTTTTTATCACTTATAATAAATCTAGATAATTTTTATCATTTCCATTGTAGTTTCTTACACTAGTATTCAGCCTACATTTTGTTACATGTTGATAAATAAAGATACAAATTTTTCATGATGATTACATTTATATAAAAGAAAAATGTTAACAATTTATAAATTGAAAACTAAGTTATAGTTTATTCAAATCGAAGGTTTTGAAAAAATTGAAAAGGTTTCATAGTTGTAACCAATTTGGTTTGGGATCTAAGCCCAAATTGGGATCTTAACCATAACTCATGCAAGTTTAGGAGACCTACCAAGTGAAAATCAAAAGTTTAGAATATCTTTTATTTTTTATTGAGGCAAAGTGAAAAAAAAAATGCTATTTTTAAAATCTAAGGACGAAAAATTATCATCATACATAAACAGAGAACTAGTTAAGTAATTTATCTTTTGACCTCTTGTGTGATGGAAGGGCAAAACTGGCTTTACTCCTAAAAAAAGAGTATTGCAACAGCCAAAACATTATTCTTAGTATCATAGCAATGGTTATACCTTTAGGTAAATAAAATTTAACTTATCTACTATTATGCGTTGATTTAACTTTTGTTTGGTAAGATTGTATATCTTTATTTGTTTTGTTTCCTTTAGGTTTATCTTGGTTTACACAAATTACTATTCTCATTATATTATATTCTTTTCAACACTTATTATTTTGAGTCATCCTAAAAACAATTCTATATTTTATGAATTACTTTATTATATTACTCTTCAAACGATCATTTTAATATTTAATTTCTTATTTTTCATAAATTTATATACAAAAAGTGAATATCAAGGGTAAAAACAACTTTCAATTTTTTTTCTCATTTTAAACTTTGTATCAAACCAAAATGCTTAAAAGGGGGGGGGGGGAGAGAGAGAGAGAGAGAGAGAGAGAGAGAGATAAGTAAATGATGATAATGTCCATCAATTTGGTTTGAAATTGAAAGTGACTGGTTCCTGTACTCTTTGTTTTACTAGAAGCGAAATAAAATCGCGTTCTATCAAAAAATTAAAAAAAAAAAGTGAAAAAGAAAAGGAAAAGAATGATAATAATAATAATATCGTCTTTTGAGGCCAAACGCCACGCAGCCATGGAGGATTATGGTCTTGTTCAAAATCAGACAACACATGGCAAAAATCAAAAATAAACTACTCCCTTTCTTTTCATCATTTCAGTTTTTTTAATTTAAATTTAACTTAAATTTATTTATATTAATATTTTTTAAATTTTTTGTAAAAATTTATTTTTTAGAAACTACAAGACTTATACTTTTTTTAATATAATAGCACTATTCTTTGTCCTCGGCTACAATTCTTTGTTAAATTGTGAGAATACTTTTTCATGAAATAAAAGTTTTCTATAAAAAGTCATGCATGATAATACTATAAGTGAAATGAGAATATTTTGTTACAAATTAAAAAAATTAGGAATTTACAGCTCATTGAATGTGTTAGAATTTAAGTAAAAATTAAGCAGTGATATATTAGCATGCAAAAAAAAAAATCTTTTGGAAGCATTTGATTAAGGCTAAGGATAACTTGCGCCCAGTGTAGGCTATATACCTACACTTTTTTATTATTTACTCTCTCTATCCCAATTTAAATGAAATATATTCTTTTTTTGGATGTCCCAAAAAGGTTGAAATATTTTCTCTTTTGAAAAACTTTAAATAATCAATTTATCATTTTACCCACATTTAAACTCTCACTACATAAAACCCAATAAAGAATATTTTTTAAATTTTCACTCAATCTTTCATTGCACAAAACCCAAAAAAAGAATATTTTCTTTTTAAGCATTATTTAAACTCTCACTATTAAAAAAATAACACAAATTACATACACCTTAATTTTCGTGTCCAGAGAAACGTTTAAAGTAAATTGAGACGGAAGGAGTATAATTTTTCCATTTGCTTTCATCGGCTCCCATTCCTACTTCCTCCATGCCTTTTACTCCTCCGCCAACCTTTGTTAGCCCATTGCTGACCTTCTCTCGCAACCTCAGCTTCACAGCTGTAAAGTTATCGCAATTAATGATTCTTTGATAGGTTTTTGTCTTAAAAGAAGCCTATCTCTTCCGTCTTCCCTAGCATATAGTCCTACACCTTTAGCAACTAAATGGGCTAATTAATTGTTCAGTGAGCCCTTAAAATGATGGCCAATTAATTCTAGTGGATTGGATAAGGGGTGAAAAATTTTAGTGGGTTGAATCTCTATACAGGCCTTATTGGAGCTAAAACATTAAACCTAAATAAGGTGCCATTGGACAAGTGTGAATAATAGGCATTGAGAATTCTAGAGAATTTTGATAATGTAAATGATCAAAGGACGGGTGGAAAAATTTGGGTTTAAAGACAAAAGGTTTGGCATTAACAGCGAGCCGAAAATATTTGAGTGGGGAAATCGCCAAAAAAATGATGCAAGAAATGACCAATCTTTTCTTTTCTTCGGTATAAGGTTACCTTCCTTGGTTCTAGACTTTATTTCCAAGAGTGTTTTTTTCTAGGTTTAGGTTAGTCATTGGGTTTTATTTCTTTTGTATGTTTTAGTTTTTTGTTTCATAGGTTGCATAGGCTGTGAGGTCTAGGATCTCTTGTTATTGGTTCATTGCATTGTGAAGTGTCCATTTTTTTTAAATGGTGCTTATATCTCTTCCTTTTAGTTTTTTAATAAATTCCTTAATTACCAATAAAAAAAATAGCAACTCATCTGCCTTCCACAGCTTTATTTACTACAAGGAAAGCATAGGGCAAGCCCGAAATTTTTCTCAATAGTGTCAATATCCCACTGGATGTCGCTTTCTTCTATGGCAACTTCTCTTCAAAGTAGAGGTGTTCATTGGGGCGGGTTGGGCCCGACAAATGCTAACCTATTTGGTATAAAGACAAAAAAACTCACCCAAAATGCTAGTAAGTTCCACAAAAGACAGTCGAAGAAACTAGAATTTAACCCTCACCCCTAACTAATTGTGATTAGAAACAAAAAGTATAAAAGAAACAAAGAAAGTCAAGTTTTATTATGCACTGAGGTAAGTTCATAAAGAACCAAAGAGAATAACTCTTGAAAGCAACATTGTATTATTCAAAATCTGCCTTTTACAAGCATAATACGGTCTATTTATAGCTAGAAAACTAGGGCAAACTAAGGTTGTTTCGGCCAACAAAGCCTTAAACCTACATAGCCTTAAAAAACCTTGTCAAACTAGGAGTTTAAAACACGATTTTAACACTTGTAAGCTATAACCAGGTTCACATGATTCCCATGTGACAAAAATTGATTCTCAGGCCTAATAACATCCTAAAGGACTTAAATAAGTTGAAAAATTAAAAAGAAGAAAATGCAAAACAAGATAGAATCCTAAAAGCCCCAAAGGTGCTCTCAGGTGCACACTAGATGTCATTTAGGGTTTTGGCTTGGTCCCTTAAGGTCGGGCAATATCTTTGAGTTCCTTCAGCTTGAGGTTTTTCTTTAGGGTGTGTAAAGAAGTCTTGAAGCTTCAAGGTACATAAAATCTTGCTATATGAAGAATTGACATAAGAGGGCTCATGAAGAGGCTCCTCGGGTGCATATAAATGCTCAAAGGGTGCCTGTGTGTCTTGGCACCTAAGGATGGTGCACCAAGTTGTGTCATCACTCTATAATGATCCATGAGATACTCTAGCTACTCAATGACAAGCTCCAGCTCCATCTTCCAAGAAATAACTTGTGACAGGGGCATGAAGTGCATAAGCCATGTCCTTAACTTTTTTCTTAGTGATTGGTCCATTAGTGATCTTCAAAAAGTCTTTGCTTTCCTTGAGTGTGCCTCATTGATTCTCATTACTGGCCTAAATCGGGACCAACATAGGTTAAACCTAGCATGAAACCGGTCAAAGCTCGACTTGGCATGGCCCCGGGTAAGGCATGGGTAAGGGAGAGGCGGTTACAGGCCTTAGGGAGGAGGAGGGCTTACGTGGGGCCAACACGGGCTAAAATCGCTATTGGACCCAGCAAGATTCGGCCCGCTGGCTCAGGACCAGGCATAGCTCGGCCTAGGACTAATGGTCCTGGTCCGGTCTGGTCCTAACGTCTCTCTCCAACAGTCAGGAACATCCAGATTTTCAAAATTTGGCATAATTATATTGTAGGTCATTTCAATGGCTTACAATGTTTTTTTTACCCCAAATTTATGTTTTTGGCCTTCCAACAACTATATTGTAAAGACTTTTTAGTTAAAAAAAAAAGCTTTCCCCCATAAATAATGAGGCTATTTCCACAATTTCTTCACACTAATTTCAACAATATCTCCTCCTTTTCTAATACATTCTCTCAATTTTTTCTAGCTCTCAAGCTGATTTCCTTACTATTTTTTTTAAGCTTTCTCTATTTACTTCTAAATTTCTTCATCTTTTCAATTTATTCTTACACAAATGGCATTTAAGGGAAAAGGGAAAAGCCTTAAACTTTTCATCTCACATCGGGTTGGGGTCTTTTTTCCGTTCTATCTCCCAACTAGTGAGCTATAAGGTTCACATTCAACAAACCGATGATGATGAACAATTCAACATGGCTCAATATAACTTAGGACTAGATGATCAACTTTCTGATGATGACGTTGATGAGGTGGAGGCTAGTTCGGTGGAGAATCTTGGTAGAGGAAATGATTCCTAACCCACCCCGATGAGCCACCAACCCAAGTTGAAACATAAAGTTAATCATCAAGGCTAGCCGCTTGGGTTTGGGAGCATTTCAATCAAGTGTTCGAGAAATATGGTGACGGCAAAGAGGCGAGGTTCGCAAAATGCAAACATTACAAGATGAAGCTCGTGCACAAGAAAAGCTCCAGCACGATAACACTCAAATGACACATAGAGTATAAGCATTTGAATATTTGTTTGGATGCAATTGCTAGTGTCGATGGTCAGACATAATTAGGGAGTTCTGCCAGCTAATCAAGTATTTTTAGATTTAATTGATAAAAATGTAAATAAGACATGGTAGAATGGAGGATGTTAATTGCATAACCATTTAGACAACCTGAAGATAGGCACATGGAAACTTGGATTAAATCCCAATTAAACCCAATTTTTAAAAGAACATCTAGGAGTATTGTTAGGAGGGAGGCATTTAAAATTTATGAAGCCTATAAATCAAACTTACAAGTATACTTTTTTGTTCTTGATCATTCTATCTTATTTACTAATGACATGTCGACTTAACCACTATGACAAGATTATTATTGTGTCACTACATATTTGATTGATGATAGTTGGGTCATTCAAAAGTGTATTATTGCATTTAAGTGGATGAAGGTCGATCATACTAGTTGGAACATATTTCAAGTTATTTCTGAAAACTTTTAAAGAGTTTTTTTTTGTCATGACAAAATTTTTAGAATAACATTTGATAATGCATCCAACAATGATGTCGTAGTTTAGACATTGATGGAACTCAACATATGAGATGTTGATGGATGTAATTCCACTTGCTGTACATATGACATGATTTATAATGTCAAAGGAAAAAAAATGATTTTGAAACAAGATATGTAAGATAAACCATCAAAAGTAACCGCTATGCTACGATATTTTTACGAAGCTATCCCTTTATGCTCTAGTGTATACTATCCTATATCTTACAAGGTTTTAATGTATTTGGTCAACATTGCATGAGTTTTCAAATAATACATGGATGACAAGCTTTTAAAAGACACAATTAAGGCCATGAAAGGTAAGTGAATTTTGTATTTCATTGATATACCCATCATCTATTTACTTGTATTTGCACTAGATTCGGCTATCATAATCACAGGCACATAACAACTACTTAAGGGTCATTATAATATCTTAGAAATGTTATATGTTTTTTGTATTACTATAACTGCTATTATTGAGAAGCATTTGTATGAGTTATTTAAGATTTATGCCGACCGGCAAAAAAATAAGGTTGGGAATACTACTTCTTCTATCATCGGGTGTTTATCATCTTCAGCTTCATCAGCATTCAATCCGGTTAAACAACTACTCAAACGCCCCTAGTTTGCAGCCTTTGATCTTAATGAAATGAACGCATATCTCAATTTTGCTTGGAAGAATAATGAGACCAATATTTTGGAATGGTGGAAAGTAAGAAGCAACAAATTTCCAATATTTTCCATCATTGCCAAGGAAGTTCTAGTTGTTTCCGTTTCAACTGTTGCATCCAAATCGGCTTTTAGCTCCGGAAAACATGTTATTTCAGAGAGATGAGCAAGGTTGTCACTGGATGCAGTTAAAGCTTATATATGCAACAAATCGAGGTTTTACTGCATTAGGAATGTAATACCACAAAAGTTTTGAAGATGAAAACCCTGACAAAGTAGATGCTTAGATTTTAGGTTTGATTTTTATCTTTCTAGTTTGTATTTGACCTGATTATGCTGTTCAGCATAGATCATAGGTTTTCTTTTAAGTTTAATTTTTTGGAATGTTTTCCCATTGGCTCATATAAGACTTGTTTCAACTTATATAAGTGCCACTTGGATTTAAAATTAAGTGGTGTTTAACTCTTAAAAAAAGTATTCTTCTTAAATTTGTGTGGAAAAAAAAATTTTAAAAAATAAAAAATAAATAAAAAGGCAGGCCTATGCCCAAGTTAGGACTGGCACAGGCCGACATGCCTATACCCTAAACGTGCCCGGTCCCTCCAGACCCAAGCCTGAGCTAGCCAGTCCCGTGGTGGGTTGGCCTAACGAACATTTATACTTTGGAGTTATGGGATTTCATTTTGTTACAGAGAGAACAAGTCAATTACAATTCCAAATCTTTAACCTTTTTGTAAGCACACGTTTTCAATACAAGTTCACACCCACAACTTACACAGTGCAGATGGACAAAGAAAGAAACCAAGGATTCTCCCCGGTATATGGATTGATGAGAAATAGAATATGGTTCATTCATTTTTTTGGATATGTTGTAGCCTTTTTTCATATTTTCTTTTCTTTTGGTGCCTTCATGTTCTAAGTTTTGGTTGAATTGTGACCATATGGAATATCTATAGCTATGGGTGGTAAAGATATACTAGCTGCAGTAGGAGAAGCAAATCAGAAATCATTAGCTAGACTAAAAGCTAAAATGGTGTGTACTAATAGAAAAGGCTAAAATGGGCAAGGGCTGGTTCCTTTAAACCTCGTCAATAAGAAAAATTAAAATCATTTCATGCAAGTTATTTGTGATTGGTTGGGAAAAATCCAAGAGGTTTGCGAATTAAATATCCTCAATAACTAAAGGATATATATAAATATTCTTCAAGTTTTTATAAAAAGAAAAAAATTGCTATGTGAGTATGACGAAGCAAAGTTGTTTTCCCATTGGTTTGCAGTAACTTCACCACATTTTGTTTTTTCCTTTATACTTTACAACTTCATTATGATTTATGTCAAGACTAATAGGCTCCACAGATAAGTTTCTTTCTAGAATGCTAAGAAGGTAGTAATAAAAGTTCACTTTTTCTTACTAATGGTGTTACATAAATAATATTGTTTTTTTGTAAGAAATATTACTTCATTTATACAAATATGTTATTTTATAATATATTGCTCACATCATAAGAAATGTTGATTCCTAAAAAATGTTGTTCTTTTGAGTAAGAAGTAATATTTCATTCATACAAATGGGGTAAAATCCAAATTTAGTCCCATAACTTTAAGGATTGTCCTAATATGGTCCCTTAACTCAAAAAGTGATTATTAAAGTCCCATAATTTAACTCACATGTCCTATTTTGGTCCTTATTGTCAGTTCAGGCATTAGTTTGAACAGAAATTGCCTACATGGCATCCTAATTGCCATGTGGCATTATATTTTTATGACAAAAAGTGATAAAACTGAAAGAATGAAAATTCAGGGTAAAATTGACAAAGATAAATATTTTTTTAGACTTAAAAGGTGATTAATCCAAATTTCATCATCTTCTCATCTCTTCACCGTCCCTACCACCATCTCACCGCCTATATCTTCTTCCATGCGGGCCACCGAGTTTTTTCCCCTTGGTCACCGATTTCTCTCATTCCCCTTCGTATCTCTTCAATTTTTTTTTTCCAATTTCTTCCCATCAGTCACCGATTTCTCCTCTTCCCCTTCGTTTATCTTCAATTTCTCTCTTTTCCCCTCTATTCCTCTCATCGTTTGATTCCCCTTCTTTGTCATTTGACTCTTTTACATCCCTGTTTGATTCCCTTTTGTCGTCATCCGATTCCTCTTATTCATTGCCAAATCATATTCTTTATCGTCCAATCTTCTTCTTCATTGTTTGATTCCTCTTCGGATTTTGTTTCCTCTTCATCATCACCTATAAGTCTTCATATTCGTCATTGCGGAGCTTGACCAAGAAGCATGGATGGCAAAACTCGCTATTGGGTCTCGACAAAAAAACCATTGTGCATGCCGGCTCAGTAAGAAAGAGAAAATTTAGGGTGATGAAGTCAAATCCGCTGGGGGTAAGAAAGTGAAATCAAGTCTGTGAGACTTCTTCTCCCTCTCAATTTTGGGTCGTTGACCTCTGCCTTGCCCAGGAAATTTAAACGCCATCGCCACGCTGAATTGTAGGACCAAATTTACTGCCGGAGTCATGTAGGATGACTTGCTTTAGGTTAATATATGTTTTAGGTCTTTAGAATTATTTGCTTGTGTCAATGCTACCATGATATCTATTATTCTTTCAGTTTTGTCACTTATTTTTATAAAAGATGATGCCATATAACTGTTGGCGTACCACGTAAGCAATTTCTGTCTAAGCTAACAACTAAACTGATGGTAGGGATTAAAATAGGACAAGCTAGTTAAGTTAAGGAACTTTAATAGTTATTTTTTGAGTTAAGGGACCACATTAGGACAACCTTTAAAGGTAGGAGACTAAATTTGGATTTTATCCCATACAAATGTTATGTTTTATAAAATGGTAAATTCCACCAGAGGTCCCTTAACTTATTTTGCATACCTTATATTTTGCATTCAATTAAGTACTTTCGGTTAATTAGACCATTAAATCAGATGGAATTTACTGACATGACATTACTTAATATTAAAATAAATATAAAATAACAAGTTTGGTCATTAGGCTTTTCCAACTAATAATTTTAACCCTTCAAAACTTTCTAAATATAAAAAATAAGCCCAAACCTCATCTTATGGACTTTCTGAACATGTTGCCTCGAGCCATTTGGAGTCACCCATCTTTACTCCGTTTCGCATTAGAAGAGTTAGACTTGGAGAAATCATTGATAAAGTACAATCGAACTTGGAGAAATCATCAATGAGCTGGAGATCATTGCATCTAGATTGATAGAATTGACACCTAGATCTTTGCACTACCATGGTTGCCGTCGCCCATCTTTGCATTTCAAGTTCAAAATCAACACCAGTGACGAATTAGGAGAATTGATGCCTAAATTTTTGCTTTGTTAGAATTGCTTTGAAAGATTTGTATTAGGTGTTTTGTTGTCCTGCTTTGCTTCTTTGTTCATAATCATGGGCACCAAAGAACAACATGATTTGGTTGCTTTCCTCTTGTCGATCTAATTTGGTTGAAATTGATTAGTGGTGCCAGATTTGATTTCTTCAGCAAGTTTCAATTCTTTAATGTTTTTATGGCTAGATTGAGTAATTTTAAAAGTTTCGGGTAGTTCTTAAAATTCAAGAGGTTTGGATGGTTTAGAATTATTTATTTCAAAAGTTTGAGGACTAAACTTGTCATGTTAATTTTAATTTAATGATAATTAATGCCATATTAGCAATTTCTGTAGGACTTAATGCTCAAATTGATGGAAAGGATCTAATTAGGATGCGATAAATGAGATAAGGTACTTTAATAGAACAACTTTAAGGTATGGTACTCATTTGGGATAAAAACATAAGCTAAAGGACCTCTAGTGGAATTTACCCTATTATAAAATGTTGTGTACTTTGTAAAAAATATTATTACATAAATAATATTATTTCTTTCAGTTGTTCTATTTGTGCAAATATGGTATTCTATAATATAATGTCCATCACTTTATAAGAAATATTATTCCATAAATAATGTTGTATCTTTTAGTGAAGAGTATTATTTCAGTCGTACAAATGTGTTGTTTTGTAAAATGTTGTCCATTTCATAAAAAATGCTATTTAGACATACTAATAGTGTAGTAAACAATGATATTCATTTTCGTAAGATATGTTGTTTGTTTCACAATGTGTGTTGTTCAATACATTATGACAGTCCTGTAAGAAGTGCTGTTCATTTTAATAAGAAATGTTGTTTCATTCATATAAATGTACTATTTTGTAAAATATTATTTATTTTATAAGATGTGCTATTCTAGATACTGTGACAACCCTGTAAGAAGTGCTATTCATTTAACAAGATGTGCTGTTATAAACACGGTAACTTTTTTTGTAAATAAGGTGAAAGTAAAGGAGTAAGGAAGTACACCAAGTGTACCTTATGGCTACTCTTTTGTTAATGTTACACATTAGAAGCAACAATTTAATCCTGAATTGATCATTAAATTTAGCAGAGTGTGACCAATTTATAAAATATGAGAGGTGTATTTGAGTTAAAAAAAACTGTAGTGGTCTATTTGAACAGTGTCACAAACATTTATGGGTTTTTTTAATTATTTTTTCAATAATGCATCTAGACTGGAGCTTATGTGTGTTTTTTAATAACATTAATGGAAAATCATTATGTGATCCAAAATTAATGGTGCCATTACATATTGACATATTGTTGGCTCTCAAGTAGTTATGATGGAAGCTGGTTATATTGAGATACTATTGTTTCAAGTTTTGGAACAAGTATCAGAATGATACCTGCATTAAGGCTTGGTTTGTTTAAGATTATCAATAACATATTTTAAAACATAGTGATTACTTATTTAAAATCTACATTTATTCAACCTCTACATTTGACAAAATTGAAAATAATTTTAAAACATGTATATTGATTATCTGTTCTTTCATTTTTGACTCATAATTCCAGTCTTACACCTAGTTCATTTTAGCTTCAGTCAATTGACTCTAAAATGATTTATTTTTATTCTTACATTTTTTTTACCCAGAACTAATTTTAATTAAAAGCTAATATTATGTAGCTATAATAATCCATTGAAAATATAATTGTTATAATATTACTATATTTTTATGAGTTTTTCTAATTTAAAGTATTAAAAAAGAAAATTTCATAAAGATTTAACAACACCATGAAAATTTACTTTCAAATGAATTATTGCATATACGTAATATTAACTTTCAAATGAAATTGATTTTAGGTAAAAAAAAATGTAAAAATAAAAATAAGTTTGTTGATTTAAGTAAAAATGAATCGGCTCTTAACCACTAAAGGTCACTCTGTAAGCAAAAGAAAATGATCAATTAAGTGCAAAGAGATCTCTCATAATATATAAGACTAGACAATGTGAAAGTTCATGATACACTATGTGATATATAATATTACTGGATGTCTTACTAGCTTGAATCTCATGAAATCACATTATTAATCAAGTAGTTTATAGTTAGCACATTATATTTTCGATTACAACATTGTAATTTTCTTAATAGATTAAAAGAGAAATATAAATTTAATCACTTTAGTATAGAAGCATATAATGAATGAGCCACAACTAATAAATTAAAATATGTTTTCTTGAACCAAGTGTTGTATTGAAACATAACATAGCCTTATGTTAGGGACTCCAACTGGGGAACCAAAGAACAGCAGTCTATTACCATATGATTTTTCTTGTGTTCTCTGGATTTTAAAGACAAGTCAGTGAAATTGGCAGCCACATGAAAACCTGAAGCTTCACATCATCTTGATTTTGTAGAGTTTTTGCATATTTCTAAGCCGTTTCCATCAGATCTTAGCAAAAATTTCAGATTTCAAAAAACACAAGAAAATAAAAATAAAGAAAAACCGGGACTCGGAAAACAAAAAATGCGCGTGAGTTTCACGCACAAATTATGCCCCAAGCAAATGGAGCGTTTGAAGCACGCGCTATTCGGGAGGTCTTCTTCGTAGTCCCATAAAATTTCGCAAATCAAATTTCTCGGGGACAAATTCACGAAGAAAGAAACGAAAACAGAGAAAAAGAAATCCCCAATTTTGTTAAAAAAAGAAGCGAAAGAGAAAAATAGGAGAAGCCTCTCTCTCTCTCTCCCTGTTTCCCTCTGGTTCTTTCTCCAAACATCGATCTCTTCACCACCGTTGGCATCTTCAAGAACCAGGACCTTTTTATCGTTCTGATTTTTATTGTCTTCTGGGAAGAATTTAGGTTTTTTCCATTCATTTAGGGTTAGGCTTAGGTGAAAAGAAAGGGAAGGGATTTGGGAAATTAAAGATGAGCTTAGATTCAGCGCCTTCCAACTCTCATGGAAACCTGGATGAGCAGATCGCTCAGCTAATGCAGTGCAAGCCCTTATCCGAACAAGAGGTACTTTTTATTTTTCAAATTCATTTCTGTGGATTTCTCGATCTTTTTGACAAATGGGGTGGATCTATGACGAAAGGGGTTCGATCTGTGTATATGGTGGGGTTCGATAATTTTTCGGACGGATCTGGAAATGAGTTTCGGGTTTGGATTAGATTTAATTCGATATCGGCCTAGATCTGTTGATGGGTTTTCCAATTTGGTATCTTGGGTTCTACTTTTTTGGGTGGAAAGAATGATTCTGAAGTTTCGAATCCAGTTTTTTTTTCTTTGGGGAGGGGGGGGGGGTGTTGGTGCCATGTTTGATTTCTATGACATTTACTTATTTGTTTTATTTAAACATTTGGCTTTGTTTACTAACTGATGACACGATGATCTAGCATAATGTTCATTTGTTCTGGGTGGAATGATTAGTCTCGGATCTTTATGACTTGGATTGTTTCTGGTGGCAATTAGGTTAGGGTTTTATGTGACAAGGCTAAGGAAATACTGATGGATGAAAGTAATGTCCAGGTATGTTAAATCTATGTCCTTGATCTTTGCTTTTGTTTTTGCAATTACATTCTTAAACTAGGTATAGTTTGTGATTAGGGAAGACAGGCTGTGTTTTCAGTCTCACCAATGATATGCATGATTGTAACCATGTTTCGGAAGAAGGATTGAAAAATCTATTTATTTTCCTGCTTACGTCATGATATTTCGAATTCTAACTACTGTTGGTTGAGGATCTTAGCGCCTACAGTTTTCTGCTCTTAACTGTTGGGATTTGCTTTTGAGTTCTCCCTCATTTCCTGTCACTTCACGAACTTTGATATGCACTGTTTAGAGTTTTTGTGTCTGAGATGCTTGAAAGTACTGAGGCCATCTAATACCTTGCCTCTTTGGTGCAATGCAGCCAGTTAAAAGTCCAGTTACTATTTGTGGTGATATTCATGGACAATTTCATGATCTAGCTGAACTTTTCCGCATTGGTGGAAAGGTATAGCTTTTCTTCCAGATATTTCTAGTTTGAGGCTGATACGAGTTTGGGTGTTCATGTTATGGTGGTTAGTTATAGGCGATGATCAATAAAATGGAGAAAAGGTGTATGTATTTGTGTTTAGAATGCTATCAATAACTATAAGCAGAAGCAAGAAGGCTTTGTGGGACATAAGTCTGTTATTTTAGGTTTTGGGTTATGATAATTTCTAAATTAGTCTAGATTTCTAATTCCTTCTGAAATGCAATCAGTCTGAATCACCTTTTTCATTTATTCTTTTGGTTTATGTGGCCTCCCTTATGCATGGTAACTTATTTTTAAGGCTCATTGTTGTTCCTTGGACAGTTTATGCCACTGTTAAGTTCACATTTTAAATAATTCAGAAGAAATTTCACTAGATTTATTCCGAAAAGCATTTTCTCCCTATTTTTACTGAAAGTGTTGAAAAGAAGGAGAATTAATAAAAAGGTTGCTTTTGGAAGAAATATTTTTGAATGCTTAAGATGTTTTTTTATGTCAATTATGAACTGTTTAAGTTGGTAGTGAAAAAGGAAAATAATGGAAAGTTACTTATTTTTAGTGCTTTGATACAAACTGTTTTTTGACATTATTTGTTATGATGTTCTAATGCATTCTTCCTGTTTAAAAAACGTTGGCCAGTGCCCTGATACAAACTACTTATTCATGGGAGATTATGTTGACCGTGGCTACTACTCAGTTGAAACTGTGACAGTAAGTAGAACTTACCATAGATTTATTTCAAGTGAAAGCTTTCTGATTCATGGTTTATTCGTCATTGGTTAGGGTGTCTACCTTTCTTCCTACCATTGATTGTATTTCAAGTGAAATGTTCACCACATCCATCATTTTGTTTTACAAGATGATTTTTTTTTTTTTGTAAGAGAAATCTAAACTTGTTTGGCAAGAATACTGTGATTATGTGTTTTACTTAATTTGGTTCTATTGAAAAACATAAAAGAAAGTAACCATGCTTCAAGGGAAAGTGGGGGCTTACCTGAGTACAGATGTCTGCCTGATAATATGCTTGGTGTAACACATTGATCTAATGGCCCGTGTACTGGCTTGCTCAAACTTCTATAGAAAGGGCAAATTCCAATTGCATTCTTTTCACTCCTGTGCTTATCATGTACTTAACTAAGATCTGTTTTAGTGTTTGAGCAGCCAATTTAATAGTTCTTCATCATTCAGTTTTGGTTATTATTCTTTTGTAACTCACATGATGTCCAATGACATGCTCAGCTTTTGGTAGCCCTAAAAGTGCGATACCCTCAACGGATAACTATTCTCAGGGGAAATCATGAAAGCCGTCAGGTATTTTGTGCAGTAGTGTCTGAATGGTTTTCACTGTTTGAATCCATTCTAGATCCGATTTTGTCCTTTTTGAGGAGATAGTGCTAGAATTGTAAACAGATATTGTTTATAATGAAGAACACTTCCTTAGCATTTGTTTTACTGTGTGTTCCAAACTTATTTGTCAAACTTACAGTATATGTTAACAATTGTTACCTGAATTGCACTATTTTCCGGGTAATTATTTTTCACATGTTTTTAATGCAGATTACTCAAGTGTATGGGTTTTATGATGAATGTCTAAGGAAGTAAGCAACTTATTTCCCCAGTTCATGTGTTTGTTCATAATAGTGTCATTATGTAACAAGTCTGTTGTCATAAATTATTAGAGTATTCATTATGTAACAGATCAGTTGGTCCTTTCAGTTGGTTTGAAAATGCATGAAGTAAAGCTTATGCATGCATTTGATTGCAGGTATGGAAATGCCAACGTTTGGAAGATCTTTACTGATCTGTTCGATTATTTTCCGCTAACTGCACTGGTAACCACTAATATATTTTACTGTTACATATTGGCCAAAATTTTTTTACAGGCAATTGTACTTTTATGCTGTGACTTGTTTATTATGTGGACTGATCATGCGTGCTTGTATGCTATCAGTTGGGACTATGACTTTTTTTTTCTGAGGTCATTGGAAATTGAAAAACTAGGGTTGGCTTGTGTTGATTGATCTACTTATTGTCTCAAATTTTACCTCCTGATTAATTGCATTCAAATTTCTGCATTGTTGGGGTTCATCTTAAAATTCAGTGAGATAGGAGGTTTTTCAACAATGTTCTTAGCTTCGTACTCCTCTATTTTGAAGGTTGAATCAGAAATATTTTGTCTCCATGGCGGGTTGTCTCCATCCATTGAGACGCTAGATAACATACGCAATTTTGACCGTGTTCAAGAAGTTCCCCATGAGGGTCCCATGTGTGATCTGTTGTGGTCTGACCCTGATGATCGCTGTGGTTGGGGTATTTCTCCCAGGGGTGCTGGTTATACATTTGGCCAAGTAATGTTCTTTCAAGTCTTGGTTTCTCTTCATCCCTCTACTGGCTTGTCAGTGCTCGTACAAATAATTGTCGAGTAGATGAAATTTTCCTTACATTTGGGTTCTTCTGATTATGCCATATTTTCACAACTTTGCTTCAGGACATATCTGAGCAATTTAACCATACAAACAATTTAAAGCTGATTGCTAGGGCTCATCAACTCGTTATGGAGGGCTACAATTGGGGACATGTAACTACTTTTGCTTGTCTTGATACTTTTTTTTGGCAATTCTTTTCTCTTGATTTCTTCTCCCTCTTGTTCCATCTTCTTGGTTGCAAGATGTTGATACAATTGCATTACAGGATCAAAAAGTTGTCACCATATTTAGTGCTCCAAACTATTGTTATCGATGTGGAAACATGGCCTCCATCCTTGAAGTTGACGACTGCAAGGGTCACACCTTCATTCAGGTGCTACTGCTGGCAGATCCTTAAATTATTATATGTGCCATTTTGTGGGGATGCGTTCACTTGTCATTTCGGCAGGAATGTTTTGAGCTGAAAATTCTTGGGTTTTACCTGCAGTTTGAGCCTGCACCAAGGAGAGGAGAACCAGATGTGACTCGGAGGACGCCTGATTACTTCTTATAAGTGGCGACACCATCAATATAAGTTTGTGGTGGTTGCTGCTGGTTGACAGATGTTAATTTGAGCAGTAGAGTGTTGGTTATTGAGCGGCAACATGCTGATGTGGACGAGATTTCTTGAATTCAGATTGAGGTTCCACGAGGAAGCAGATTAGCAGGCGACAGAAGTTTCAATGTAACATTTTCGACCAACATAATGTTTGAAATTAATTATGTCTTCTGTTTTCTTCTGGTTTTTATTTTTTGCTCTTTTAACCTGTAGAAGGATGCTTATGGAGAGTTGGGGGATATGTAGAGAGATGCTGAGTAAACTTTTGATTTATAACCGTTGATGATTCTGTAGTCTTTTGTGCTCGCTCTAGCAAGTTTCCATCAACTTCACGAAAAACCCTTTTCTGCGTTTCCATTAGTTCAAAGGCATTGATATTTTGGTGCATGTTGTGTGCCCGTGTATTGTCAGGAGCTAGCTCGATTGGTTGCGATTCAATGGGAGGACCTTACTAATGCAATTGTTGATTCAGTTCATATTTTCTACGACCTCGGAAAAAAACTATGTTGAGAACAGCACCAAGCATTGACTGTGGCTGGAGAAGATACTACCTTTTTCTGTTGGAAAAAAGTGGCAAATCGCCCATACAACTTTCTGCTCTAGCGTATATTAGCCACTAATTTTTTTTTACAATTAAAAAGATTATTAAAATTTTTGTCGATTATGAAATTGACCACTAAATTTTTGAGTGTGGGCAAATTACCAACTTACAAAACCAACGGAGATAATATTCCATTAATTTTAGAGTATTATGTTAAATTTGTTGAATAATAAAAATAAAAAAAGCCACATCAGCACCATTTCATGGGCAAATTACAACAATTATATCCATTGATGACCATAGGTCCCTAGACTAAAAATAATAACAATCTATTTACAAAATTCATTGGCTCTATTTACAAACTCCATTGAATTGGTACCAACTAGATTCTGATGTCACTCTGCTCCTCTTCTCCCTCCCACCGATGGTGGTTGAAATCGGAGGCTATTGAACTAGGAAGCGATTTGACTAGGAGGCAAATTGGAGAGGGCTTCATCGAGATCGGAGAGGGTCTTTGTCAATGATCATTGGGCCAATCAGAGAAGGGCTTCATCAAGATCGTTGCGCTAAAGGATACGTCGCCTCTTGGTTTGTGAAGCTCTTCCTCTCCCTCCACTACCCCCTCCATGACACCGTCTGGCAACTTAGCAATTTCACCATTGATGGAATGTTTAGGGGGGAAGAGAGAAGAAAATAAAGTTTAAGGGGGTATTTGTAATGTTGGATAAAAATTTAGGAGTTAAGATAGGTATTTTATTTTATTTTTGTACACAAATTTGCCACATATACATGCCACGTATATTGTCATATCATCAAAATATGCCAAAATCATCATATAGCTGGGCAAAAATGACGACAGTGGCCAATATCCGCTTAAAAGATAGAGTTGGTGATTGATTTAATTGTAAAAATACTTTGATGGATAATCTGCCTATCATGAATAGTTGAGTGGACAATTTGCCTCTTTTGCCTTTTTTGTTCAATATTTGGTTGTTGAATGTGATAGTTAAAACCATTGTAATTGACCTATCTGCAATTGAGCCTCACCTTTCGGCGGCCTTTTCTAGTAGAGACATCAAAATTCCTCATTTTGAGGACTTGTTGCACAATTAATCCATTAATGAGGAAATTATTTCACAGGTGGCAGAGAGTTGATTCAATGTTGAAGGGCCGAAACTTAATGGCTATCGTGTAGCAGTTGTATTGTTTTGGTCTGGTTAATTACTTGGGATGCAAGTGTTTTATTTTATTTAGGATTTTGTTATAGTTTTCTTATTTGTTTAGGATTTAATTTCTTGTTTAATTTGGGTTTGTGTGTGGACTATAAAAAAACTTGTTGTGTTAGGGTTTGAGAATAGAAGAAAAATCAATATGGTAAAAAGATAAGATGTGAGGGTTTCAGGAGGGAGGAGAGGTTCGGAGACCAGAGGGGGTTAAGACGAGAAGCCTTTTGTGATTCTCATATCTTCTGTACGATAAGATATTAGAGTTATCAATAGTATATAGGGGATCTATAGGCTACCATGAGCACTAGAGATATATTTCTACTGTAATTTTTATATTTTGTTCGATTGGATTTCTCTTATCCATGAATGTAGACTAGTTAAAAGTCAAATTATATTAAATTGATGTGTGTTTGTTTGATTGTGTCTGTTATTCCACTATGCGTTATATGTGATTAAAAAATTTTTCCTAACACTTATGATGGCCAGACAAAAGGCTTTAAAGATGCCATCCTGGATATGGACGAATTGTTTGATAATAAATTGCAAATTCGGAGGAACCGTTGCCATTTGAAAAGGTTCTTGAAGTAGAAGTTGTCAAATTTTTAGGATTGAAATAGAAAAATAATCAAAGTTTTAGGCCCAAAAGTGCCTTTTCCCTTATGTAGTACTCCCTCAATCACGAAATGAATGATGCATTTTCTAGGCATGTTGGTTAAGGTAGGTGTAGTGAGTTTTTTTTTTCCAATTTTACCCCCAAAAATGAAAAAAAGGAAAAAAAATAAAAAGAATAACCACGACTATCGTGTTCATTTAGGTAAATTGTACGCGTTATTCTCAACCTTTAATTGTTGTCTCATTTCTAACCTTAACCTTCATTTTGTACGTTGTGTGTCCCTAACCTGATTAAAACGTTTCATTTTGACCCTGAGTGGATGGAACTCGTTAAAATTGATGGGAACGGTAACGCCTAGATTGTCCATGCTGGCATAAGAAGTTGAATTGTTAAAACAAAAAAACTCCCTTCCCTACCATTTCAGCCTTTACCCTGTCGTGGCTCTCGCATCCCTCTCAGCCTCCCATTCCTTGCTGCCGTCTCTCTGCGTCCTTGCCTTCACCTCCCTCTCTTCCATCCCTCTCCACCACTCGTCTCGTAGTCGCTTATGGCCACTCTTCCTGCCGTCGCTCACCCAATTACCCTCAAACCCGTCTTTGACGTTAATTCACCAAACCCACCCTCGATTTGCGGCGGAGATCGTGACAAGCTCACCCAACTGGGGGAAAGATCGAAACAGCCACTCCTAAGTCCTGCATCCCCTCCCCCATCGTTGTGTTTTTCTATGGTAATTCTCATTGCGATATTCGTCGCGATTCTCATCAATCCTGATTTTCGCTGCCACCAGTTTGGAAGGAATTGGATTTGGGCTTTGATTTGGCAGGTGACTTAGAGGTCAAACAATTTTTGAATGATGATCGTTCAAGAGATCGAACGAGTGACACTTGATCGAGGATCGTTCACGAGATTGAACAATGAAGGTCGAATGAGAGGGAGGTCAAGAGAGAAGGCGGTAGGAAGGGGAGGCGAGAGGGCCAACAGGGAGCTGAGAGGAAGGGCAAGAGGGAGGTGGAGAGACAGTGGTGGGGAGTAGGAGGCTGAGAGGGATGGGAGATCCATGGCGGGGAGAGGCCGAGATGGTAGAGAGGGAGTTTTTTTGTTTTAATAATTCAGTTTTTTGTGCCAGCGTGGACAATCTGGTGCTAGCTAGATGTTACCGTGGTGTTTCCTGTCAATTTTAACGAGTTCCGTCCACTCAGGAGTCTAAATGAAATCTTTTAATTGGGGTTAGGGACACACAACGTGCAAAGTGAAGGTTATACCGTGGTGTTTCCCATCAATTTTTATGAGTTCCGTCCACTCAGGGGTCTAAATAAAATGTTTTAATCGGGGTTAGGGACACATAACGTGCAAAGTGAAGGTTATGGTTAGAAATGAAACAAAAATTAAAGATTGGGGGTAATACATGCAATTTACCCGTGTTCATTCAGACCGACAAACTCTTGCCATCGTGCGTCTCTCTAAAACTAAGCTATGGTTAGAAGTTGTTTGTCACAATTTGCCTCTCTGGAAAGTTCTTGATATTTTTTTAGCTCTTTTTTTGATTATTTGTTTTACTAGAAATTAAGAAGTCTATATTAACACCTAACTTTTATTCTATTAATTAAAAGATTGGGGCAGAAGCCACAGGCGGTTGTTATCAATATTTTTTGTTTGGACATTAGTAGCAAATTAAAATAGCTCTTTGTGCTTCTATTTGGCGCTAGGTGCTGTTGTGAGTTTTAAAACTACCATCCGCAACTGCACGGGTCACATGTAGATATGACAAGTAAGTATCACTCCTATAAGGATTGGTTTGTATTGATTCACAAATACCACCACTTTAAGACAACTTTAGCTAAATAAACAACAATTGAATGAAAGGCTAAACAAGTAAATTAAATAAACTAAACCAAGCTAAGTAAAATATCACTAATCTCTAATTAATACAACAATGCAATGCTAAATTGTGGTTTTTATTAAATCATGAAAGTCCACTTCCTATGGGTTCATTACTTGACTTGATTAGTTGGTGAACTAAAGCTCATGGTTTGGTTTTTCTACTTCTTGGTGAAGTTAACTGATTGGACCCCTAACTGTTTTAAGTGAAAGGATCACTTTCCTAAGCTTAAACTAAAATGAACATCCATCCAAATTGCTAGTTCAAGAGAGATATTATTAAACTTAATTTATCTTCATCTAATGACCTAGATTAGTCTCCCAAAAAGTCCATACTCATCACACTATTCTCATAGTTCCAATCACTTTTAATTTTTTTCCAAGAGTTTAAAAGTAATTTGTTGTGTAAGTAATTGTGGCCATCAATTAACTAGCATAACAATAAGCTCAAGAAAAGCGTAAACAAGCATTTGAAAGAAACACAAAGTCCAATAGCCATTAATCCAACCAACATAACCAATTCAAGTAGCTACAACCATAAAAAGTGTAGAAAAAACTACTTCATAACTAAGCTAAACATAAACATGAAAATACATAAATGACATCTATGTCCAAGTACAAGAAAGAGGAAAGAAGAAACTCAAGTAATAAATTGAGCTTGACTACTCAAGGCTTTAAGAAATCTCCAATTGCTCATAGCCTCATTCAAGCAAATCTTCACAAATGCCTCTACAAATAATGGAAATGCAAGAAATGATGAGGAAGAAGAGAATGAAGAAGTTCTAGCTTTTTCCAAGTGATAAGGCTTTTTCCACTTACCAACCACTTAGAAGGATAAAATCCCTCTACCAATTGCAAGTCTTGATTCAAAATGAGAGGGGCAGGACCACAAAACTCGGATGCAGGGGCGTTGGGGCACTAGAGAGGGCAAAATTGGCATTCTAGCACCCAAAACATGAAGGCTCCAAGAGCCGTAGCCCTCATGACTCAAATTCAGCTTTCAGAATTGTTGAAGTGGCATTGCAGCCCTAATGAACTGTTTGTCCACATTTTTCATTTTTTTGCTCTGTTCACTTCCAATATGATCTACTACTTCGATTCCATTCTCTATCTTATAAAATGAAAGTCCAAAATAAGAAATGTAAGAACATATGATATGTTGATGTAGAAAAAAAACGCTTGAAATTGATAGAAATTAAGTCAACAATTTTAACCATATAAACTAACCCTTGTCAGGTGCCCAATTTGTTTTGTGCCGCCGTAATACCTATTCACCACAATGTGTGAAATCTAATAAAAACACAAAGACAACCATCATAAAGAGAAAAAGAGAATAAAAAGACAAGTTAACCCAACTGTCTTACTGGACTTTACAGCAAGAAGTTCTAAACCTTTTTATATGTCTAGAATGAAGCTCGTGATCAAAGCCGAATTAACATCTCAAGGTGCTAACAAAAAAGAAAAGAAAGGCAAACCAATCATAAAAAGGAACAAAAAGACAACTTATCCCCAACTGATCACTTAGTGTTACGGTGGCAATTCTTATAAAACCTTTTTGTTTGTCGAGGGCGGATTCACCTAAAAGGTTTATGGACATTTAGCAACAAAACACATTCCTTTTTGCCGGCAAAATAACATCTTGTGCCTCTATTTGGCGTTAAGCGCCCACTTCTTTGGAAGGATCCCGTACGCTCCTTAATTGGAATTGTTTATGATTAGAGAAATAGATATATTTATAAGCTATGTAAGTAACCCAACTTTATCAAAGAAACTTTTAATGATAATTTCTGTATTCCAATTACAACTCAATTAGCTAGATCATCCCAACTAGATAGTTTTTGAGAGAACAATAAGATGTGATATAAGGCAAAAGGACAAGAATCATCTGGTAAGAAATAACTATTGTAAGATTAGCAAGAAAACATTAAATGACAGAAAGAATAGGTAAATTTGTAATATGCGTAAAAAAAACAACTAAAATTCAACTAGAAATATGAACAATTTGACAAAAAAACAACTTTAGCGTAACGATTGCATACTTATTAAACACAATGTGTGAAAGTTACTAAAAATGGTGACAAGCCATCATAAACAAAAAAAAAAAAAAACCAGGTTGCCTCTAACTCTTTTGGCGGAAATTACAATACGACAACTTCTCAAATAAATCGGAAGACACCTCATAGTTCATGAAACCCGGAAAGAAATATATTAATTATATGTAGGGGTGAACAAAATTCGGACAAAACCAAAATGATCAAATATATTTGGATTAAATAGTTTGGTTTCTTTCATTGTTTTGTCTTAGTTGGGACTAAAATCATATTTCATGTTTGATTGTTATATCAGTTATTGAATCATATACTTGAAACCAAATAAACCGAATGAAAATAAATATTTTACTATTATCCATAATGACCTTACACATATAAAATTATTTTCTACTAATTTTTACCATTATTCATATTAATCCTACATATGTAAAGTTATTTTCAATTAATTTTAGATTATATGTTGTCTATCCTTCTTTAATTTTGAATATAAGAGGTAAAAATTTTAATATTTATATAATTTTTTCATTTCCTATGTGCCTATGTCATAGAAAAAGGAATCGAATAAATTGAAATGTAATTCAGATGCTTCGATTTTTTTTAATATATAATTTAGATAATTTGAATACATTTTACAAAAATTAAAAACTAATTGCATTATTATGTTGAATCGGTTTCAAACCGAAGCAACTGATTGCTCGCCCCTAACTATACAATGGCCCACAATACGTACTAAGACAAGAATTATGATGCAATTTGAGAAATCAATCGCTTGCTTACTTTTCTCATAAGTCATAACTTCAATTGAATTCCTCATCTTTTGTCTAGCAGCAAGGATATATCAGAAGCCCTCAATAGAGTGCCCTCGATCAAGTTGAAGAAGAAGCATGGGGAGGTATCCGACAGTAGTTCTCATCATTGTCTGCTTCATATGTCTTCTGTGTATCTCACTCGCCTGTAAGTCCTTAACCTCTTTATTAAATTTATGCTACTCTAAAGCTCTACTTCAATTTTTTATGACACTATGGGTGACAACGGGGTAGAATAAGCACGTAGACGCCAACAAACTGCCAAGGTTGATGAGCCAAAAATGGCCCTCGGCCTGCCACCCGCAAGTCACCGGCTGAGTTCCCCCGTCAAGAAGCCATTAGGGTGGACGTGTTGTTTGACTGTCGGGAGGTGACAGCATCAGCATGATGAGGAAGTGGCAAGGAGTGGGAAGAGGACGGTTCGTCGACTTCCTCCCTTTATCTCTCATTCAATCGGCATTGCTCGGTGGCAGGTAGCGAGCGAAGCTTTTGGTTACGGCTTTTTGATGGTTAGAGAAGCGATGAAGATGCTGGGATTGGATGATTTTGATGGATCAGATGTAAGAGGCTTCGGTGGTTGGAAAGGAGGGGTCGAGGGAGGAGAAGACCTATTTGGGCGAGGCTGAGCATTTGGGTTCAATATTAGTTGTCAATTCACACTTTGATCCCCTGATTTACGTATTCTTTTCATTTTAGTCTACTCGTTTGACGAAATCCAATTAAGTCATCATCAAACAAAACTTGCAGACTATTGTGGTGGGTTCCAGGTGTGATAGCTGTACAGTGTACTCGTGGGAAAAAATCAAAATTCTTTCCTTCTAGATAGGTGAAATTTTAGCCAAGATCCCTGTAACCTGCTAGGTTGGAGGTTTCCAGAGGGTTGTGCCCTTGTTGAAGGAGATATCAGATAAGTATTGGTGGATATGAGAGAGAGATTGGGAGAGAGAGAAAGAGAGGAAAGGGGGTAGGGTGGAAAAACGGAAGTGAATGCCGCCAGGTGATTTGAAAGAAAAAGGGGAAAGAAAATATCTTGAGCCTTAAGGTGGCTTTGTTGAAATTTTTAAGATGGATGGGGATTAAATGAGATAAAAAGAAAAACCAGAGAGCTTTTTATGCGTTTGGATGCTGATGGTTTTCTTTTAAAGGAGACAGACGCTGTCTCGCACCAGAGCAGAGACCACCGACGAGAGAGAGTGAAGGAAGATTTCGAGCTTGGGGCGGTGGTGAGCTTGGAGGCTTTTTGAAAGGGACAAAGTAAAAAAGAGAGAAATTTCGTAGGGAGAGAATAACCTCGCAGAGAGAGAGCTTTAGACGGAAAGGCTTCGGTGGTCATGGCGGCAAAAGGTGCAAGGGAGGCCCATGAAGCTCCCACCGGCAAGGGTCTAGTCTTCGGACTGAGCCTCGTTTCTAGAGAGAGAATAGAGTGAGAAATAGAAATTCATGAAAACAATGGTGAAAATTAGGAAGTTTGAGAGAGAGATGGGTACAGTTGCCGCGAACGGCGAGAAAAGTCCGAAGGTGGTTCTGGTTTTCCGGTTCAGCGAGGTCAATTTCCCGGCGACTAGACAGTGGCGGTCTAGCGAGGAGGAAGGGGAGACAAAAGAGGGAGGTTAGTGAGTGGTGGCTCATGTGCAAGATTTCAGGAGTTGGATGAATAATTTTGTGAGGATAAAAATGTTAAAGTAATTATTATTTTAGGAGTTAGGAATTAGGATTTGAATAAAGTTTTGGGTCAAGACAGTTGTTGAAGTTAATTAGAGATGAATGAGGAATTAGAGACTGAGCTAGAGTGACAACACTTGGAATTGATAAATGATACTAGCTCGTTACAACATGGGCTAGCATAATTAAGGCCGAAATCTTAATGATTCCGGCCCAGGCCCATTAAAGCAAGTCTCCATCTTCAACTAGGCCTAGCCATAGCTACCACACCAGTTTGTCAATGAATCTGTGGCAGTCTGCATCGCCGCAACACCCACTAATGAGTGCTTGGATGAACAATATGTTGACGTCTTATATATATATATATATATATATATATGTATGTATGTATATTTCACATGTGAAGAACAGTATTTCGTGTACATGTAAACAAACCTGAAAATAGAGAAGTTGTTGAATCTCATACCTTACATGTAATTTCATAAGCTTAATCTTCGGTGCAAATTTTTAGTAGTTGTTTGCTTTAAGTTTCCTCTTTATTTTACAATGCTCATATTTATATTTTAAATTTTAATTTAGCTTCTGCAATGCACAAAGGTTCTAGTGAAAGCTTTTACTCAAAGCATATCTAGTATTTCTAAGCTAATAGACTGTAAAACTATATATTAAATAATTACTATTAATGCAGTCAAGAATTTAAGCTTTGCTTCCTCTATTTTTGTAGTAATTGGTGAATGGGCCCCGACTACTTAACGATCAATGATAACTATCAGTCATTATAGACTGTCAATCAATATGAGGCTCACATGATTTAAGGAGTTCACTGCTTGATGGTTGACAGTTTATAATGATTGATAGTTGTTATAGACCGTTATTCAGGTTTTTCCTTAATGATCACATCAAACCTACAAATTTTATTTGAGGCCATGATAGATTTTGTTCAAATTTGAATAGATATCAACAAATTAATTGTAAGTGCCTTTTTTCCTATGTGCATGCCAATGCAGCTGGGGGGTCAAGTTATGGAACGTCAATAAAAATCTCAATTGGTGATGTATGCAAAATGTACGGCACTACTGGATTATGCCCAGACTTTAATCCTATCATCCAGAGTAATGAACAGGGCGATGATTCTAGCAGCCCAAGTAATAAACAGGACGAGGATCCTCGTCCAAACAGTGAAGAGGATCCTCATCCAAACAGTGAAGTTGTTAATGATGATGAAGAAAACAATGAAGACAACAACAATGAGGAAGAACAAAGGGATGAAATTGATGAATTTCCAAAATGTGCTGGGGAGTGCAGATCTGTGTACCCCGAACATACTAAAGCACTTTGTGCATATTCCGACGACGGTCATCATTACCGTTGCTATTGCTGCATGGATTAAATAGTGTGATTAGCAGATCATCATCAATTTACTACACCAGGATGTAGAGTTATTACTATTGAAATAAATAAATTTGCTTACTCTGTTTCTAGCTTCTCTTAATGCATTGAGAGAAGTTGTTTGCAATAAGGTTGACATGGAGCTCAACTCTCAACTTTATGTTATCTTATTTTCTCCCTATTACTAGAAAACATTACGACTTTGTGGAAAAAAATGGTGTTGTAAGAAATTATGAAATGTTATGATGATACATGTTTTATAAATAATTATACATCTTATTTTGTCCTCCTTGTAATCAAAGAGCTCATGATAGAAAATAAATATTAGGCTTAAATCTAGATTTGAGCTCATAAATTTGGCTAACCCGAACACTTAACCCCTAAACTTTAATTCGGTCAAACTCAGTTCTCCAACTTGATGAAATGGGGTAATCTTCTTCGTTGACGAACACGTGAGGTCACGTGATTGATCATTGGCCATTTTTCTAGGTTTTGCTTGCACTCTAATGTGAATAACAAGAATAAGGCCGAAGTCAAGAAAAAAAAAACTTTCAAGTTCCATATAAGTCAATTTTTATCCTTGATTTCATGTTCTTTTATATTGAAATAGATGATTGTGTTTCCAATTTGCTCTTCTAAATTATTATGGGCATGAAATCAAGTTAGCAATTGAGATTTGAAAAGATTTGAGCTGGGTTCCAATTGAAACACTTAGAGCTATTGGTTAATCGGTGTTTCTCTAAGTCATTGACAATAATGGCCATTGACACCGGCGGTGTGGGTACCGAAAACCCCAACCTAATTCACTCAAATCTAGAAATCTTAAAGCAACATCACCTATCCAACACCTCCCAGCGCCTCTGCCATTGACACAGGTGACATAACGTTCATTTGATGGGCTACTAAGTACACCATCGTAAGATCCTGAATTAAAGAAGATGAAGGCAAAGTTAGAAGAAATGAAGAGAAGATAGAGAACTTGGAAAGCAACAAAAGAAACAAAATTAAAGAGACCACCTTTTCTGAACTATTTTGATTTTCTCTTTAAAGACACTTCTACAAAAAAAAAAAAAAGAACTAGCAATTGTCATTATGAGATAGTAGCGCAATTTTTTTAAGGAATCTAGCATGCGTAATTTTCAATTGGATGTTAAACGAGTTTATTTAGAATTTTCAATTCATATCTCAGTTGAAATAAGTCTTTCCAGAAGGCAAAATCAAATCAAACACACAGACAATATGAATTGTGAACCCAAAAGGAATATAGCTAAACAACATTAGTGATTTCAACCGCATGTGATTGTCAAGTGTGGTCAAAGGGTTGACTGTCCTAGTGTAGCAAATTGGGGGTTGAGTTTGACTGAGCTGAATTTCATGGGGCAAAGTGTCTGGTTTAGATGAGTTCAAGAGGTAAAAGTGGATTAAGCCTAAATATTATTGCCTCCTTAGCTTGTCGCCCCTCCCCCTTTTTTGGCAAACTAAAAAATTTATTAAAGGCAAATAAATAAAAATAATAGGTGCAAGTATTATCTTAGATAAAAAGATGATGATTCAAACTCCTAAAACCCCTAAAAAGCCCAACTCCAACTTAAGTTTACAAGAATAAAGTACACCAAGGGACAAAAGAACTTAAGCCCAAAACTTTAGCCCAAAACGAAACCCACCCCTAGAATCATAACCCAAAACCAATGAAAGCTGCCTTATTTCGAGGGAAAATAAAATATTGGCCGGGTCTTAAGGCACTTTTTTTGTGAGTTAATCCCTCATTATAATCTTTTCATTTCACCTTTTAAAGTTGAACCTTTTGACTGTAAACCCATCTTTTTTTGCCCTTAATGCTTGCCAAGATTCTCCAAAATATCAAATGCAAAGCTCATCGCACCCATCCAAAGATTCCTAAGAAGGGACCTTATTTTTAATATTATTGGCACAAAAATCCTTCCCCAAATCAACCTTACTATTTATCCATTAACTAGAGGGACTTGACATACTTAAATTTATCAATTTTGATCTAATAAATTCAATTAAAGGGGCATTATTTAGCCTTACCATATCAAGTCCACTAGACTTTGGCCCAATACAGTTTACCTGGCCCAATCCCATCTCCTTTGTAGAAACCTTACCTTGCAATAATTTCAAACTACCATTGCTTCCAGGGACTAGTACACCAAATTATACTATATTCTAGAAAAAGAAGACATTTCACTGTTCATCAATAGTGTTTACTATAGATGAAGAGTTTTGAAGTTTTTTTTTTCTTTTCTCTCTCTCTCTCTCTCTCTCTCTGGCTTTTTCGGATGTGATTTGCTCTTTTTTTAACTTTCATTCTCTTTTTGCAAGTCTCTCTAATTTCTAAGGGCCTATGTTGCAATTTGTTTGGCTTCAGTCTATTTCACGTTTCATTTCAGTTAAAATGCAAGTTTAGTCCCTAACTTTCTAATTTTTTCATTTTAGGCTCTAAGTTACGTCTGTGTTACATTTTGGTCCTGAAACTTTATAGCCATTTAACTAGATTTTCTATTTACTCTCTTGGTCTCTAAGTTTTTTTATTGTTGTTTTATGTACTATCTTCCAAAGTGAGACATTGATAACCATAATTTGTTTATTTTTTAATTAAACCATTTTTTATCTTTATTAAGTCAATTGTTAAATCCTTAATACCTAAAGTTTTTTCATTTTTTGTCTTCATCCTAACTTTTTTTATTGATTTTTTTATTATTTTTTTCTAAAATGAAACTTTAATCATTATAATTTACCTACTTTTGATCTGGTTCTACTTGATTTGGCTTTAGTTAGTTTTTTGTCATTATTCATGATTTAGTTTTATAGTATTAATTATTTACTTCAAGCTATGTAGTTTAAAAAAGTAATTTGATCTATAATTATTAAAATTGAAAGGAAATTTTTCATCAATATCAAAAATTAAATTTTGAGTAAATTGCATAAAAAAAAGCCAAAAAAAAAAAAGACGTGGTTCCAGTCTCTAACTTTTTAATCTTTCTATTTTAGGTTCTAAGTTATGTCCGTGTTAGATTTTGGTCCCTAGATTTTTATAACTATTTAACTAGATCTTCTATTTGCTTTCCTAGTCCTCATTTTTTTTTTTGTGTTGTTGTTTTATGAACTATATTTTGAAGTAAGACATTGGTGACCATAATTTGTTTATGTTTTATTTAATCCATTTTTTTATTTTTATTAAGTCAATTGTTAAATCCTTAATACCTAAGATTTTTTCATTTTTGTTGTCTTAATCCTAACTTTTTTTTTATTGATGTTCTTTGTTGTTGTTTTCTAAAATGAAACTTTAATCATTATAATTTCTTTACTTTTGGCATGGTTTTGGTTTAAAATTAGAGACTAAGAGAAAAAATAGAGAGGTTTGATAACCTGCAAATCGTAGTAGATATTTTGGAATGGAAACATTCACAACTATTGGAATGGAAAAATTTACAACTTATTTAGAGTGAAATAAATAAAAATTTTAATAAATTATTTTAGAAACATTCCAAACAAGATGAGAATGTTTGCACTATAAAATTGTACACTAAATGCTATTTTTGCTATCAAGTCTTTTATGTTATCAATATATTCAAGTACAGAAGTACACTAAATTGGATAATCTATAGTGAAGTTCCATTTGAAAGGTGTTTAAAGAAGAATTATTAAGGATGATGATAACAATGAATATTAAATATTGCCTGGTAATTCTAGCGTCAGGTTATTGGCTTAAGGCTCAATTTACATGACTTTATTTAGTAATTGATATAAAAACTGAATATCTATATTTCTAAAGTTCAAATTTTAAGTCTCTAATGTTGGAACAAGGAATTGTGTATCAAAGAAATACCTACACTATTTCTTGAGCCTTGGTACTATTGTTGCCGTATGACTTTGTTTGTCACAAGAGAGTGTCAGATGTGATTATATTGAAGCCATATATCAAGGGGTTCTTTACTGGCCCAATGAAAAGGCAATTATACCAATGAAAAAAAAACTTGTTTGTTTAGTTCAAAAAAAGAACTTGACTATTTAGTTGCTCCAGAAAATAAACAAAAAAATTTACTAAAAATATTTGAGAACAAAGCCAGTTTTCAAAGACTGATACAAGTATTTTATGCAAAAAAAAAAAAAAAATGACAAAACCATCATAAACTATCGTGAGGAGAAATGAACCATAGACGACTTAAGAGAGAGAGAGAGAGAGAGAGATCCAAAAAGACTTATGAAATCCAAAACGAACTTATGAAATCCAAAAAAACTCATGAACCAATTCATTTAACTTAATTCAATTTAATAAAAAATGAGTTATTTTTATTTTTATATTTTTTTTATCAGAAACCAATTTTAGTTGAATGCCAATATTGTATAGGTTTGATAATCCATTTAAATTAAAATTTTAATAATATAATAAGAATTTTATAAGCAATCAATTATTACCCCTAAACAATATTTGTTTTGAAATGAAATCGGTTAGGAATTTATGATAATCAATTAAAATTTATTTGTGAATGTTTCTAAATTTTATTTATTTGGAATGGAAACATTCATATTTTTTTAGAAACAAGTTGTGAATGTTTCTAAAACATGTTAGGAATTTTAATAATAAATAAATAAAAATTTATCATCAATAAATTTATGATAATCAATTAAAATTTTTTTTTTTGTTTATTGTCTTCTAAAGTAAAATTTTTGTAATCATGGTTTGTTTCTTTTATTTTTTTTAATCAATGATAGTAATTTTGTTTAGAATTTTTTTTGTTGGTTTATTATTATTATTTTTTTGAACAATATTTTAGTCAATATGAGTTGTCTATTTTTTATATGGTTTGAACTAATTCATTTTAGCCAATATTTTCATTTATTTTATTTTCCCTTTATTAAGTTGATGATTAGGGTTTTAATTCCAAAAATCTTTATATTTTCTCTCTTAGCCTAAAGATTATTTTAATCACCACTTTTTGTTATTGAAATTTTACTCTTTGTCTTATATTATTAACTTTTTCATATTATTTCTTTCTTCTAAAATAAAATTTTAGTCACCACGGTTTATCTCTTCATACTTAGAATTTTTTTTTATTTACCCTTTTAGTCCCAAAACTTTAATTGAATTTTTTTTTAATATCGGTTCTAGCTTTTCTTTTTTTGTTTTTTATGAAACTTTTTTTCTTTGTTAATGATAATCACTTTTTATATTCATATTTAATGTTGACACGGATTGAACCGTCGCAATGCGTGGGCACCATGAACTTTGCGGTCTACTACACCCACCCCTAGGATACACCACCCTCAACCTCTCTACTGATAAGCAGCCTTTCTCCCCCATCGGGCGCCTCTACCACATCACCGTGACTCTCCCTTGACAAATGGTCTTTTTTCCTGATCTCATCCACCTTCATTGACATCGGATTTTCTCTTTTGATATGCCTTAAAGACTCTAGACGTTGAACTATCTCCTTAGATGGTTCCTTTCCACTTTTCAGTAGGCCACAATGATCGTTCCGACGAGCAATATTCTCTTCCTGACCAAACACCGATGCTTGCTCCAAAGAAAATGTCCCATCTGTTTCTTTGTTCGCTGCTACACTTACCTTAGGCTGCCACACCCATCGTTGGCACACTGCCAATTTGCCCCATCACTTGTTGCTCTAGTAAGTCTGATTTTGCCCCATCACCTCTTGCTTATAATGAAACCGATTAGAGTCAACCACTAATTCAAAGTTAGAGATTAAGCATAACATCTAAACAAAACACCTCCACCCATCCGAATTCCTACCCTCTGAAAATATTATACATGATCGACGGAAATTCTTCCAACTCCACGAGTTCAAAAAATCTCCCATGATTATTTGTTTTTAGACCGAAAACAAGTACCTATCATTTAGTTAGATTTGATGTTGTCGTCTCCCTACAGTTAAATTCCTAGTGAATTTCTTCCACTTTGAGATGAGCCATTGGATCTCTTCACCTATTAAATCAATTGATCCCCAACCTAGATGCCGGTTTTAACAATACCAATGATATCCTTGAATTTTACCGCTCAATAATTATATTGAAAGACTTTTGTTCAATAGAAATAGAGATATTGACATCAAACTGTTGGGACCGCGCAGCGGGTGATAATTTCGGGAGCAAGATGATTAGTAAAATAGCACCAGAAAATTTACGTGGTTTACCCTTAATTTTAGGGCTATGTCCACGGGACAAATTTCAAGATTTTCTTCCACTATAAAAATAGTAGGCTTACAAAGAGAGAATCTTCTCTAGATAAAAAATTCTAAAGGTATGAGATAAATCCAAAATAGTGGCATTCAAGTGTTTTCCAAACACCCCAAAAATTATCTCACTATTTTATCACTCCCCAATAAATCTCTTTCTCTTACAATTTTCTTTTGCTTAGAGCAAATGAGCAAGCTTTCACCATGTGCATTTGGGGAAAAGAGGGAAAAGCTAGTTATAGCCAAAATACTGCGTCCTTCTCATCCAATTTTTCAACAAAATCTGCCACCGCCTCAAGCTGTTTTTTCTTTGTTTTCACATTTCAGCTCCAAAATTGCGGCTTCTTTTCTTCTTCTAGCCACAACACTTGACCAAAAAAAAAAAAAGGAAAGAGAGGAGAAAAGAAGAAGAAGTGAAGAGAGAGAAAAAAAAAAAAAAATTTAAACCGCCCCACATGGGGCGAAAAAGTCAACAATCTCCCCCTCTCGCCTCATGTGGGAGTTCCACCATTCTTGCTGCCAATCGACAGTATTCAAACTTTTCTCTTGGTAGATTTTTGGTCAACATATCAGATCCGTTCTCATCAGTGTAGATCTTTTCAAGCTGTAATAGCTTCATCTTTAATGCATTCCTTATCCAGTGATATCTTACATCAATGTGCTTGGATCTTGAATGAAAGGAGGAGTTCTTGCCAAGGTGAATTGCGCTCTGACTATCACAGAACAATTCATATTTCTCCTGGTGGAAACCAAGTTCTTTTAAGAACTACTTCATCCACAGCAACTCCTTACATGCTTCCGTTGCTGCAATAAACTCAGCTTCAGTTGTTGAAAGAGCAACACATTTCTGTAATCTTGATTGCCATGACACAGCTCCCCCTGCAAATGTAATCAGGTAACCTGATGTAGACTTTCTCGAGTCAACATCGCTAGCCATATCTGCATCTGTGTAGCCAACTAACACAGGCTTTGCATTTCCAAAACATAAGCACATTTTGGAAGTACCACGAAGATACCTGAAAATCCATTTCACTGCAGCCCAATGTTCCTTACCAGGATTTGAAAGGAACCTACTCACTACTCCAACTGAGTAAGCAATATCTGGCCGTGTACATACCATGGCATACATCAAGCTTTCAACTGCTGAGGCATATGGAACCTTTTCCATTTCTTCATTCTCTTTATCAGTAGAAGGGCATTGTTTGGAACTTAATCTAAAGTGATTAGCAAGAGGACAACTAACCGCTTTAGCCTTGTCCATATTGAATCTCTGAAGTACCTTGTCAATGTACTTCTCCTGTGATAACCACAATTTCTTGGCGCTCCTATCTCTTGTTATTTTCATGCCAAGAATTTGCTTTGCTGGCCCCAAGTCTTTCATAGCAAAAGACTTACTCAACTGCTTCTTCAAGCTGTTGATCCTGGAAATATTCTGGCCAACAATCAACATATCATCCACATAGAGCAATAGAATAATGAAATCATCATCAGAGAATTTCTGCACAAACACACAGTGATCAGAAGTAGTCTTCTTGTAGCCTTGCTCCCCCATAACCGACTCAAACTTCTTATACCACTGCCTGGGTGCCTGCTTCAAACCATACAAGCTTTTCTTTAGCTTGCAAACATAGTCCTCTTTTCCTTTTACTTCGAAACCCTCTGGCTGCTCCATGTATATTTCTTCTTCCAAGTCACCATGTAGGAAGGCAGTTTTCACATCCATCTGCTCAATCTCCAAGTCGAGACTTGCTGCTAGTCCTAGGACTGTACGGATGGATGTCATTTTCACAACCGGTGAAAAAATCTCATCAAAGTCAATACCTTTCCTTTGGCTGAAACCCTTGACAACTAATCTGGCTTTGAACCGTGGTTGTGAATTGGATTCTTCAGACTTGATTCTGAATACCCATTTGTTTTTCAAAGCCCTTTTGCCTCTTGGCAACTTCACCAGCTCAAAGGTCTTATTCTCATGCAAGGATCTCATTTCATCTTGCATGGCATCAATCCACTTTTCCTTGTGTTCATCATCCATAGCTTCATCAAAGCTTTCTGGTTCTCCCCCGTCAGTCAATAACACATACTCATTTTCAGGATATCTAGTAGAGCGTTGTCTGACTCTATTAGATCTCCTTAAAACTGGAGAACCCACTGGTGCTGGTGGTTGTTGATGAACATCATTATCATTAGCATTATCTGGTTCATTCTCAATGGGAGCATCATGATCACCTTCTTCCGGTTGATCGTTTTGTACATCATCTCCAACCTGTCTTTGCACTGCCGTTGGAGGAATCAGCTGTAATTCTGTTGAACTACCATCAGATGCCGGAGCATTCTTCTCAGCTTTCTCAATATCTTCAATGGTCTGATCTTCAACAAATACAACATCACGGCTTCTGACAAGCCTCTTAGTGACTGGATCATAAAATCTATAGCCAAATTGATCTTGGCCATAGCCAATAAACACACACTGTCGTGTCTTGACATCAAGTTTAGACCTCTCATCCTTCGGGACATGCACGTAGGCTTTACAGCCAAACACTCGCAGATGGTCATAGGAGACATCCTTTCCTGACCATACCTTCTCCGGGACATCATACTGTAGAGGGACACACGGTGAAAGATTCAACACGTGAGCAGCTGCTAGCAATGCTTCACCCCAGAACATCTGAGGTAACTTTGCATGTGAGAGTAAACATCTCACTCTCTCCATCAAAGTCCTGTTCATCCTCTCAGCTAAACCATTTAACTGCGGTGTCTTAGGAGGTGTTGTCTGATGTCGAATCCCATGCTCTTTGCAGTAGGCATCAAATGGTCCAATGTACTCTCCACCATTGTCTGTTCGTATGCACTTCAGCTTCTTGCCGGTTTGTCTTTCAACCATGGTTAGAAATTGTTTGAAAACTTCTAACACCTGATCTTTTGACTTCAGAGTGTATACCCATGTCTTTCGAGAATGATCATCAATGAAAGTCACAAAGTATCGAGCACTACCAAGTGACTTCGGCATTGGCCCATACAGATCTGAGTGTACCAGATCCAACACATTCTTCATTCTGGAAGGAGGGGAACCTTTGAAAGACACTCTATTTTGCTTTCCTGCCAAACAATCAGCACATTTCTTCAAATGGACCTGATCCAGTCCAGATAACGTCTTCTTTTTGGCAAGACAGGTCATGTTTTTCTCACTCATATGACCCAATCGTTTATGCCATAACTCCACTGTACTATCATTCTCCACTGCATTCACAGCATCCTGGGAGAGCTTTGCTTGCATCATGTACAGTTTTGAGTTCTTTATTCCTCTGGCCACCACCAGGGTTCCTTTTGTCAGCTTCCACTGACCATTAAAGAAGGTATTGCAGTAACCTTCATCATCCAGTCTGCCTGTTGAGATCAGATTTAGGCGCAAATCTGGAACATGCCTGACATCTTTCAGGACCAACCGTGTACCATTCTGGGTCTCCAGGGAAACGTCTCCTTTTCCTGCAACTTGTGAAAGACCCTCATTTCCCATTCTCACAACACCAAAATTGCCAGGTGTGTAAGATGAGAAGAATTCTCTTCGAAAAGTGACATAAATGGTAGCACCATTGTCAATCACCTAGCTCGTCTCATGGGTTGCAAGATTGACAATATCATCATTATGGACAATGTTGAACTCATCAACAACATTTGCTTGCTCATCATCACTGCTGTTATCTTTTTTTGGTCCTTTGCCTTTCTTTTGGTCTTGCTTGAGTTTTCGGCAAAATCTCTGGATATGCCCCTTTTTCTTGCAGTAATGGCATTCAATTTTTGCATATTTGTTTGACCTTCCTCTACTCTTATCTCTTGGCTTTGGCCCCCTGGTCTCACTTCTCCCCCTAGAATCTGCCACGATGAGATCTGACTGTGATGAAGAGGATTCTTGCGATCTTCGTCTCATCTCTTCATTCAGTATTCCACTTTTGACGAATTCCACATTTACTACACCATTTGGTGCAGAATTTGTAAGTGAAATTCTCAAAGTCTCCCAAGACTCTGGTAATGAAGCCAGCATTATAAGAGCGAGTACCTCGTTGTCAAACTTTATGCCCATCGTGGATAACTGTTCCACGATTCCTTGCAAATCATTCAGGTGATCTGCCATGGAAGCACCTTCTCGATATTTTATTTGAAGCAATCTTGTCAGATAAAATAATTTGTTGTTGCCTGTTTTTGAAGCGTACAGCTCCTCAAGCTTGTTCCACAGTGTCCGTGCATGAGTTTTTGCAGATATGTGGTTGTAGACATTATCTTCGACAAATTGTCGGATGAAACCACATACTTGCTCATGCTCGAATGCCCATTTTTCTTCCGATCTGTCCTCCAGTTTGGTTGTACCAAACATGGGCAAGTGCATCTTTGTCACATATAGGAGATCCTTCATCTTGCTTCTCCATATGTGGTAATTCGAGCCGTTCAGACTAATCATCTTGCTGGTCTTGGTCTTCATGATGCTAATAAATATTCAGTATCAAGTAAAAATGGTGAATAATAATCTAACTTATTTTCTGATGTGAAGGATCCACTTTTCAGCGGCAACCACAGAGTATACAATAAGTAGATATAAACACCGAGCCTTGCTCTGATACCAGTTGTTGGGACCGCGCAGCGGGTGATAACTTTGGGAGCAAAATGATTAGTAAAATGGCATTAGAAAATTTACGTGGTTCACCCTTAATTTTAGGGCTATGTTCAGGGGACAAACTCCGAGATTTTCTTCCACTATAAAAATAGTAGGCTTACAGAGAGAATTTTCTCCAGATAAAAAATTCTAGAGGTATGAAATAAACCCAAAATAGTGGCACTCAAGTGTTTCCCAAACACCCAAAAAATTATCTCACTATTTTGTCACTTCCCAATAAATCTCTCTCTCTCACAATTTCCTTTTGCTCAGAGCAAATGAGCAAGCTTTCACCATGTGCATTTGGGGAGAAGAGGGAAAGGCTATTTATAGCCAAAATACCGCGTCCTTCTCATCCAATTTTTCAACAAAATCTGCCACCGCCTCCAGCTGTTTCTTATCTGTTTTCACATTTCAGCTCCAAAATTGCGGCTTCTTTTCTTCTTCCAGCCACAACACTTGACCAGGACAGAAGAAAAAAAAAAGAGAAAAGAAACAAAACAAAAAGAGAAAGAAAGAATCAGAGAAAATGGAACCCCACATGGGGGCGAGAAAGTCAACACAAACCTCATGAATCCCTAAATTTCTAGAGTGAGAAGTGAGCTTCTCACTCTAGAACCCTCTTCACGGTTGTCAAACTTGGACTGGAAATGACAGCTTCTATAGTCTGGGCTTCTACTCAATTACATCAAGGTAAAAAACTGGTCAAAGCCGGTCAAAACTGGTGAAAACTACTCAGAACCATGAACCAAAACTGTTTTGAACCAACAGTAATACAAAAAAAAAAAAAAAAGAACAAAACCTGAAGATGTCAAGATCCAATTGCCATGTTTTCTTCTTCCTTTTCCCTCAAGATATTCTTCCAATGGTAACTAGAGGACAAAACCAAGGGCAAAATGGGAAAGAATAGAGAAAAATCTGGGAAGCAACTGTGAAACTTCTGAAGCTTTCAATCAATAACTTAAATAAAAAGGAATATTTACACAAGAAGAGCATCTTGAAATGTAAATGGGAGATTGCAGCCTGGATCCTGAATGTCTAAAATAGAATTAACAATCTGCTCTCTCATTTTATCAGGAAAGAAAACAAAAACATGTTATTGTCTCACAATCGTATCCCTTCCACTTTTTAATTTGACGGCCGGAGCTAGTACAATTCTAATCAGATTCAAGTAACACCCAGATCCTTACTTCTTCTCAAAATCAATGTTTTTATTCCCGTAGGGCTGAAACCGGCAAGTGGCAATTTTGTGGTCAAAATCAACTCATTCCAAACGAAGTGACTCATGAAACAAAAATTCAATAACCAAAAAACAAAATAAAAAAAAACCAAACCTGTAAGAAGAGAAATAAAATATCATTAACAACATTAATAATTTAGAATTCTAATACTAATCACAAACATCATCCCGAAAAAATCTTATGTCGATTAATCATCAACGTCAAAGAAAATGGAATCACTATATGATGTTAAAGAGACAAAAACCAGCAAAAAAGTTGAAAAGGGGAAACGTGTTACCTTCACTTTTATGGGGTTGGAGTAAACGAAGAGGAAGAATCCGAACACAAGTCGATCGGCAACCTGATCGTAAAGCACAAACCCAGAATGCCAGCTAATTTAAGGCATCCAACCCTAAGTGTAATTACAATATTATAGGAATAGCCAAAAAAACACTAATTGAGCTAATTTATTATTTTTTTTTCCCATTTCCGCTAAAAAAAGTAAAAATTAAAAAACCAAAAAATTAATGAAAAAATTTCCAGCAATTGGACATGTCCATCCAATAATCCGGTGGTCATCCGCTGTTCGCCGCTTCAACCGTCTTCGCTTATTTGGGGTATTATGTTTCCCAAACTTCAGACAAATCTTCCCAGCCTAAAACAAAGCCGGATTTTGTTTTCCAATCCATCCCTTCACTTCTTAGCTCTATCTTCACTTCCAAATTCCTTATGCTTAGCTTTCTATCACATGATCATATATAGGCGTCATTAATGGTAAACATCTGGAATGAAAACTGTTTAATGATTTTTCTTTTTGACGAAATATAATAGAAATTAACAAACGCTACTAACTTAGCAACAAAAATTTAGATGGACATCCCAATGACCTCAACAAACATTTTGGCCTGGCCCCATTAACGTTTGCTGAAGGACATATCCATGCAATAGCAATTTGTTGTTTAATTAAGCGTAAAGACCGAAAATGATACACACATGGAATAAGAACTGTTTAACTTTTTCTCGAGGAAACTTTGTTACAAACAAACATTAAGAACTTCGCAACAAAAATTTTGATGGACTTCTCAATGACTTCTATTAACATTTTGGCGTAGCACCATTAACATTAACCCCAATATTCATACATGTTCAAATAGTAGTTTGTTGTTTAACTAAGAGTAAAACCAAACACAAAGACAATATAGGCATGGAACCATTTCTCGAGAGGAAAAACTGAAAGAAACCAACATTAAGAACTTTGAAACAAAAATTTCGATGGACATCCCAATGATTCAGTAAATATTTTGGCGTGGCATCGTTAACGTTAACCTAAACGTACATGAATATTCGATTAGTAATTTGTTGATTTAATTAAGAGAGAATACCGAAAATGATGTACACATGGAATGGATTGTTTAAATATTTTTTGAGGAAACTTTATAGAAACAAACATTATGAACTTAGCGACAAAACTTTTAACGGACATCGCAATGATTACAATAAATATTATGATGTTTGAAAAAAATATTTTTATGGACATCCCAATGACTTCAATAAACATTTGGTCTGACACCCTTAACATTAACTACAAGATTAATTAAGAGTAAAAACCGAAAATGATACACACAAATATACTTTAATCTAGTGAATTTTTCTAATCTATATAATGAGCTAGTTAAGACTTAAGCATCAAATTATGTTAAATTTGTGCATGCTTAGTTTTATTGGTGTTTGAACTTCCACAACAAGTGATCGATGATTGAGGTTCTTGTTTGTACTAAACTACGTACTAGAAAATCAAGTATTTGCGCATTGTCTAATTAAAATTATGGATTTTTTTGGATTTGCAAGACTTTATTCTCCTACCGTTTCAAAATCCATTTATCTTAACTAGGTTTTCTAAAACAACATAAATTCACAGACTAATGCTCTAATCGTGACATCAAGGTTTAGCTGTCTCAAGTAAGCAATATCGTCTGGTTGTCGATAGTGGACAAAGTCTAATTAATTATACAACGTTCATAGCTCTGCGTATTGCAACCAGTATTTATGTTAATGTTCATATATAACTGTGGAAATATTGCAAATTGAGGGGTCAATTGTAAAAAAAAAAAAGGTTAAAAAAAAAATAAAGACAAAGCCTAGGTAAGGGTGTAAATGAACAGAATGTTAGTTCAATAAGAGTTTGTTTATTTTCATTAATTTAGTTAAATGAATGAATATAAACAATTTTTTTGTTTGATTAGTTAAATGAACGAATATAAACAAAGTCTCATTCGTTCATTTACGTTCACAAACCGTTTGGTTATTATTTATCTACGTTCATTTATTTATTTATTTGTTTATGTCTATTTGTTTGTTTATTTATATATTAGTTGTACATTTATTACTATATATATTTTGTATATCATATATTTTTATTAATATCCACCTACTTCACACATATACGATTATGCTCCAATCTCTCTTAAATTAATCCATTGTTTTTGTTTCCCAAAATATAATCAGTTATTTCCCTTGTAGCATGAACTTGCTTGAATACCAAGCCAAACCCCATAGACCTAACTCATAATCTCTCACCATTACCTATTGCCCTGACAAATATTGTTACACTTGCTCCGATTCAGATTGGTGGTAACCATCAGTTTTAATTATTTGTGTTCGTGTTCGTTTATTAATAAATAATTGAACATAAACAGAGAAATTGAGTTCATTTATTATTCGTGTTTATGTTCGTTAAAAGTTAAATGAACGAATACAAACATGATTTATTCGTGTTCGTTCAGTTCGTTTACAGCCTTAAGCCTAAGCATCCTTTTTGAAGGTTTGTCACTTTCCTATCTTGAGCAATCAAATGGATTGGGCATGCTTCTGTGCATTTTTTTGCCCAAAATTTTATTGTTATTCAATGAATAGCAAAACCTCTTGTTATTTTAGAATATATGAAAAATATGCCCAAAAATTAAAAAAAAACCATAGTGACCAAAGTTTTATTTTAAAAGCTCAAATAACATGAAAAATTTAATAAAATACGACAAACAGTGAGATTTTAGGGACTAAAATATGGTTTAATGTTTGACACACACAAAAAAAAAAGAAAAAACTCTAGGACTAAAAGAGCAAACGGAAAGACTCCACGTATTAATAGTTTACCATTAACTTAATAAAAATAAAAAATTGGGATAAAGCCAAGTCAACCCAAACTATAACCAGATAAAACATAGTGACTAAAGTTTTATTTTAGAAACTAATAATAATTAAACAAGAATAACAAAGAAGTTTGGGGATCAAGAGATAAAATAAAAATACTTTAGGTATTAAGTCTTCAACAATTAACTTAATAAGTTCCAAAAAAAAAAAAAAAGAAGAGACATTAAAAATGGCCAAAACCATCAGCCCAAACCATAAGTAAAAAACAAACAAATGTGATACCAAATTGAGCCTGGAGCCCAGTATCGAGCCCGGACCAGGAAAAGCGACCGTTAGGGCACAATTGCCATGGAATTCGACCAATACGCTAACATTAGACCCAAAGAGGCAACTAAGAAAGTAAGAATTCTACATTGAAAGAAATCTGACATTACTTATACTTAAGCATTTGGATCACCCACAATCCTATAAATGGGGACCCCTATGCCAAATCCAATCTGTGTTCTAAACCCTACTTTCCCAGTTACTTCAAACATCACCGGAGTGCTAATTTGACCACTGAAGTTCCCCAAAGAAACACCATCTGCGACTTTGATGGTGTCTTTAAGTACAAATGAATGACCTGTTCCTAGTTCACACATCCAGTTGCTTGGAGACAAGTTCAATCACTGATTGGTGGCTTGGTAGTTTGGCTATCAAAACCACAATAACACAGTTTTAGGTCTACGAGATAGTAATAAAAGAAATAATAAAAAATGGAGACTAAGAGCAAATTGAAAAATCCACCAAGTATTAAGCTCCAGGACCAAAACAGCAACTGAATAGAATTGAGGGACTAAAATAAGAAAGAGCAACAGTTTAGGAACAAACGTGATTAACTCAAACAAAACGTGATACAAAATGAAGCCGGTAAAATCGTTGCACAAGCCCCAAAAAAAGTGATCATCTTCCCAACCAAATTTAGGATCAAACGACAAAACGTGATACAAAACGAAACCGGTAAAATAGTGGCACAAGCCCCCTAAAAAAGGGGTTGTCTTTCTCAACGACAATCATCTAAAAATTTATCCAACTTGTGAAGAGTGATGACGCATTAATGAACGGTGTCAATCTCCCACTGCTTTTAGAACATAGATTAAATAAGTGTGAAAAAATAAGTTAATTTAACAACAAGTAAAATGTTAAAGGCGATAGGGTATAGTAAATTACGGATTATGGTGTAGGAGCAAAAACGGTAGAGCCAAATAAGTGAGGCAGGACTCGGTTCCATATGCCCTTCTTTCGGTGTCCACCGAAGTCTACCTGACTCGAGCATAAGGATTAAATCAGGCACGCCTCACGGGATCGGGGCTAGAGTCGCTAGACTTCTTTGTCACTTTTTTGATATCCTATCTGAAGTAGAGCCGGCGTAAAAAATGTGGTGTGAGATGTAATAAAACAAACAAATACAGCCCATCATGAATAAAAAAAAAAAAAAACAGAAAAGTTTCCCCAACTCCCTTAATGGAAATTTCAATGCCAACTTTTAAACCTTTTCGTTTGTCTATGACGAAGATGGAGAAATAAATCGGAACATGCCAAAATATTTCATGAAACTTGAAAAGAAATATACATATATATATAATGGCCAACGACTAATAAATAAGACAAGAAATCTAACCCAATATAAGATTTCAATCATCGGCTAACCTTTCTCAAAACTTCAGTTGCATCTCTCATCTTCATCTCTGTTAGTAAAGATTAGAAGTCATCACCAGATATTACCCAGAAGTTGAAGAACAAGCATGGTGAGGTATCCAGCAATAATTCTGATCATTCTGATCTGCTGCATATGTCTTCCCCATGTTTTACTCGCCGGTAACATTTTTATTATATTTATGCTATATTACATTTTTTTATGGGAAAGGTACCGCAAAATCAACCATAGTCATGGGTCTAGATCTTATTACTTATTATAGTTTAGAGTGGTTCTAATTTCATTGTCGAAGTCATAATTTGGTGCCACATTGATTACTGTGCCTTTTGTGTTGCTCAATTGTAAACGAGATGCTGACTGTGCACGACTAACATGGCATTGAGAATGCTGACTGTGCACACTTACGTGACACTCTTCTTTCTCTTTGCCGTCGTCATCCTCCTTTGATGAAGACAACGTCATTGCTGCTCCTTTTGCATACAACATCTTTCTCCAAGCCTACCAACCTCTCCATCCCTGGCTCCCACCATTGCCTAGGTCCCCACCCTAACCATTTCTTCTTCAAGTTGGCCTTCTTTTCTCTGATCTTTAATTTCGGCCTGTGATTGGGGGCCTTGGTCATGAAGAGGATGGCGGCAGCAATCTCCCAGCGAACAAAAGGCGTGTAGGAGTGGTGGCGAATGATGAATTTCACAAATGACTCTTCCTTCAATTTGGCATCACAGGTGACTGGCAACACCGGTGACAATGATGGAGGACAAGAGGTTTGAACGATGGCAGCTAGGATGTTGTTGGACAACAACGATGATGCCTTGGGTTTGTTGAATCACTGACGAGATTGAAGGGAGATGGATGAGGGAATGGTGGTGGAACAGTGCTTAAAGCTATGGGAGGAGGCTAGATAGTGGACATAGTGCGCAATTCTATTGAGCTAAAATCAAACTCGCTGTGGATCGTTTCTGAGATTAATAAGGGCCAGTCTTTGTCATTGTTTTATTTTGGAGTTTTGATAGATGAAATTACGATTTTTGCTAGTTTTTTCGATGCTTGTTCTTTAATTTCTCTTTTGTTAGGAGAATAGTGAACGGTGTTGCCCATTCACTTGCTTTGAAGGGCCTCCGTGTAGTAGGGAGAACGTCTTGGGAACAACCATTTCCAGCTTTGGTTCGCTGCTGCTTTGAATATGCGTTAATCTAATTTCCATTTTTTCCCTAGAAAAAAGTTCCCTCTTTGTTTGACAATTCTTACCCTTATCTCTTCTCTTTTAATTTACCTTCTATATGCACTAAGATTCTAGTGATAAGTTTTACCAATAGCACATCTAGTATTTCAAAGTCAATAGATTTTAAAATCATATATAAAAATAAGCATTATCATGTATTATTATTTTGTCCAGAACCAATGGCATTTGAAATTTTTTTTATTTAATTGTAATAATTAATTAATTTTAAAATATTATTAAATTTTTATGATTTTTTTATTTTTAGGTATTAAAAATGAAAAATTCATAAAAATTTAATAGTATCATAAAAAAAATTATTTTGAATGGATTATTATACCTATATAATATTGGTCTTCAAATGAAATTAGTTCTCGACGAAAAAATTTAAAAATAAAAATAATTTATTTTTTATTAATTTAACTTAAGTTAAAACAAATAGGCCCTTAGACTTTGCTTTCACTATTTTTATAGTAATTGATGAATCTTAATTAAACCTCGAAACCCCTTTTATTTTCATTTTTATGTCCTTGTGATGTTTTGGTTCCATTTGGACTTTGGAGGCTTGGAGCATATGATATCCTTCCAAATCTTATTCAAATATGAATCAATATCAGCAAATTAGTTGTAAATGCCTTCTTTTTTTTTTTTGTATGTGCCGACGCAGTTGAAGGGCCAGGTGATGGATCGTCAGAAATAATCATAATTTCTGAGGTATGCAACAATTACAGCATTATTGGACCATGCGAGGACTCGGACGGTGAAGGTGAATTTCCAAAATGTGCTACGGATTGCCAAACTTGGTATCCGGGATACATTAGAGCACTTTGTGCCTACTTGAAATACCCCGGAATGTCCCGTTGCTATTGCTGCTTAAACCCGCCAGAGTGATCAGCAGATCATGATCAGTCTCTTGCGACGGGGGTACAATGTTATTGTTGTTGGAACAAATAATTTGGCTTACTCTATTTCTTGGTTCTCTTAATGCATTTAGAAAAGTTATTTGTAATAAGGTTGGCCTTATTGAGCTCAACTCTCAACTTTATGTTATCTTATTTTTCTCCCTCTTGTCAAAATATATTACAATCTTCGAAAATAATATGGTGTTGTAAGGAATTATGAAATGTTATGATACATGTTTCGATGTTTTATAAATAAATATATCCCTTCCTTTGTCCTTCTTGTAATGAAAAGAGCTCATAATAGAAAAATGAATGTCTTGTTATTCATGAAAATTTTCTTTAAAATACGGTATCTTGGAGATGTAGAGCTTTAGTGTATTATATCAATTTTTAGATGTCATATAATTTAAAGTCCATGTAAATGAATAAATTTTTCATAAGAAAAATTGAAAAAAAAAAATGCAAACAAACCTATGACCACTTAGTAAAATTACCTTATGCCTTCCATAAGAGACCTAAAATATAAGATAATAGCATTCGAACGGTGTGTGTCTAAGCTATTAGAAAGAAAGGCATCACTGAGTTGCTTGCAGTCTGATTCAATTTCAACTACAACATTGCCCATGGGACAATCATTCCTAAGACCTTCGTAAATTAAGGCTCCATAAATTTGCCATGAAAGGGTTAGCAATACCCGTTATCTTAGCAAAAACTAATACCAATTTTCCCCATTTGGTCCCTAATTTTTCCCATTTGCTTCCCGATACGGTTTTTATTCTTCAGCTCACCCGCACTTCTTTCTTTTGTTTTCCCATTGTCGAGAAGCACATTTATTCTTTAGGACTTCAAAACGCCCCAAAAAATATAAAGCAAGTCACGGACAGATCGAATTGCCTAAAACCGATCGGTTTTTGGTTTTAAATTCCATTAACCAAACTACCCGAACTTAAAACAAGAACCGAAAACAAACCAAGTGAAATACACTTCGGTTGATTTTTAAATTTTATTCGACTAATGTCCACCCCTAATTGCAACAAATTAAATTCTGTAGTTTATTGCACAGTAAGCCTCTCACTATAGGTACACGATACACGATATATATATTTTTATATTTTGCTAATTTACCGTGTGATATACTATAATATTTTGCAGGCCAACACATTTTTTTTTTTTGCAATTTAAGATAGTACACCGTACAGTGCCCCACAATTTACAACAATACATGAGTTAGGAGAAAAAAATAGTTTATTTCCTTACTTCATTTAAATTGAATACATATATAATATAATCGTAACTCCCAACTTTCTCTTTCTCTCAAAGTCTATCATCTGCCATCTCCCCCACTCTCATCTACCATTTTTTGTCATATCCGGAATTTAGTTTGGATTTTTCTGGTTCTCTTTAATTTTTTTATTACTTGGTTAGCCTTATCCGACATTATTTATCAAATTTTATGGCCAATGCAATTTTTTTCAAATTCTAGTGTTCACAAATGATTTGAAACTCTTAATTGGCTGGTTTTCTCTTGGGTTCATCAAAATCTTGGCTTTATTGGAGTGTACCAAAACTTGGCAACATGTATGGATGTGATTGCATAGAATATAACTAGTTTTTAGATTTTTTGGGTTTTATAAATAGTCTTTTTACTTTAATAAATAGTCTTTTTTAAGCCTTTAACGTCTTATTGGTTTCAGCACTGTCTGGTTATTGTTAATTTGGTCTGGGTTGTATTTCAATTATTTGTGAGTTTCTTATTTCAGATTTATTTTAGTTTACATGAAAGATTCAACTTGATCCGATTCTTTTCCTTTCATTTGGTGTTGTAGGAATGATTAGTTTTTTAGTGGTCAGTTTTAGGTTCTTATTGTGTCTGTCTTATGTCATAATTGCTTTATAAGATATCATTTGACTTGCTCTTAATTGGAATAAAGTACTCCCTCCATCCTGTAATTTTTACTCCAATCAGGTTTGCACGTAATTTTAGATAAGTTAGTGTTTTTTACTAGTTTTCTAATTTTACCCTTTCTTGTTTCTCTGTCTGATCTGGTTAGGCATTTCTTTTATGCAGAGAGAGGAGAAGGCAGGCGACGAAGGCAGTGGCTAGCTACAGTGGAGGAGGGTAAAGACAATAGGTGAGAGGAGTCAGTGAAACCCTCTCCCAATCAATCGTTTGTGGCCTCTCCCCCTCCTAATCAGTCAACAGTTGTTCGCAGCCTCCCTGTCTTTGTTGGCCGTCATTGATTCGCTGTCCCCGTTTTTCGTCATCGATCGATTGTCCGTCCTCCGTCGTTGATTTGCCGGCCTTACTCCATCCTCAATTCAACGTTTTTTTTCACCGTTGTCAATCACACTCTCCTTGATTCGTTGGCCTCATTCGTGTCATCCTCCCGTAAAGAATCGAAGCTCCATCGTCAATCAATTGTCCACCATTCCCTCTGTTGTAGATCTCATCTCTCGCTTAGACTCCTTTCTGCATCTGCTCCTTTTCCTAGCCTGTCCATGGCCGATTGGGATGATGAGGTGTTGATAAGGTGATTGCCATGGCCAATCGGAGGGAAGTGGTCAGAGGGAAGCCGAAGGGTTGGGGTGTTTAGAGTCCAATCCTATTATGGGCAATAAGGACATAATTGTTTTTTGAATGAATAAAGTTTACTAAAAATGGAAATGATGTAAAATTGTGGGACATTCCTAAAAAGAAAATGGAACAAAAATTTTGGGACAAAGGGAGTATCATTTACAAGAAAATACATATATAAACTAAAAAATATAATTGAGACGCATATTTTATTAGATTATTATTTCTTTTCTTATGAATCAGAAAATAGTTTTTTTTTACTGAATAATACACACACACACACACACACACACACACATACAATATAATACTCTCTCCGTCCCAATTTACTTGAAACATATTCCTTTTTGGAATGTCCCAAAAGGTTGAAACATTTCCTCTTTTTGGAAAAGTTTAAACAATTAAATAATCATTTTACACAAACCCAATAAAGACTCTTTTTTTAATATCCACTCAATTTCTTATTGCACAAAACACAAAAAAGAATCTTTTCTTTTTTAATCATTATTTAAAATTTTACTACATAAAAAATTAACATAAATTACATACACCTTAATCTCCGTGCCCAGAGAAATGTTTCAACTAAAATATGACAGAGGTAGTACCATATTTCATATATATTCTATCTAGATATTTTTCATGTTAATATATTGTTTTTTGTGAAAACATTGTTAATTGGCAATACATCCTTGCAATATTTTATTCCCACAACCACTATAAAAAATAGCGTTCTTTAACTTTTTCCCCCCCGTACACCATTCAAAAATGTTTAAACAACCAAATTAATTATGTTATTTCTGCTAAGCCTTTCCTGGCTTGATCATAAAGAAACAGAGCTATTTGGGAGTTCCCGTGTTTCATGGGCAAGTTTCGAAGGGAACTTATGGTTATATCCTGCAAAAGCTGGAAAGTACGCATGCTGGCTCGAAGCAAAAACCTCTCTATCTGACAGGAAGAGAGGTGCTGGTGCAGTCCGCGCTGCACTCTGCAGTTTGTGATCGAATTGATCGGGTTTGCAGGGACTTTCTCTGTGGCACTTGCAATGAGAAGCGCAAGATGGCCTCGGTGAATTAGGAGAACGTGGGGAATGAGAAGTCGATCATCCTAGCAAAATCCGGATGGCACCTGGTGCAACAGCAACATACCCTTTGGTGCCAGATTTTCCGAACAAAATACCTTGGACAACATGATTTTATGCGCTGCCCTAGTGTGTCTAACACTAATCATATATGGCGAAGCCTTCTCCAAGCTCAAGATGTGCAGAGTCTGGGACTTTTGCCAGCATGTTGGCAATGGTGGAAACATATCTTTTGTTGGGATGATAAATGGTTGAAGGTGGGCAGGCTTTAGGAGTCGAGCCTACAGGCCATTGATTGGGGCATCTCAAATTTGCGGGTAGCGAATTGCATCTTTCCAGAAAGAAGTTGGGATTTGAGGCGGGTGGAGCACTTGCTTCCGAAAAAGGTTTACCAGGAAGTAATGAACATTCCAGTTCCTTGGCGCGAGCATTTGGCTGACCGTGTAGCGTGAAGAAGTTGGGATCTTCTCAGTGAAGTCCGCCTATTATTTGTTAGTCCAGGCAGGGGAGCCCAGTGAAAAATATGGCTAGGTATGAAAGGTAGTAACTTCTGAAAAACTCAAGTATTTTTCTGTGGCTATTTGTTCAACAAAAGCCCAACAAAAGGGCACCGTTATGCAAATGGGGTTTGTCTGTGGAAGATACATGTCCAGTGTGTGGCATTGAGTCGGAAGATGTTAATCGTTGATTCTGTAGGTGCGACTTTCCATTATCAGTTCCGTCTGAGCCTGATCCTATGGATAAGAAGGCGTCAGCTTCTTGTTTCAGCCACTGGACGTAGGGTCGCATGATAATTGTGTATCCACCTCCCTAAGGGAGGTGAGATTTCATGGTATTCCTTCTCTTCTTCTATCTTGTGGAATATCAGGAAGGTCCGTAAACCTAATAGCGTTTGAGAACTGGGGCTGCCAATCACAGGAGATTCTCCTCAGGGCAGCAAAGGAGGCGTGAGATGTGGTGGCTTGTAGAGCAAGCATTGCAGGCCGAATTGTGAAGCAACAGTTTTTAGTTCATCAGGTTTTTCTGCCGAAAGCTGGTTGTTTTAAGCTGAATACTGATGGGTCACGGGGGAGAGGCGGAAGTGCAGCAGAAAGTGGCATGCTTTGAATGAGGTAGGTGAACGGGTTTGGGAATATGCTCCTGCATTGGGAAAAGTTTCGGTTGACGGTTGTGCACGCAGAATTGCTGGGTCTTCGAGAAAGCCTGAAGTTGATCAAGCAACAACTTTTTGGGGTCGAGGTGGAGATAGACTGGTTTTGGTGCGGTTGTTGGCCGACTGGACATCAGCGACCATTCTTACTACAACTTGCTCATGGACTGCAATCTCCTCTTGGGACGTTGGGAAGTAGGCTAGATGAAGCATGTGTTTAGGGAGAGCAATTCATGTGCAGATCTCATGGTCAGCATCTGTTTCTTCGATAGGTCGCCACTGGGTATTGGCACTCATTGTTAGCTAATCGTCAAGAAATCTCCATCCGGGAGTAGTTAATTTTCTTTTTACTCTTCATTGTTCCCGAAAAAAAAGGTAGCCAACCTAAATGAGGACACCCAACTTCAAGAACCTTGTCCAGAAGCAGAGAAGACAGAATAAAACGAATGCTATAAAGAAGGGCCCAAGGCAGATGACACAAAATTGAGCACAAGATAAAATAACCATTCACGAGAGAGTGAAATGCTCAGATAATCCTTACAGTTGATCAATTGCCTTGTCACAAGGGAATGACCCGACAATTTGATGGAGTCACATGTGATCCGACAAGTTAAAGTCCATCAAAGGGAAGCCAATATAGGTACTAAGATCAAAATTGAAGTTTTGAAGGTGTTGAACTTCTTCAATTCAAAATGGGCAGATTGGAAATGAAAATTCCTAGAAGGGATTATCCGACATATTAGCAGTACTTCTGCATTTTAGTACTTGCTTTTTATCAGCTATCAGCAAGGAGTTCGTAAGGTACCAGTTATGGGATAGTAACCTAGCAGCAGGCAATCACAGAGCTAAACTTCGTTACTGGCCAAAAGAACAGAACTACATTTTGGTTAAGAAAGCTAGCTTCATGGTTCTGCCTATTAATGGCTAACAGTGCAACAATCAAGGCAAAAATAAATCTTTGATCCAACTTAAGGCAAGGCTTCTACTAAAGCAAGAGTTTTGACAGACTCAGAATTCAGAAAAGTGGTTTAGACATTTCTATGCAATATATCACAGCATTGGAGATTTGCGGAGCATGACACAGACAATAGAGAAGCAGTTGAATCCCCCAATGAAAGCACCATTGCAGAGACAAGGACCAGAAGGATATTGCAACATTTATGCCCCCAATATACCAAAGTTGGAAGGAAAAGAAGAAGAAGAAGATAGCTAAATTCAACTCGCATACCTTGTTACACAAAAATAAAACAGTCGAACTTATTCAAACATATATTTAGACTGATGCTGGAGCTACAAAAACTTCCAAAGCAGGTGTGACTTTATGTTACATGTCCATGTTGAATTACACATGAATTCTAGAGTAGTTTAGTTCTAATATAGGACACATACATAGTGTGGTGCCCCAAAACCCCATCATCTATTCTTTCAGAAAAACTAATACTCCCCCCTGGACTGCTGGACGATTCACTTGGTCATATTCCGATTATCAACCTTTCAAAATGTCATTTCACCAATCAGAATTCCCCCAAAACATTGAATAGCCATCCATTCCCAGCTCCACAAATATTCCTAATCTCAACCCCTGAAAACTAGAGATCAATCATTCAAGCATAAGACTTAATAGCAACTCTCTGAGGTTGGCTACACGTTCATAGATATGAAAAGTTTCGGGTTGGCTGTCAACTTACTGCACAAAACTTTGCACCAGCTTCACGAAGTAGGGCAGTAAACCATAACTTATCTTTCCAATCAAAAGTTGACCATCACAAAGTCAAGAAATTGGAGGCTCTCATAGATTCTCAGTATAAGACAGATCTAATCTTACATGTTAACAACAGCCCTTCTCTCTTTTACCATCAGAATTTCCCACAGAATGACTGCAAATTCATCTATATAAATGACCGTCCCCAAATCATCAAAACATGTTTAACCCAGCAACTTCATTCCAACCAATATACAATCTATAAAGCAAATGACTTGAAATAAAAGATTATAAGTATAGCATTTAATAGTACCTCACATCACATAGAATCAACGAGAGTCTCTGGGTGCCAAGCCTTGGCCTTACAAGCATGAACAACTTCGAACTCCTTAGCCGGCAACTTCTCAGACAGAGGTCCAACGAAGAACTCGATCATGCCAGAATCTTTGTCCACCTCGATCGCTGTAACAGAAACCCAAAGGAAGAGCTTCTTTGCCTGAATCCCAGAAGCATCGTGTACGGCGCCGTAGCTGAGCTTCCCTTTGATCATTTTATCGAAGTAGACCCATCGATCGAATTGCACATAACAAGGGCTCTCCAACTCAATCGAGAAGTCTCCCTCAGCGGAGAGACTGTAGGATTTGACATTGTTGGGGAGAAGCCCCTTTGGTAGGCCGTAATGAGGGAGCAGCTCGTGGACGTCGGCAGCAGGGTTTGAGAAACGGCCGGGAACGAATTCCGCTTCGCCTATGAGCAGAGAGAGATGGGTTTTGAAGAAGAGGGTGAGGAAGAGCCCGAAGAGGAGGGGGAGGGAGAGGGAAAGCTGGGCTGCCATTGATGGTTGCTTGAGCAAAGCTCCAATGGGGACAGAACTTTTTTAAAGATGTGATGACTTCTCGAGGGGGGAACAAGCTCCACTGTGGACAGGACTTTTTTAAAGAGGTGATGACTTCTCGAGGGGGAACAAGTAGGAACATTACAAAAACCTTTATAGTTTGGTATAACCTATATTTTATCTTATTAAATTTAAAAATTTTATATTTTATTTTTTATTGTTTTATAGTGTCAGATAATAATTTTTAAAATATTAATTTAAATTAATTGATACTTATGTTTTAATAATTTTAAGATTTTTAATATTTTTTTTTCACATCTAATAGACATTTAAAAGATACTAATATATATTTATAGGGAAGAAAAATATACTTTACAGAAAGAAAAAAATGATAATTTAAAATATATATTAATTATAAAAAATATTATAGATTACAATTATTAGAAGATGATTATCGTGTAATTTAAATACAGTTTCAAAAGTTATTATTAGATAGTGTAAAAAATATAGCGGCAAAGTATAGATTTTTAAACATAAAGGGGGCAAACTATGGGTTAGGGCATACCTTAAAGTAATTATAAGTTTCCCACAAGCTTAAAGAATGGAAAAATTACTGCCTAAAGCCCCTTTTGCCCCTCAAACTCTATCAACTTTGACCCTTTACCCCCTATGCTTTGACTCAGGTTTACTCGGCCCTTTAATTTTACAAATTAGTACTTTTCACCCCTTAACCCACTTAAATAAAACATGTGATAGCACATGACTCACTTCTTTGCATAATTGACTTTTTGAGTTAGTGAGGATTGAAACAAAGATAAAAAGAAAAATGAAGAGCTAGTTAAACAATTGACCAAATTTATCCAAAAAGGTGGTGAGACAAGAAGCAGCACACCCTCCGGTATACCAAGGATCTTCTCTGCAAGGCATGTTCCAAGGGAACATACAGAGAATCCGAGCTTGATTATGATCAGAGGGCTATCCTCAATTATGATCCTCAATTCCAACACCTTAACCGGGAACTTTTCTCTCTTAAGCGACCCAAGTTCGAGCACCCAATCCCACTTTTTGCTCCTTCTCAATTGAACCATTCTATGCCCTCCTTGAGCCCCCATGGAGTCACTCTAGCTCCTGGGTGATATGTATCGAAGCAAGAATGATTGAGCGAACATTATTGGCTTCTCTTCCATGTGCGGTGGACTTGAGCTCAATTTCTTCAGATTGAATTACTTTGAGCAAGACAATTAGATAGAGAAACTCTAGGGTTGAATAGATTACTTTGAAGATTCATTAAGAAGAGATTATAGCTGCTTAATCGAATCTTGGAACGTTAAGAATGAGTTTCGATGAAGGAATAAATGAAATGAGTATCGATTGTTAGTCCATCTCATCTAAAACCAAAACTTTTTTCTTTCTTCAGAGTGGAAGAAGAATCGAAACGGGTGCAAAGTTAAAGTGGGAAGAAAAAGGTATGTTAAAGGGACAATTATTGAAATAGTCTTCATCTTTCCTTTTGTCTTTGTTTCAGTCCTAATATGCCCCAAAGAGTCAATTATGTAATGAAAGTAAGTCACGTGCCATCACATGCTTCATTTAATTAAGTTGAGGGGGTGAATGATATCACTTTGTAAAGTTCGAGAGCTGAGTGAACCCGAGTCAAATTTTAGGGGGTAAAAAGTCTGAGTGGACAAAGTTCAAGGGACAAAAAGAGCTTTAGGCCAAATAATTACAAGATGGTCACAAAACGTTGGTAGCTTAAACAAAAACATGTGTATTTTGAAAAGTGAGACTTTAAAACACAAAAAGTGAGTGACATATAAGATATACCATGTGATGGTGATGCGTGTAGTACCTACAAAACTGGAAACGAGGAAGCTAAAATATTGTTGGTCAAAACCGATGTTGTTTACCGCAAAGGATTGTTTCAATTTCCAAAAGCGAGAGCAAATAATCGGGGTTGGATCCAACTAATAAAAGAAGCGTGTTGCCATTGCCAAGTGGTGAGGAAGTTGTTCATCTTCCACAAGTTCGCTTCATATCTATCGGCTGTTGGTCGTTGGTAGGTACTTAATGGTAATGGGTGGCTGGTATACCAGGTTCACTTCCTACATTACATTATAATTGAACTAATATGTATTTAAAATATCATAGGCAATTTGGAAATGGGGTAACTTACAAAAGCACCCCTGTCGCTTGATTTAATCTATGTTTTACCCCTTACATCTTTTATAATATCTGACAATAACTTCTGAAACTTTAAATTAAATTATCTGATAACCATATTCCAGTAATTTCAAGATTTTTAATATTTTTTCCATAGTTAACCGACCTTTAAAAAATACTGATTTGCATTTACAAAAAGGAAAAACTAATAATTTAAAATGTCTATTAACTATAAAAAAATATTAGATTGGCTGAACTTACTGGAAGATAACTATCGTACAATTTAAATTACTGTTTCAAAAGTTGTTATTGGACAGTATAAAAAAACCAGGGAAGTGTAGATTTTCAGAAATAAAGGGATAAACTGTAGATTAGGGTAAACCTCAGGGGGTTAATTGTAACTTTCCCTTTAGAAATGTGGTCAATTGCCAAAACATCCGAGGTTTTCATCATAATACAGTTTGCCCCCTCCTATTACACTTTATCACGCTATTGACACTAATGAGCGGAAAAAAAATGTGTTTGTATATATAAATTGAGAAAATTTTGATAATTCAAATTATTCACAACTATATAATTATTTTATAATTTAAATTTAGTGGAAGGTAAAATATTGTACAATTTAATTTAAGGTTTTAAAGGTTACTGTACTAAAAAAAAGTGTGAAATTTACAAGGTAAAATATATTTTTTCAAGTAAATGAGAAAAAAATTATATTTTCACCTAAATAAGAGTTTTTTTTTATTTTATCATTGTGAATAAGAGTGTGAATGGCTTTGGCCCTATTTGACATTAGTGTCAGCAATTAGGGTTAGAATTTCAAAAAAGATATCTAAAAGTAGTAACTAGTTTTTAACTTTTAACTTTAGTAGTTTCATTTTAACTGTTGATAAATTATTCCAAACTCTTATGCTAATGATAACACTTATAAACCCCCAAGGTTAAAGAGCCTAGCTTACAAAAATTACAATAGTATGTACTCCCTCTATTAAAAAAAAAATAAAACATATTTCTTTTTGGGTTATTCTAAAGGGATGAAGTTTTTCATTTTTTTAAGAAAGTTTTTAACATGTAATTTACTTTATTAGCTTTATTTAAACTCTCATCACACAAAACCTAAAAATAAATCTTTTCTTTTTTAATCTTTACTAAAACTTTCAAAGTACAAAACCCCTTAAAAATATATTTTCTTCTTTTAATCATCATTTAAATTCTCACTACATATAACTTGAGAAGATTTTTTAAATTTTAATTTCAAGGGCAAAAATGAAAAAAATTTATATTATAAACAACACATACCCTAATCTCTTAATCTCAGCCTATCGTTTTATAAGTAGCAATAGACATACTGCGGGAGATCCAAATGCTCGCTCCAAGCATTGGCTCTCTTTCTGGAAGATCCTGCGTCAGCTCACCATACATCTCAACTTTTCAGGCGTGATGGGGGCACAGAAGGGAGAGAGGAATAGGGTTTGCCTATGCCCTCAGACGTATCAAGATAGAAATCTTCTTTTTCTTTGGATGGAAGCAGGGATAAAAATGGTCCTGATCATCACATTCAATTGCAGCTGAAGAAAAGTACTCAACATGCATGAAGGAACCAGTACCATAAGGTGCCAACACTTGATAGGTACCTTAAACTTTAAAGGTTACGTAGAGGATACAGAAGTTCATTAAGTAGACAGTAGATGGACAACATACCATATATATATATACACGTCCTGGTACAACTTGATTTAAGAAGGCTTAGATTGGACTTCGCCATTTTCGAGTCCAAAATAACCGCTGATATACTGCTATTTTATACTAACTAGCTCTATAGATCTCCCATTTGGCAGATCAACTTGGGGTCAGCTACTCCGTGAGCAGCATCTGAACATCCTCTATGGGACTTGGCAACTGCAGACAATAAAACTAAGAATAAGTTACAAAAACATGTTATGACTTTTCGAGAAATATAGAAGTAACGAGGTGGCACAAGGCAACAAGGGACGCTGACAGAATCATGTTGAACGAGCCCTAAATTGCAGAATCATGTGTATAGACATGCACAAAAACTATGTTTTGCTTATCTCTTTTATTAAAGCTCCCCTTTGGACCTGAAGGCTAGCTATGGAATGTTTTCTCCCTAGAAAACGTATTATCCCTGACAAACTTCCCATATGATTTTGAGTTACTGTAAAAAGGCTTGCCAAAAACAGTTAGGAAGATCAAGGTCAATGCAATAGCATATACAACTAGTCAATCACTAAAAACCAGGAAGGGGAACAGCACAGATGATACACGGTTTTGAATGTAAAAAGAGCCCAAGCCAAGATAAGAAAACCCTGTCTAGATCTATCACTGAGATTGCTTCACCATTCACTAACTCTATGAAGATGTACTTTGGACATCATGTGAATGTTGGAAATGTAAATGCCCAACAATAGTTTGACCTCCCTTTATATAGAGACATGTATGTAAGTTAGCCTTCAGCAACGCTATATTGATTGCGTACTAGTATCCACTTCTCATTTCTAGTCATGATTGATGTATACCAATATCTGGTTCTATTCTTCAATCATGTACACAAATATGCCCCTTCTAGTCTTTGCTTCCCATGCATCCTAATATACCACAGATACCAGCTTTCAGAACATAGCACTTTTATCATCAAATTTACAGTGAATCCCATTCCAGTGTTTTTTCTTTTTTCCATGCATACTAACTTAACACATAAACCACCTTTCCGAACATAACACTTTAATCATCAAATTTGCAGTGAATCCCCAAAAACAGAACTTGAAAGAAAGATACAGAACCATAGGATTATCTTTGTTGCACAAAAAAGAAAATAATCAGACAACATGTTCATGAAAGAAAATTCAATCATTTGCATGCCAATTATTAAGTTGTGAGAACTGCGGGTTAGCATGAAAAAGATGAACAGAAGATCCTCACTTTAAATTTTGCAAGAGAATTAAGTACAATAAAAAAAAATCTAACCAAATGTATTTTCACAATGGTCCTCCATAATCATCCATTTCAAGGTCAGGATGCCCTCCGAAGTCTCAACTAGGACCTTAATCATATGGTCTGAAACTCTCTATATCGGTCCACTACTTTTAAACCCAATACCACTTGAATCTTATAAATATGGCATATCTACTAATTGCATCTAATATTGAGCTCACCCGAAAACAGTATCAGAACCATAAAGAACGCGATAACAAGCCGATTAAATAAAGAACCATCAATAGATATTTCCAGCAAGAGCAAAATCTTTACTGTCCCAGAATAGATCAAGTCAAATTAATCAAAGAGACGAATCCAATACCTCAAGAATCCGTTTCCAAGAACCCCCACAAAATCCATTGGCGCTATCACGGCAAGAATGGACGGTCTTAAACTGGTCAACGTCAAGCTTTTTGTTGATGAACCCGACTAGGAAATAGATCGAATCAGACGGTGGCAAGTCAACCTTGATTTCATCGACATCGAACCAGAGGAGGAATCGCTGCACCTGAATCCCTTTCAACTTGGTGATCGACCCATAACTGAGCTTCCCAGTAATCTTCTTCTCGTAATAAACCAAGTAATCGAAGTTAACATAGCACGGACCCTTCAATTCAACGATGAATCTGCCGTCTTCGTTGAGGGTGTAATTGGTGACCGTGCTCGGTAGCAGGCCGCTCGGGAGGCCGTATTTGGGGAGGATTTCGTAGACGGTAGGTCTATCGCCATCAGAATCGGAGTCGGAAGAAGATTCAGCGGTTGTGACAAGCAAGAAAAGGGCGATTACCGTGAGACCCAGATGAAAGCTAGGGTTTTTTGCCATGGACCTTTGATGGGTTTTTGAGATTGGGACGAAAATCTTTGAGAGTATTCGCGAGGGAAGATAGCGAGGAAGAGAAGAAAAAGATCGGAGCTTTGCGTGGGTTGGGAAGCTTGAAAATGGTGGATTTTTTGAGTTGGATTGGTTGCTGACTTGCTGTCGCTCTTAGCTGCGGAAGTCCGTTTATGGAAGTTGCGGTTGGGGACCGCCGCCGTTGGGTGAATTTATCCAATGCAGGTGGGCTTTTACTTTTAATTTGGGCGTAATTGTTAAATTATCTGATCTTTGACTACTCAATTCAAATTATCCACAAAATAAACTTTGGCCCCTCATGTCTTGCTTTTTATTCGATTGACGCTCTCTTCTTTTACTCTACTTGAAATTATGCGTTTAAGCCACGAATTCAACTCTCTTTGTTTTTTTTTTTTTTTTTTCTGTTCTCGTACATAGCAGGAAGATTAATGGGAAATGGGAGACTGAACATTTAATCCCTTATTAATGATCACAAATTTTAATCACTGAACTAAAGTTAATTTTAGCACATAATTCAACAACACACACACACACACACACACACACACACATATATATATAGATTGTTTGGCCTCATTCTAGCTGCATCTTTGAGCTCTCAAAGAACAAAGAAATGACGATCTGAACAAAGGAAAATGGTATGGAAAATATCAAGTCTGCATAGAATTATCCGGGTAACTGGCTACCAAGGTGATAGTGTGAGTTCCACATTTAGCCCGCAGTAATGTGGATAACTTGTTATATCCCGTCCTCTGGTCAAATTTTTTTAAAAAATATTAAAGTAAAAAAAAAACTTGTTCTATAAATGGGAATTGGATTAACGTAAATAAAATTAATTTTAATTTTTTATTCTTTATTATATATAAAAATTAACTATACTCATATATTATCTCATGTAATCATCTTTATTATAATTGTATATATATAAATACAAATCAAATCATAAACTCAACTTTATTCTTATGGGTAAATTATACGTGTTAACCCTAACCTTTTAATTTTGTTTCTGTTCTAACCCCAACCTCAAATTTATTCCTAGTGTCTCCCTAACATAATTAAAATGTTCCATTTTGGACATTCGTTTAATAAAATCCGTTATCTCAAATGGAAAATATCACATCATTATAGGATTCTAGAAGAAAATTTTTGTTTTAACTCTTGTAAAAATTCCTTTTGACAAAAAAAGAATTAAGACTTTCAAACCTAATAAAAATACACTATCTTATCTCTCATTCCTCTCCGGTGGCCCCATCTCTAGCCAACCCTCCATTTTACTCTTCTGCCAACTCTCCGGCCAACTCTTCGGCCTCTCCTCCCCGCCCCATCTCTAGCTGACTCTTCTGCCTCCCTTTCTAGCTAACTCTCTCCTCCATCTTCCTCCCTCACCCAGTTGTCATGCACCCATCCTCGCTATCCATCACTTATCCCTACTGTCAGTTACTTATCCCTACCGTCAGTCACCCATCCCTACCGTCCTTCACCTATCCCCGCATCCTCTCCCCCATCCCCATTGTCGGCCACTTGATTACATTGCTCCTCCTCTTGCACCGTTGCTATTCATCGCAATTTGCAATTTGTTGCGATTCGTCATGATTAATGATAGAGAGGCTTGATTCATTCAAATTGATGCTAATTCATCACTCCTTCGCCTCCACTTCATCCAAATCTGGCTAATTTGTAATAGGGAGAGGAGGCCAATTAGTCCAAGTCCACCTCGATTCATCTAGGCCGTCCTCATCGTGATGGTTGAACGGTGATTGAAATGATTCTGATGGAAGGAGAAGGAGGCAAATAAAGAAGAGGGTTGGCTGAAGAAGGGAAGGGAAGGTTGGCAGGAGATGGGGCTGCTGGAGAGGGAATAAAGGTAGGATAGGATATTTTTGTTAGATTTAAAATTTTTAATGCTTTTTTGGAAAAAGAAAATTTTTACAAGGGTTAAAATAAGTATTTTCTCTATAATCCTATGATGATGTAGTATTTTCCATCCGAGATAATGGATTCCATCAAAAAAAGGTCCAACCATGTTAGGAAGGCAATATGAACAAATTTAAGGTTGAGGTTACAACAAAAATAAAACCAAAATGTTAGGGTTAATATGTACAATTTATCCCTTATTCTTATATTAATTCATATGCATATCCTCGTATACATAAGCCTAGTTTGACATTATGGTTAAAACCTCAAAACTTCATGCGCTTCTATTCAAATCGAGATAATATTGTTTGACTAATCTAAGCAAACACTGCTTTAGTAGACTCTATTTAATGTTGTAGTAATATTTCCCCATTTAACAGATTGACCGACTAAAAAGTGATTTAGGGATTAGATGTTGATATTATAATTTTATCCATATGAATAACTATTTATGTATGTAGGTATTTAACAAATAAAATAATTGTTTTATTTTGCTTTTACTCGTTAAAATATATTAATCAAATATTTATGAAATATATAATATTTTTTACTGCATATATTAAAAAATAAAATTATTCTTATTTTAATCTTATGTAAATAATTTATTGCGATATATTCAATTTCTTTGAGATAAAATTTTAATTAATTGTAATTGGAGTTGTACAATTCTGATGTGGTTATGGTCATTTTATTTTAATTATCCTAATTACTTGAATTTTATCTATTTTTTCAATCTCATTATTACAATTGTCATACATGCTTGTTACAAAATTTATTAAATAAATTTTTATTTATTTTATATTTTCAAATGACTACATAATAAACTTGAGTCGACTCTTAATTACAAATAATTTTTTCCCATTTCTTACAAAAAATAAGGAAAAAAGGGAAAAAACAAAGAAACAAAAAATAAAATAAAATAATATTTTTATAATTATAAATGAAATTGAGATCACATATTCTTTTGCATAATATTGCAACTGACACAACTGAAATAAAATTACATATTTTTATTAGTAAAAAATTTAGGGTCAATTCATTTTTACTTAAGTCAATTTAACACAAAATGGCATATTTTTTTATATGATTTTTTCCTGTAACTAATTTTATTTAAAAGCTAATATTTTATAGGTTTAATAAATCTATTTAAAATACAAATTTTAAAACCTCATTAATTTTTTATGAATTTTTTAATGCCTAGGAATATAAAAATTCATAAAAATCTAATAAAATTATTAAATTTTACATTTAAATGGATTATTCCATCTACATAATATAGGCTATCAAGTGAAATTGCTTTCGGGTAAAAATTATGTAAAATAAAAATAAATTATTTTGACTTATGTTAAAATAAATTGACTCTTATGGCTTGTTTTCCAGAAGCAATAACCCAAAAATGATTTCGCGTTAATTCAAAAAGAAGGCGGGCTGGGGGGAAGTCGGGTGAAGCGCTTGTGGCCGGGTCAAGTAGCGGGTCGGACTGGGTTTAGGACTTATGCCCGACATTTACCCCCAATTGCCACTGTTCATACAGTAACCTAAGCAAGAGCTGAAAGCGAAACAAACAGCTTTTGTCGACGCGGAGGAGCAGAAACGTTTGGGGAAGACGATTGGCGGCCGAGAGATCCGACGATGAGCACTCGGGACTGATTTGTTTCTTTCCACGAACGACCGACACACTGGGAAGACGGCGGCGCTGGAGTGGAGGCGGAGGCGGAGGAGCAGAGAAGGTTGGGATTTAAGGCCAATTTGCACCGAAATACGGAAAAAGAAGAAGCGAACTCGGTTGAGAACTCACCGTCGGTGAGGGGAACGGCGATGTCAGCGCATATTGCAACCGGCGGGGGGAAGGACTTGCGACGGGAGACCGAGATTAGAGCGTCGTTGGCATGGCGGCACAGCAACGATGGCAGCGTCGATGGCGGACGCGAGATGATTTTCCAGGTTGGGGAAGGGGACTGGTAGGTTAATCTAGAGTGGCAAATTTGTAATTATGCCATAAGCCAATGACCCGCGTCCCGACCCGACCCGTAAAAATTTGCCCGAAACCGTTTCTGCCCCAGCCCGCGTTTGATTTTGAAGTATCACGTTAATTTTTTTACGCCATTTTAGTTGAAAAACAGGGCCTTAATAAACCACTAGTATATTAAGTAAAATCTACCATTAATAATACATTTATTTGTATTACACTATGCGTCAACTTTCTTTATATACAATAGTCAAATAGGTAGATGAGTAATTCCATATTTGAAAAATTTTATGATAAGAAATAGTGGAATCGGTTGCCAGAGAAAAATTTAAGGGAAAGTATAATTTTTCATTTATTGTAAATTTATTTTTTTTAAAATGTAAATTTGAAAAGTGGTCACAATTTGATTCAAAAAATTAAGAAGTAAAATTAGGTTTTATATAAAAATTTAAGATGATGCTTCATTAGCGTATCGATTAACACCGTAATTACCCCTAGCTTCTCCTTCATTATATATATTAGATTTCAAAACCCACTGATTTTACGTTAAATACAGAGTTGGTCCACTCTTGTTCTGGAATTCTACACTTTGCTCCCTAAAGTTGTACTCCCATTTACACTAGATTGAGAAAGTTTTGATAATTTAAAGGTTAATTACAATTTATCCCATGAGGTTTATAGTTATAAATAAGATTGAGATCAAATATTATTTTATATAATATTGCAACTAAAATCATTTAAATAAAATTACATATTTTTATTGGTAAAAAATTTAGAACCAATTCATTTTAACTTAAGTCAACTTAACCAAAATAGCTTATTTTTATTTTTATATCATTTTTTCCTTAAACTAATTTTATTTAAAAGCTAATATTCTATAGGTGTAATAATCTATTGAAAATACAATTTTTATAATCTCATTAAATTTTTATAATTTTTTTATGCCTATGAATAGAAAAATTCATAAAAATCTATAAAATGTACTTTCAAATGGATTATTCATCTATATAATATTAGGTGTCAAGTGAAATTGGTCCCAGGTGAAAATTATATAAAATAGAAATAAGTTATTTTGAATTAAATTGTATTAAGTTAAAATAAATTGACTCTTAAAAAATCACCAGTATATTAAGTTAAATCTACCATTAATAATACATTTATTTATATTACATTATGAGTCAACTTTCTTTATATACAATAATCAAATAGGTAGATGAGTAATTCCATATTTGAAAAATTTTATGATTAGAAATATAGAAACTGATTGCCAAAGAAAAATTTAAGAGAGCATATAATTTTTAATTTATTATTGAATTATCATTTTGTGGTCAAAATGTAAATTTGAAAAATGGTGAAAATTGAGTCAAAAAATTCAGGAGCAAAATTAGGGTTTTATATAAAAATTTAAGGTGATGCTTCATTAGCCTATCAATTAACTCTATACTTACCGTTAGCTTCTCCTTTATAATATATATATTAGATTTCAAAACTCATTGAATTTAGGTTGAAATACAGCGTTGGTCCACTCTTGTTATGGAAATCTACACTGTACTCCCTAAAGTTGTACTTCCATTGAAAAAAACTATTTTACACTAGATTGAGGAAGTTTTGATAATTTAAATGGTTAATTATAATTTATCCCCCAAGATTTGGGTGATATTATACTTTTTCTCTATATGTTTCAGAAATATATACTTTGTCTCATACCTTACGTTTTACCCTATAGAAAAAACTGTTTTACATTACAAAAACAAAAACTGATAATTTAAAATATTTATTTACTCTAAAAAAGTATCATATAGACTAAAATTAGTAAGCGATGGCTACCATGTAATTTAAATTAAGATTTTAAAAACTACTCTCAAACAATATAAAAAAGGCGGGAGTAAAGTGTGTGTTTTTTAAACAGAAGGGGCATAGTGTAATATCATCAAAACCTCAAAGGACAAATTGTAACGAACCCTAATTTAAATTGTTCAATAATGATCAAATTATTAGTAGGCAAACTAAATTTATTAGAAGATAAGTACTGCATAATTTAATTTGGGATTTGAGAAGTTTATGTCAACAATTAACAGACACTTTAAAAAATCAATCACATTTATGAGCTCAAAGTGTGTGTTTATCAAACAAGGGGAAGAAAAGTTTGTATTTTCAATGAAATCTTAGAGGCTTTTTAACAATAATATTGAGGTAAAATTATACTTTGAGAAACCTAAATTTTTTTCCTAGTCTTCTTACACCATCTGTCAACTTTTAGGCATAGGAAAAAGAAAAGAAATATATTATTACTGGGCTATTTATATGTGTAAAACCCAAATTTAGTCCCATTTATAGAGCTTTTAGGCATAAGAAGATTGGATTAATGTACATTTTATGTGCTTAGGATTATATGTCTGTGTCAATTCTACTATGAGATTTGTTATTCTTCTAGTTTTGTCACTTATTGTTATAAAATAGGATATCACATGGCAGTTGGGAAGCCATGTAGGCAATTTTCATCTGAACTAATGCATGAATTGACGGTAGGGACCAAAATAGGACACAAGAGTTGAATTAAGGGACTTCAATGGTCACGTTTTGAGTTAAGGGATTACATTAAGATAACCCTTAAAATTAATGGACTAAATTTGGATTTTGCCCCTATTTATATTCACAGATTTACTTAAATATATTAGATTCTAATTATTCCTAAAGTAGATAATTTTTTGTCAATACTATCTTTATCTAAAAAGCAAAGTTGTCCTCTTTTTTATTATTTATTTATTTGTTTGTTTGTTTGATACTCAGAGTACATTATACGTTACAAATTGAGCAGATTGAAAGAGGAGATGACTCATTTAAGGGGCTGTTACCTCCATGGAGACTTGAACTCTATCTGTCAGATGATAGGTAACCCTCACGCACTTGAAGTTGCCATTTAGACTGGACTTCATTTACCTTTTATAGTTGTTATCAAGTAACAATTGACTAAGGCTATTAAAAAAAATGAAAAGGTGAATATGTAGAATTTGCAACCTCGGGGCGAGTTTGATTTCAACTAAAACTTTTAGAGGATTAAAGGCGATTCACCCAAATAAAGTGTGAAAGGTAAGTGCTTCGAATAACATATTAACACCCTCCTTGCTACTTCAACAGGCATTAAGGGACACTGCCCAACCATGGTCCAGGTTCGAGTCCACCATTTAGCCTTACAAGAAAATGTCAAAAGTTTTTTATATCCTCTAGGTACTGACAGTTGATCCCTCATCCGTTCCAAGCTCTCATAGATACCCTCACTTGTATATTCTGAAATCTTAATAAAAAACAAAGAAAGAAACAGTACACAAACATGTATGGAAATAAAAATTAAAAACCGACCAAACAAATAGAGGAACGTGTTATATAAGATTATCACATATCGCCTCTAATCTTAATTGGCACAAGATATGTATGAGTAGCAGTCCTTATAATAAGTGGACTTGGACTAAGTAACACTATCCATTAAATTTGCGTATTATTTTCAACTCTATAGGAAACAACATTTGTGATTAGATTAATAACCTTTTCTTCCCCTAATTAAGAAATGGGGGAAACAGACAGGTTCAAGATACTATCATTCATAAATTCATTGAAATATTGGAGTATTTTTTGTTAAATTAGATATAGCAGTAGAGAAATAAACAAAAGAAGGTATACCAGTCTTGTGCAAGCAAATTAAATAACAAAAAATCATATGACTATTTGACGTTATAGATCCAATAGTCGTCTGCATTTCGTTTGTGTGGTTTCTCGTCGTAAAATGGGCGCATATATAAAACCGTGAGAGTTAGAGATCTAGCAACATACTCATCAACTACTCAAGAAATGTTAAATGGAAATCTTGTATTCAATTCTCAGCTAGATGGTTGGAGAAGGTCATCACGTGTTTGATTGGAGAGACGCCGGTGTTAGTGGCAATAATTGAACCTCTTGCTTTTTGAGTCAGGAGCAAGAGAAAGACTCCTTTCCTCTGTTTAAAGTTGACATTGGAGATGGCGTATGATTGCCTCAATTAATTGGAAGTTTCTAGACTTTGTGATGGAGCATATATTTTGCTTTTCGAGTCAGGAGTTGGCCCTTGTTGGAATGTGATGCTGTCAGGAGCAACGAAAAAGAATTTGTTTCAAGGCATGAGGTGGGGGAAGGACAAGGTCATTGTATCGCACTTATATTGTGTTGTTGAATCACTATTTTTTGTCCAATGAAATCATAGAAATATTTTGAACCTGAAGAGAATTTCATAGAGCTGAAAAGTTGCTGTTTAAATGTTCAGGGTTGCCTGTTAGAATGAATATGAGAACCGCCTAATCATAGTAATAGGTGACTGGTAAGTGTAAATTGCAAAATTGAGTTTGTGGAAGCCAAAAATGATATCTATTGGTGGAAAAGTAACCCTGATTCAGTCGGTGTTTTCAAACCTACCTTTATTATTTTTTTTGATGTTTCGAGGCTCGATGAATGTTCTAAAATCTAAATTCTCTTTAGAGTTTGAGAATATCCTTCTTTTTTTTTTTTTTCTTGTGGGGCTCTTGGAAACATGGCTAGGTAACATTTGGAGTAAAATTTTAGCTTCAAAGGAGGTGACATATGGAGTGAAAAGAATTATTATTAGTAGTTTATATAGGGTTGAAGGGGTTGACATAAGGAGACAATGTGCGGGGTTCTATTTTGGAGTCAGCAGAATACAAACCTCACTGGTGTTCCTTTGAGTAATTAATTTGTTTCAATGGAAATTAGCTATGGCCAAAATGCACATTTGGTCCCTCAATTTTTCTAACTCAAGCGAGTTAGTCCTTTAACTATGACTCAGTGCAACTTAATTCCTCAACTTTGAAAAATTAAGCGAGTTAATCCCTCATTGTATGGAAGGTCAAACAGCGTTTCTTCTTGTCTTCACCGTCAACCTATCTTCACCAACGCTACCGACCTCGCTTCCCAGTGCCGTTAGCTTCACTCTTCTACCAACCCCCTTCCTCACCTCGCCTTTTCTCCCATCGACCTCGCCGCCTCTTCTCCTAGCGGCCTCTCTTCCTGTCGGCCTTGTCTCGTTGCCACTGGCCTCTAGAATTACTGCTCGCCTCTTTGTCTCCCATAAGTGCGATTGGTTCTCCACAGTGGCGTCTTTGCCGTCATAGAATTGGTGTAACAAATCAGAGGCAAAAGTGATCTCCACCCAGTGCCCAGAGCCCCGTGTCTCGCTTGCTACTCTCTCTTTCACTACCATCATCGGCCGTCATCTATCGCTGCCTCTCTTACTATCATCATCAACAGAATGGTTCAGCATCTGATTCAACAATCACCATAGAATTAAAGTCATTACTCTATAGCTTAGTAAAAATGTTGGGATATTAGTGATACAATTAATATAGCCACAACGGCTTCCAAATAGCTTAAAGTTTCTGAGGAATTTGATTTGGGTGTAGTTGACTGGTTGAACTTTACTTTATTCTTGAATGTCTGGAATTATAGCTCTCATGAGATTTTTCGGCAAGATGGAGAATCTGCTCCTGGTACTTGGCATATTGTAAATTCAATGTTAGAGCGATATATTTTGGATAACGTTAGGTGGATAGAGCCCCTTTTCTGCAATCCAAGGCATGATCTATCAGTGCTACTCCAACTGGTTATTGAACCATTTGCCTGACATTGCCTTATAATCAACTCTTGCGTCCATTCATGTCATCTAATAGGGAAGATGAAGATGGGACTCGTGGATTAATCCATCTCTTCGGTGTCTCATGCTATTAGGGATGCCCTTCAGTCATCATTTGGTATAATAGAGGTCAGAAAATGGTTAAAGGAGTAGTGTAACAGGTTGGAGGTGATAGATGTTAATTTTGTAGTCAAACATGTTGACTTTTTGTCAACTTTGACCACCATTTTCTACCTCACCACCCAACATTTTTTGACCGATTCTTACTTTGTTCCTTTATTTTATAGGTTGGAGAAATGGATTGTAGCATTGGAATGACACCAAGACGAGTAGAACAAAAAACGGGCATGCGGAAGTCAAAGCAGATTTATAACTGTGAGGCATAGGTACCATAACTCAAAGTGTTCATACTTGAAAAATCACATCTCTTGAGGCCTAGGGGCCAAAGAGCCCCTTCCTGAAGCCTAGGCACCATGCACTTTTGAGTCTAGAGGCTTAGGCGCCAAAAGATCTAATCCTGAGACCTAGGTGCCCCTATATTTAGGAAAGTGGTCATCTACCTCAATTTTGAACCTAAGCTTGCCATTGGCCAAAGGTTTCTATCCAAATTGGTTGGTGGGGTAAAAAGGACATTTCCAACAATAGAAAAACTTGGAATTTAGCAAAAGAACTCATTCTTCATTTTCATATTCTCATCTTAGAACTAGGTTTTCTTCTTTATCTTTTCTCTCAACTTTCATCATCTTGTGGAGGCATTTGTAGAAAGTTACTTGGAGGAGGCTTGGAGCTCTTGAGGATTTCTTAAATACTTGAGGAGTCAAGCTCATTTAGTCCACTTTAGTTTCTTCTTTCCTTTTCCTTGTAGCTAGACATGGATGTTGTTTTGGTATTTTTATGATTATGTTTAGTTTGATTATGGAGTAGTTTTTCTACACTTTCTATGACTGTAGCTACTTGAATTGGTTATGTTGGTTGGATTAATGACTATTTGTCTTTGATTTTCCTTCTTTGCTTGTTTACTCTTCTCTTTGAACTCATTGTTGTGTTGATTAATTAAGAGCCCTAGTCAATTACACCTTAGATTTCTTTTAAACTCTTGAAAAAGATTAAAGGAATTGGAATTAGGAAACGAGTATAGTGACCATGGGCTTATTGGGAGACTAGTTTATGACACTAGGTGAAGGTATATTGAACCTGTAATGCTTCTTTTGAACTAGCAATTCGGATGGGAATCCATTGTAGTTTAAAGGTTAGGAGAATGACCCATTCACTTTGGAGAGTAAGGGCTCAATTAGTTAACTTTACCAATAAGTAGGAAAACCAAACTATTAGCGTTAATTCATTAGCTAACCAAGTCAAATAGTGAAAACCATAGAAAGTGTGTTTCATTAATTCACTAGAAAACTCATAATTTACATTGTGTTTGTTGTTTTTGTTTAGTAGTGATTTAGGTAGAGTTGTAAACTTAGTTATTTTTATAGTGAGTAAATCATCAATTGTTGCTTGTTTAGTTAAAGTGAGTCTTAAGATAGTGGTAATTGACAAATAATATAAATCAATTCTCATGGGAACGATATCTTATTCACTCTGTCTACATACGTCCTGTGCACTTGCGGATTAGGGTTTAAAAACTCAAAACAAGAGAATAAAAACATGGAAATTGTACCTTCTTTTATTAAGAGAGGTGGACAGAATGAAGGATATGCCCGGGGTCTTCAGATTTTGGAAGCTTTTAGATCAACAATCAAAGAGGTTGAACATGGTTATCAGATTTTGAAAGCTTCTAAGTCTTGGCATTATGCAGATGTTGCTAGAAAGACAGTGATTGGGCAATCTATTGTTCTGTCTAAACTTCTACAAACATATGAATCGAAAATCAAAATGCTAGATGCTTTGAAACAAAAAATTGCTTAAATATGAATAGAACCATCGGCTCTTGCCAATTTAACACAAGGGCTTGGCTGACCAACCAATTTTCATGGCCTCATTTTCTTTTCTTTCCGGTGACATTTCTCATTATTCCTCATTTTTCTTATTTGTTGATTTTTATGCCAGTTGAGTGTAGAGTTTTGCCTGTTATAACAACTATTCTCTATACAACTTTCTTATTTGCTTGTTTGCTTGTTTTATGTGTTTGCTATGCTTGTTAGTACATTAAATAGAAGTCATTGTTTTCTGCTGAAGAATGTATTCAATTTTTTTCAAGAAAAAAATAATCAACAGCAACAGAGCCCCCATGGTAACTGCACTTCTTAACCTTCTTTCTTCAGGTCGGTGAAGATTCCAGTACAGATCTAACACCGTCTTCCTCTCCCACCCTTATGGGACTAAGTTGCTTTATTTTTAAAAGTTAAAGGACTAAGTCGTATAGTTTGTCAAAGCTAGAGGACTGAGTCATTACGAGTCAAAATTTAAAGAAAATTCATGTGAGTTTACAAAGTTGAGGAACCAATCACGTATTTTGGCCATTAGCTATTAGAGAGAAAACCAAATTTTGAAAAGACGTATGGAAAGGGCCCATTTTGAGGGTAGATTTCCAAGACTATTTAGGTTGCCAAAAAATAAAAAATGCAAGTTAATAAAAGATATGAGAGAGTGAAAAAGGTCGATTAGAGATTTAAGGGGGAGTGAGGCTGGAGAATTTGTTCAATATTTACACGTATGTTCTAACATTGAACAAGCTTGTGCCTTTAAAGATGGTGGCATTTTCTTCAAGCAGAGAATGCTAGAACAAGCTTGTATCTTCAAAGGTGAATATCTTTATCTGGCGTGCCTTGCAAGATAGGATTCCAACCAAAACAAACTTGGCTGTTGGAGGGTTGCAAATTCAAAATGATCAATGCCCATTATATAACAATGTAGTGGAGAACTTAAGCCATATTATCATTCAGTGTTGGTTGTTAGTTTTGTTGTACATATACCGTAAAAGTATTAAAAAAATTTATGAATAATAAAATATAAATTTAAACAAAATTTGATCTTACTGGCGGCACGAAAATAGACATTTTGTAACACAAAATTAGTAGTTATTAAAGAGTGAAATAGGTAGGAAATATGAAAAATATCATTTACATATAAAGAATAATTGGGATGAGTCATAAGTCTACTTATTCTCTTTTGGACGTTTCGTGTAATACCAGTGTAATGGCCTCGATCACGTTGCCCTCAAGATAAAACAATCAAACCTTCTTATTTTAGTTCTACAGGCAAAGTCCACCAAGGTACCTTAGCTTTTATTTTTTTCCTAAATAGGTACCTTACCTTAACATTTATCCTATAGAACTACCTAAACTTATATAGTGTGTCTCAATTGGGTACTTTCCATCAATTTTGCTATTAAATTGGATTGAAATTGATGATGTAGTATTAAATATACTAACATAAATTCAAAATAATAACTTTGAATCCTAAATTTTTAAAATTACTAATTCTAGACCCTAAAACTTCAACTAAAATCAATTATGCTCTCTCAATGTCAACCTTTCTTTCTCCTGTTCACCTGGTTCTCTCAATTCTCTCTTTCACTTCTGCCACAGCCCAACCGCCTAATCGTCGTCCTACCTTTGCTTCTACCGTATCGTACTATCGAACCGAGAATTAGGGAAGAAACTCGGGTTTTGTCACAATCGGACGAGGAAAATTAGTTGGCATAGTTGGAGTAACACGATTACTGTCTGATCTCACCAATTATCGTCCTAGCGAAACTCGATTCTGGGTGAGACTTGATGTCAGAAAAGCTCAACACTAGTGTTTTTAACTGCTGTAGAGCGTTGTGACCATGGATGGCTATGGAGTGTTGCGATCAAGGCAAATTAAGGCTGTTATGGAGGTTTGCGAATCGTGGTCTCAGCCGTGGAAAAGAAGGCAGGCGCTAGCAAGAGATGGTGACCGCCAGAGGAGAGGTGGGCAGGCGTCTTTCGATCATATTGCTTGAATTGCCGATGGTGACTGTTGGAGAAAAGACGGGCAACTAACGGAGAATTGACGCCCATGGGGTGGCTCTAAGGGTGGTCATTAGTTTCTGGCGTGCTGGCGGTAAAGAAGTTAGGGTTTTAGGGGGCTGATCGGGTGAAGGAGAGTAGAATTAGTTTTAATTAAAGTTTAAGGGTTAGAATTAGTGATTGAAAAACTTTGAGAACTAAAGTTGTTATTTTGAATTTATTTTAATGTTATTTAATGCCTTGTCAGCATGTTTCGTCTGATTTAATGACTGAATCAATGAAAAGTATCTAGATAAAATGCACAAAAAGAGATTAGGTATCTCGCTAGGATAAACGTCAAAATAGGGTAAAACAAAACTGCATCCACACCTTTCTTTACCCAATATTTTAACAGTAATCTTTTTTGGAAAAAGACCATAATATTTGATTGTTATAGATAAACAAGAGAGGGGTTGATACATATATAACTCAAGCTTTAGAAACGGATTGAATGGAAAAGCTATTTGCAGATTAATCTATTGCACTAGCCGTTTGCAAGTTAATGAAATTAACGTCTAGTAACAGCTAGCTTGCTAGGAGAAATCCTTTAACTAGGAGAAAACATTTCAAAGAAATAAATATTTTAACCTTAAATCCAACAGCTAAATGGCTATTATATAAGTAAAACTTAATTATTTTTTTTATTGAAATAGAAATCTCCAACAATTCTCTCCCCATTTAAAAAAAACCAAAATACCATATATTTATATTTGGGTAAAGACAACTTATTATGCATAATAAAGGTGGTGATACCTTGAACATTTATTTAGTGAGTTAGTTTCCTTGTTCCACAACCAATAGTTGTATGACCTTGAACTATGGTTGTTAACGGGTACAAGTTTACCTAAAACACATAATAAACCAGGTATGTCCATTGAGTTTATAAGTCTGCACTATTAATGGCAATATGCATATCCTGACTTTTTCATTAATGATTTTAAGAATAGCCTAAAGAGCGGCCTTACTTCAACACTCACATAGGTGAAAATCCGTTAAGGGTGTTCCTGTAACTTTGACACCTCACTCAATAAAGAGCTACATATTCTCATTAAAAATAAATGCTATTCTCATTAAGAGCAAATGCTCAACTCTCAATCGTTACAAGATAGATGCATCTATACCATAGGGATGAAAGTGAGAAATAAATCTCATAAATGATGCATCTTCCAACAGCTTCTTTATGGTTCATTTTTCCCTTTCAAAATCCAAGTCTCAGGATCTCTGATTTTTGGGTAGGGTATCCTCTTAGAAAGCTCAATTCAATTTGGGCTTAACTCATCCCCTCATTGTAACATTTTTAACCTTTGATTTTGATAGAAGATTTTGCAAAATATAAGTTACAAAGGTTAGGGTTTGTTGACCACATGCCATAAGTTACTAGCAATGATGTCTATGTTTGTAGGTGATGGTGAGCATTGAGCTTAAATTTCAATTCCCACAATTTTTATGCTCAACCAACCTATATCACATGGTCAACAAATTTAAATTTGTTGTTCCCATCTCATGCAATTTTTTATATGCTTCAATGATAATGCACACGTTCATAATTTTTCATATTATGGGATATTTGCATATGCTTCAATAAGTATGCACATATGGGAATTGAGGTCTATCTTGTTTTGCATATTGTGTTGGATCGATGTGCATTCTTCAAAAAGAAAAACTACAGGTCTAACTTTTTCTTTTTGTAGTTTCTTTGCATCGTGTGCATTTCTCAATTGAGTACAGATAATGTCCATCTTATTCTTGTGTTTACTTGGGGCATGAGTTTGTCTTATAAGATAACTCTTTTGGGGTTTTTGTGCCATTTGACATGGCTGCAAATGCAACTTTTTCATGCCACAATATCCCACAATTTTTAAGATCGCCAAATTGATGTCTTGATTTAGACCCATATTGAAATCTAAATCTTTAACAAATTTCTTTTCATAATTTTGTCAAGGCATCAAATTTTAAGTTCTTGCAACTTAAATCCAAGGCAACAAATTTTGGTGTTCCCACAATGAAAATCCGAGGTAACAAGTTTTTCTTTCTAGCAAAGAGATTTTTTTTGTCATTTCTAGAGCTTAAGGTAATAAATGATTATTTTTCTCAAAGAGATCTTTCTGGCTACCGTACGGACCCAAAAAAAAATGAGGAGATTTAAAAAAATTTCAATAATTTTTTTCAAATTTTTTCACAAAAATTTTTCTTCTTTACTTCATCTTTTCGAACCTTTAAAAAATATATATATGTATATATATATATTTTTCTTCCAAAAAATTATAGGTGGTACCAAAATGTTTTTCTTAGAAATTTGCAACTTTATCTTCACAATGACCAAAACACATCCGACTCAATTTCTCTCGAACCAAAAATACCGCAGGTTATGAAATATATGTTTTTCAACATGAAAGCTTGGTCAAACTTACCAGCACCATTAAAAAATTTATTTCCTACATCAAGTAAGAAAAAAAAACATAATCAAGATTTTCTTTCATGCAAAATTACATTCCACTTCGATTTTCCAAAACAAAAAAAATGCCTAGCCTGAAACGGAAAGAAGAAATACTAAAAGAAAATGGTTACAAAAATAACTTCTTTTCCACCACTGTAAACTCTTTTGCAAGCACACAGGAAAGCATAAACTCCGAAGACATGTGCGGCCATTCTTTCTCCTTTTCAAACAGAAATTTGACAATCGGAAAAAGAAAGATATCAGTTATGGGTCAAAGAAATGTTTCCTTTTTCAACGCTTATATAAACTCATCCAACAACGTAGGCCAAAATTGGAAATAACTTAACCTTGATTTCCGTAATAAAATTCAGCCAGAAAAAAGAAAAAAGAAAATTGATCTCCTTAAAAAAAAAATGGATGGATTAAAAGCATTTTCTCTTCAAGCTTTCACAAGTTAAAATAAATTGATCTCATTTTTTTATTTCTAAAAAAAATGGTAAAATAAAATTCAAAAAATTTTTCTCCACCAGCCAAATGTTATGAAAACGTAAGTGGAAACCATAAAAGCAATTGGCAATAAACTTGAGCAACTGTGGAGTAAGAGTAGCTTTTTCATGAAGTAAACCAAACGAATTGCAGAGAACGGATAATGAAATGGTTTGAAAATCTGCTACACAATTTTTTCAAGAAACTCACTCATAAATTCCAATAGAAAATTTGTGCCTACCCAAAAAAGCAATACCACCAATACTAGAAGTTTTATCATGGGGAAACGTCCAAAATTGTTGTTTTTGCATGTTAAAAGTATTAGAAAATTCATAAATAATAAAATATAAATTCAAAAAAAATTTGATCTCACCGCGGTGGCACAAAAATAGATAGTTTTGTAATACAAAATTAGTAGATATTAGAAAGTGAAATAGGTACAAAATAAGAAAAGTATCACCTATATATAGAATAATTGGAATGAGTCGTGAGCCTACCTATTTTTTTTTTTAACATTTCATACCATATCGGTGCAGCGGCTTCAATCACACTACCCTCAAGATAAAACAGCCCAACATTCTTATTATAGTTCCACACACACTTGCACTATGATAAAATAAAACTTCACCCATACATTTCTTTACCCAATATTCTATAATAGTAATCTTTTTTGGAAAAAGATCATAATATTTGATTATTATCGATAAACAAGGGATGGATTGATATATATATTTGACAAACGCACACATATAGCTTAAGCTTTAGAAACGGATTGAATGGAAAAGCTATTTACAGATTAATCTATTGCACTAACCGTTTGCAAGTTAATGAAATAAACGTTTAGTAACAGCTAGCTTGCTAGGAGAAATCGTTTAACTAGGAGAAAACGTTTCAAAGAAATAAATATTTTAGCCTGAAATCCAACAGCTAAATGACTCTTACATAAGTAAAACTTAATTATTTTTTTTATTGAAATAGAAATCTCCAACAAGTTTGGTTTGGATGCTTGTTCATGCATAGTGGAAGATGAGTTGGGCAACTCTTCAGGAGGAAGGCATGTTGATGTGGCTACACCAAACAGCGGCTTAAAGAAGGATCAAATTGCAGCGTTGCAAGGAGACTTTACGTATTTCAGCATGGGCTACTTGGAAAGCAAGGAATGAGCTCGTGTTTAATATATGCTAAAGACTTTCAGGCAATGAAGATCTTTTTAAAGATTCATTTAATTCTTATAATTGGATTATAAATAGGTCCAATGGCTTGCATTGTTCTTAATTTGAAAGGTGTCATGATCCGATGTTAGCTATGGAAAATTGGTTAAGCTAATCGGGATATAAGCAATTTAGTTTCAGTTGTAACTCTGCTGAAACCTCTAATAATTTGGCTGAGATTTTCATTTCATACTGAAGTATAAATTGTAATTTTTTTTTCTCAACTTAATACAAATTTCTTTTCTTGTTGTTCATAAAAAGGCAAGAAATGGGTTAGGAAAAAAATTCATAAAAAATTAATTAAATTTTAAAAAAATATTTTTAAGTGATCACTGGGCTAGTAGAACATTAATTTTTTAATAACATTTTTCTATATAAAAGTAAAGGAAAATGAAAGTAATATATTTTTTAAATAAAAAATTATCTTTCTCTCAAGTTGCTCTTTGTTTTGTTTTTCCTCCTGCTGTTTCTATTGGGTTCTCTAAAATTTGCTAGTTTGTAATCCTGGTTCTTATTGCGTTGGACAAAAGTCACAAAACCATCGACATTATTCGAAATTGCACATGGCCCGTTACGAAATTTCAGTTGGATTGTTGCAGACAGTAGGCCCTGTGTCCTCAACCCGATTAAAACGTTTCACTTCAACCCCTGAGCAGACGGAACTCGTTAAAATTGACGGGAAATGCCACGGAACGCTTAGCTGGCACCAAATTGTCCACGTAGGCCCAAAAAATTGAATTTTTAAAATAAAAAAAACCTCCCTGCCATCTCAGCTCTCTCTCAGTCCCAGCCCATCCCTCTCGCCGCCACCGTCTCTCCACCTCCCATACCCCGCCGCCGTGTCTCCCCCTCTCTCTCGCCCTTCCTTTCAGCTCTCCCTCTCGGCCCTCTCGCGGTCTCGCGTCCCCTCCCTACCGCCTTCTCTCTTGACCTCCCTCTCGTTCGACGGAGATCGTTCAATCTTGTGAATCGGAGCCCAAGTCAGAGTGCCTCCCGAATTGGCTGCGGCAAGAATTGCGACGGAGATCGCGATGAGAATCACGAACGGAGATCGGGATGAGAATCGCAAACGGAGATCACGATGAGAATCGCGAACGGAGATCGCGAACGGAGATAGCGGCGAGAATCGCGACAGAGATCGCAATGATGAGGGACGGGATGCAACAGAGATCACGATGATGAGGGAGTTCCACCAATCGGGTGAGCCTGTCACGATCTTTGTGGCAAATCGATGGTGGGTTCGGGTGAGCGACGGCCGGAAGCGTGGCCGATCGCGATTGTGGTGAGAGTGGTAGAGAGGGAAGGAAAAGAGGGACGCAAGGAGGGGTGGCGAGAGGGTGGCAGGGAGAGAAGGTGAGAGGGCCGAGAGGGAGTCGAGAGGAAAGGCGAGAGAGAGGGGGAGAGACGGCGGCGGGGCGTGGGAGGTGGAGAGACGGCGGCGGCGAGAGGGATGGGCTGGGACTGGGGCGGTGAGAGAGGGCTGAGATGGCAAGGAGGTTTTTATTTTATTTTAAAAATTCAATTTTTTGGGCCTACGTGGACAATTTTGTGCTAGCTAAGCGTTCCGTGGCATTTCCCGTCAATTTTAACGAGTTCCGTCTGCTCAGGGGTTGAAGTGAAACGTTTTAATCGGGTTGAGGACACGCAACGTGTAAAGTGAAGGTTAGGGTTAGAAGTGAAACAACAATTAAAGGTTGGGGGTAGCGCATGTAATTTACCCCTCAAGTTGCTCTTTGTTTTGTTTTTCCTCCTGCTGTTTCTATTGGGTTCTCTAAAATTTGCTAGTTTGTAATCCTGGTTCTTATTGCGTTGGACAAAAGTCACAAAACCGTCGACATTATTCGAAATTGCACATGGCCCGTTACGAAATTTCAGTTGGATTGTTGCAGACAGTAGGCCCTATTCGTTCTTCTATTGGATTAGAGCCGTATGGTTTTGTTATGGATCATTCTCTGGTAGGCCTCTTTCGTAGAATGTCCCAAAATCTATCACAATGTTGGCTAACATAATGAATACCTCAACCGTTCCACTTTCTTCACTTCATTTAACTTTTTTAATTAGTTTAATTTGAATTTATTCATATTATTATTTATTAGATTTTTTTTTAAAAAAATATAACTAAAAATTATAGGTATTGATTTATCATTCATATGTAAATGTTTTTCATTTATATGTTAAAATATTGAAACTAAAAAATTATAGATTAATTACTGAAAAGTGAATGGTGCAAAGAATTTAGGATAAGGGGGAGTATCATTTTTTTTTTGTAGGTCTGATACAATGAGAAAAAAAAATTGATCAAGTAATACGCTTAATTAATGAGAAAAAAATAACAATTACTCATAGAGATAGCAAGAAGCTTTGAAAATACTTCAATATTATTAATAGATTGTTTAATAATAACGTAGGAAGGCCTATTTATAGGCTTGCAAAAAAATCCTAATCTAAAATAAATAAAGAAATAAAAAAACAACAAGTGAAGAAAATCGACGCAAACTTTTGAGGCTCGGATACCTATTAAAACAATGAATTTTTGGCCCAAAAAACACGGTCATGGAAGGCCAATAATGACAAATGTAGAGCACAAAATTCCTTCAAAATGACATAATATAATAACCATTTTGAGAACTGTAAAGTTATTGCCTCCGAACCAGAAAGGCCTATTTTTGGGATTTTTTTTTTTGGTTTTGCACTATTAGCCTGTTACATGAACTCGTCTACTAGATATTTCATGTTAAGGTTAGAGTTCAAATTTTAACTTGCAGAAAAAATTTATCTTCTTTGCAGCCAAAAAGTAAGTCTAGGTAAGATGGGATCGAATATAGAGTAAACTTATTTATATGATTTCTATTGTAACCTTTTCTTACGGTGTAATTATAAGTACAAAAAAGAAGGAAATTAATATATCTGTTAGATTCTCTTTTTATTCTTTTTTGTTTTTTTAACATAAGTATTACACGCATGTAGAAATAGTTCCAATGAATTTCGGTTGTTCAATGCCAAACGGGCCCATTTCATTGGCCTGAGTCCAACCCCAAACCTGCATTTTTTTTTTTTTTTGAGTTTTGACGGTTTCTATACATCTGTAAGGACTTAAAACCTGCATATTAAAACGCATGCACCTCTATCAATTGAATTAAGAACTAACTCATTTTAACTTAAGCTAATTTAATTTAGAATAGCTTATATTTATTTTTAAATTTTTTTCTGCCTAGAACCAATTTTATTTGAAAGTTAATATTATATAGGTGAAATAATTCATTGAAAATAAAATTTTTATATTGTTATTAAATTTATATGAATGTTTCCTTTTTAATGACTAAAAAAATTCATAAAATTTTAATAATATCTTAAAAATTTTGCAATCAATGGATTTTACACCTAAAAAAATATTAACTTTCAAATAAAATTGGTTTTAGGCTAAAAATATATAAAAATAAAAATAAATTATTTTGAATTAAGTTAGCTTATGTTAAAATGAATTGGCTCTAAATTTAAAAATCCATTAATCTCTTGCTAAAATATACGGCTTCCTCCACCGAAAAAAACAACCAGGTAGTAAGAAGAAACTAACAATTAAATTCTTTGTAGCTTATATGTTTTATTTTGAGTAGGCGGATCTTTGCTGTTATTACACTAGGTAGCTCAATTCATCTGCTATTATCTTTTTAGCAGAGTTTATTTGAATTTTATTTGCGTGACATTATAATTCATTCTGGTTAGTTATGATCTTCTAAATTTAACCCTTAAATTTATACGCAATTTCAAATTTTTAATCGCATTCATTGTATTAAGTTCTCGGTCCTACTGGAGGATTCTAATTATGATTTGAATCCGAAGCGAGGGCTTGTGTTAGAAACATCAAAGAATGGCTGATTTGGTGTTGTTAGTTCAAAGACACCATCACTAATTCACGTTGTTCTTAATGATCCCCCTTGACGTGATGGTTAACGGGACAATGTGAAGTTACAGGATTCCTTATACAATAAGTAGCGTAAATACTGTCTTTTGGATCTAAAAACAGAAGGTACTCTCTCCTTATATATTAATAGTCCATCCGTCCTAGAAGATTCGATATATTTGACTTTTTCTTATATTTTGACTCAATTTTATTCATATTATTATTTGTTAGAAAAAATAAAAAAAAATATATTTAGAAACTACATATCTTGAATTATAATTCATATACAAAGATTTTTAATTTATATATTAGAATGTTGAAAATAAAAAATCCTAGATTAATTACAAAAAACAAACTGAGTAAAATTTTTGGGACGGAGGGGGTATCTGCTAATATTTATTATTTAGAAAAATGATCCTTAGTAATAATAAAAAATAAAAGAAAATAAAAAACAAGACAAGGTGCTGAGCCTCATTTATCATTGTGCATCATGTTGATGCTTGTCCTTTTCATTTTTTAATACTAACCTGCCAAAACGTCAACATTTTAAAGTTGTGGGGCACAATAACATTTATTATTTAGAAAAATGATCCTTAGTAATAATAAAAAATAAAAGAAAATAAAAAACAAGACAAGGTGCTGAGGGCCTCATTTATTTTCTTTTATTTTTTATTCATTATGCATCATGTTGATGCTTGTCCTTTTCATTTTTTAATACTAATCTGCCAAAACGTCAACATTTTAAAGTTGTGGGGCACAATATGTGACATGAAGTGGGGTATCTGAAGTTGAAACTTGAACTCAAGTCTAGTTGCATTTTAGTTATACAACCATAATTGGAAGGCTTACATACGCATTTAATCCCTCTTTGCATTACCGCGCACGTAGAGGTGGGAACCGGGCCGGACCGGGCCTAGGCCCGGACCGGTCCTGGGCCTGGGTTCTTGAGGACCGGCTCTCGGCCGGTTGTACGGACCGGCTCTAGGGCGGGGCGGGGGGGGTTTCATTTTTTTTTTATTAAAAAATATATATATATATATAATAGAACAATTATTAATTATATAAGTCATAAATATTTTTAAGAAAAAACACCACCTCCGGTGTAAGTTTTATTAAATTAAAAAGTCAAACAGGCACTTACAAATAATCAGAACGTGCCTTACATTTTGAAATGGCAAAAATGCTCCAAAAATGATAAATAATAGAAACCTATGATCTGTGCTGAACAGCATAATCAGATCAAATACAAACTACATGTATGATTGAAAGAAAAAAATTCAACTCTCGGTATCGGATATTACCTCATCATCCGAACTCTTTTGGTCTTGATGCCGGAGTGCTGCGAGGCTCCAACCTCGGTTGCACACGCATACTTCTACCGCGTCGGGTGTTAATCTTGACTGTTTTTCTGTTATCACTCGTTTTCCGGCACTAAACGCTGCCTCAGATGAGACGGTCGATACTGGAACGGCAAGAATTTCTTGTGCGATTATCGACAAGATCGGAAATCTTGATCTCTTTTGTTTCCACCACTCCAAGATGTCGAGGTCGCTTGTCTCGAATGATGTGTTGAGATAGTCATCGACCTCAGCTAATCCCGATGTCATCGGTCGAGGTCGTTTGAGCATTTGGAGCGCCGGGTTGAATCTTGAGGAGATTGATCTCCTTGGAGGCTCAGTTTGAGGAGCTTCGGATCTTACCTTATCCGAATGCTGCTCACAATATAACTTGTATAAAGAATGCAAGTACTCGGAAGCAGAAGCAGACATAGCCAAAACATTTATATGAGACATTTCTAAATAAGTATGAAAAATTCCTTCAAGCAGTGTTGTTGTGCCCGTTAATTTTACATACGGGTCAAGTAAAGAAGCGACTAAAAAGATAGGTGGAATGTTTGAGAAATATTGAAGCCACTTAGCCCGCATGGCTTCGACAGTCGGTTTTAACAACTCATCATTTTTAAACTGATGTAAAGCATATGTGATGTTCACTAAATGAAACAAAACTTGATGACTTGTTGGGTAGTAAACACCAGAGAAAAATTCAGTTGCCTCGTAAAAAAACTTAAGCAATTCACCGGTTTTGGAACATTTCTCCCAAATTTCAGTCGTAAGAAATTCAGAACCCATTTTTAAATTCATGAAATGTGACAACAAATTTGCATACGGTAATGCATCTTGCAACATAAAAAATGTGGAGTTCCAGCGGGTTGGGCAATCCAATTTAAACCGTTTCCAAGAAAATGGTTTTTGATTTTCAATACAAAAGCTTTTAAATTCACGAAAAATAGCAGGTCTGGACATCAAATATTTTAATGAGTTTCGAATAGGCAAAATCTCATTTTGGAGAACTTCTAAACCCTTTTGCACACAAATGTTCAAAATATGGCACATGCATCTAACGTGAAAAAATGCACCGTTGAGCGGTGGTTTTAAGTTTTGACTCAAAAGGCGAGCGGCAACATCATTATTTGAAGCATTATCAAATGAAATGCACAGAACTTTATCAGTACAAAAATAATCACGTAAAGTTTCTAAGATACAATTAAATATTTGAAAACCAGTATGATCTGTTTCAATAACCTTAAATGACAAAATTCATTTTTGCATTATCCAATCAGAATCAATCCAATGAGAAGTAACACAATAGAATGATTGACCTATAGGTGATGTCCACATATCAGAAGTAAATGCCACACAATGATCAAGAGCAGAAAAATATGCTTGCAAATTTGATTTTCCGGCTTCAAATTGTCTAAAGCTTTCTTTCCTAGCAGTTTTCCTAGATACTTTTCTAAATGCAGGATTTAATTGTGATTTTATCCAAGATTCTAGGTGGACATCTTCAGCTTGTGAAAAAGGTTTTTCGGTAAGCATCATCCAATTTACCATACCTTCTCTACAAGATTGTTGGTTAAAACGAAATATACCTAGTCCGCCGGCGCCGGTTGTAGACCCAAGTTGTGTTTGTCCTCCAGAACTAGTCCCAGTACTAGGGAGGACGTTAGCATGTTGATTTTCAAGATGCCGCTTCAGCGTTCCAGTGCCGGAATTCTTTCTATGCACAAAATTTTTCCCGCAATGTTTGCATTTTCCGTACCTCAACTCCCCTTCGTTTATGAGCTCATAATGCTTCCAAACCCAAGCAGTTAGTCTTGTGGATTTACCTTGTGCTTGAGTTCCCTCCACGTCGGGTTCATGACTTGTAGGCGTCGGTTCTGTTAACGGATTCCTGAACGCCATCGCATCCAACTTTTCCACTTCATCATCGGATAATTGATCGTCGAGACCCAAATCGTAATTCGTTATATCGATTCCGGCATCATCGTCGTAAAACTCTTGAATTGAAATGCCTTTATCGGCGGGCCGAGATCGGCGACGGAACAAGGCTTGGAGGCTGGTGTTGCGGGAAGATGAACTATCTGTTGACTTGCCCTTTCCTTTTGAAACCATACTTCACGTACTAGGGGTGAGCCCGGTTCGGGTAGAAGTTTAATGGGTGAACCATGGGTTTAACCCAACCCAATAGGGGGTTTTCACGTGGGTTGGGTTGGGTAAAAATTGTTCATTGGTTCGTGGGGTCGTTGGTTTCCATCTATAAAAAAACACATTGGTTTTTGGGTTGGTTTCGGTTCCATGTGGAAAACAAAACACAAATGAAACCGAAAGGGGAAATAACGAAATCAGCCACCGAGCTTAATTATACGTTAGTTTACATGTATATTATATATTATGTAGAATGTAAGGGTAAATATGAAAGTTTAGAAAGTATAGGGGTTTGAATATCCTTTTAAACAAAAATAAATGGTCCACATTGGGTGTTACCATTTTTTAATTCAATATCGTCTGATCTGTCACTCCATTTCCATTTCTCAGCTACCGATTCCGCGATTCGTCTCTCTTCAGCTGTTCTTCAAAATTCGAAACAGAGAAAGGGTTAGGGTTTCAAGTAGAGTGCCAAATTCTTCAAGAGATAGATGAAAAAGATGAGGCAATGAGAAAGATTGTAAAGTTCTTGCTGTATATGTTGATTTGTTGTATCAGAGTCTTACTCATTCTTGCTGTATATGTTGATCTGTTGAGTTGGAAGAAATCTGGTGTGGAACCGTCAGACCCGAGGACCCAGAACCGAAAACCCAGAACCATGGTTCTGGTTCTGGTCGGTTCTCGGTTCTCGGGTTGGTTCTCATTTTTGCAGAACCGAAGGATTTTCGGTTTGGTGCGGTTCCACTACTAACCCGCACCAAACCGAACCATGCTCAGCCCTATCACGTACTAATAGTAGTGATTAATGCAAAATCAAGAGAGGATTATGAAGATATTAGGGAGAGATTAGTAAGAAATTTGGAAGAAATTAAGAAAATAAGGAGAATGGTTGAGAGAATATAGTAGATGAAGAAGAGAGGTTGAGTGATTGTGTGAGGATTGAGTGAAAATGGCATTGGTATTTATAGGGGGAGGGGAAAAATTAGTTTGACCAAAAAGTCCTTGAAATTTAGTTGTTGGGAGAGGCAAAAATGAAATTTTAGGGGCTGAAAAGTGGAGCAGAAAGCTGTTGGAGGGCCTGCTGTGTAATTAGCCCTTTTTTAAAAAAAAAAAAAATTTTTGCAGGTATAACGGTTTTACGTTATAGAGCTGGGAGTTGGGAGGCCGCGCGGGTGTTGTTTTTTGGCGCGGGCGGGTTTTGTGGGGTTAGGGCGGGCGGTCCGGTTTGGTTTTTTGGGTTTGTCTGGTCCGGGCCGGTCTTTTTTGCGTCCCCCTCCTCCTATTGGGCCCATATTCGGCCCATAAAATTGCGGGCTTCTCACGGGGCGGTGCGGGGCGGGTTTGACCGGCGGGGTGGTCCCGGTTCGGTCCGGGCCAACCCGGCCCACGTCCCACCTCTACTTGCACGGGTTAGTCCTTTAAGATTGACTTATTGCAACTTAGTTCTCTAAGTTATAAAAATGTGTTACTTAGTCCTCTAAGTTTAGAAGTTTGTAGGACTTAAAGTCAATTTATTTTAACTTAAGTCAACTTAATTTAAAATAATTTTTTTTATTTATATATTTTTTTATCTGAAACTAATTTTATTTAAATGTCAGTATTATGTATGTGTAATAATCCATAAAAAATATAATTTTTATAATAAGTCTGAGCCTTCTAATCTATCTCTCTTTGCTAACGAAAAAGGGTCAACCGGCCAGAAGATTGAACCTACGGTTTGCTTAGGTAAGAGACGCTGATCATGTTGAGGAAAGATGCTGCCTGTACTACAGAACTAACTCCGTACAACTGATGGACTAACTCACTCAATTTTTCAAGGATGATGGACTATGTCATGCTAAGTCAACGTTAAAAGACTGACTTACTTGAGTCAGTAAAGTTGAGGGATTAAATGCACATTTTGGCCTAATTGAAAGTCAAACTTGAAGAAGACCAAGAATAGGTAACTCAAACATTCTGATCGTAACTTTCTGGTTTCCTTCTTCTCTTTATTGAATCTTTTGAAATTCAAAAACTTTTGTAGCTACAGAGGGCAAGAAATTAGCCAGCTTGGTCGTTTACAAATTTTAGTAAATGAACATGGAAGATCATAGATTGCTCATCACACAAATGCTTGACACAGCAAAATAAACACCTTGAGAATTAATTAGCAAACAACAAGTACAGATGGTGGCATGTAGTAAAAATGGCTACGCAAACCCCAAAGAACATCTCAGTTACTCCTTTCACACCCTTCCTCTTGCCACCATCACTCTTCTCCTGGGCACTTCCAGTGGCGTTCCCTAATTTGATTTCAAAACCAATCAATATTCAGATCATGTGCCCAACCACCATTATTACCGAATCATATTACATTATTATAATTTCGTACGAATAATGAAAATCTATTCTAAATTCTCTCTCTATATCCATATCAATTACTCAAATAGTTAGTTAAAAATATTCACAGCAATAGACAGATAAACAGGAATTAAAAGACATCTTCCATCAGAAAAAGTGAGAGATTTCAAGAGGATTACCACTAGCAGCAGGGGGTGTTTTTCCTCCATCTATTCCCTCCGTGAGTTTCTCATATCCTTCGAACATCTTAGCTTCAGTTGAGTTGGGTGCCAAGTGCAGAAGCGCTGAACACAAGTGCACATCTATTAGACTACCTCCATATACATGTGTATGTGTACGTAAAGTAAAGATGCCTGGTAACGAAACCGAGGTCCTAAGTTCATATCCCGACTTGTGTAAAGAACGGAGAGGATATTAGCTCCTTTGCATGATCCAACTGGGCTCACTATGTCCCCAGTAAGCGAAAATGAAAAAGTGTACAGAAACTTGTGTAGATATGTGTACACGGGTACATACAGATGCAGCTAGAAATGTTGACCGGAGCGCGACAGGAACTAGGAAGCGTGGCAGCAAGTGTGGCGTTGATCTTGAGCCCAAGTCTAGGATCATCTTTGTCTTGGATCAGAATACAGAGGCACTTTGTGCTCTTCTCAAGCACCTGTTTGAGGCCAGAGCAACAATCAAGTGTGGGAGCTTTGGCAGTGCCACCAACATAAGGAAGGCAACCGGCAAGCCCAATCAATTGATTGGAACACTCTGCTTTGTCCTGTGCTATGTCTGAACTTGCAAAGCCAGCCGTGAGCAGAACAAGCAACATGATCAAGGTCTGGTCTTTTGGGTCCATGGCTATAGATAAAAAGAGAAGAGGCAATAGGGAAAGGTATAATTGGTTTACTCTATCGGGTGGCTATTGGCTTGCGGCTTCATTTAAATAAGAGATTGTTTGAAAGTGGAGTTGAGGGCTGTCTATTGTCGTGTAGTTGGGAATTATTGTGCTAGTTACACATGTGAAGAACATAGTCAAGTCAAGTATTATACTAGTAGCTACTTCCGTTGAATCCCAATCCTAATCCAAATCACAGCTCATTGTTTCTGACAAGAGATCTAATATGTGTAGCTGAAAGATGCCCACATCAGTTTTGGAGGGTGTTCAGCAATTAATGGAGAAATTAAGAGGTAGAACCCACCAAGATTGTATATAGATAGCTATAAATACGGGAGGTGAAGCCGAAATGAAGCTACAATATTATGGCTCTAAGCCTCTAACCAGTAACCGCCTTCATTGGCATCACATTTGTATTGTTTAAGTTTGTTTAGAGACAGAGCAATGCTAAACTTCACATGGAACAAGTTGTCTGTCACAAAAGATTAACTGGAATAATGTCGGTAAAAAAAAAAAAATTAACTGAAGTAATAAACCCGTGATTATTCGAGATGGCCAATCTATAGTCCGTGATTGGGACCATTTAAAAAAAAAAAAATTCATGTGACGTGAGGCCATGGGAATAATTGATTTTTGATTATGTTGTGGGTATTTGGACTCTGCTTTCCTCCTGACCTTTTAGTGTGTTACATTGAGAAGCAATTGCTTTTGTTCTCACATGATCAAAATTACAATCATTCCTGTATTTTCTAATTAAAACCTACACATTCCTAATTTTGTTTATTTAAAGAAAATGTGTAGCTGACAGTCCATAACGACAATGCACACATTAAATACATGTAGAATTGTAAGCTGCACTTAAATAAAGATGTTAGGTTAATGAGCGTGTATGTATAGTTCAAGGGCCCTTACTGGCGATAGTACACCTATGAGCTGGGGATGTGTTTTGGGGCCAATTACTTATAGAGCAACATGCCTACCATGTGCAATGGAGGCCACTACTCCAAGCCATAAGCCTTCAAGATTATGGTTCAACTACCTCGTCCAACCATCGAGCAAAAGCACTCTTTTTCCTTGAATAGTGGGGATTTTATTTTTTGTTCTGTACCATAAAAAGGTTTTTTTAATAAGAAGAAAAATAAACTAGCTAGAAAGGAAGTCTTCTCACTCCTTGCATATATGGAAGTGATATATATTTCAAATTAAGGTCCTAAGAGTATGAGTAAGGGACTGTCATTCATTTGTAAGTAGAGATGACAAAATATGACATAATCTGATGACCTAATTTAATTCATTCGAACTCAAATCTGACATGACTCGATTTGATCAGAAAAGTTAATAATCTGAACCTGATATGAAATTGAACTCGATTGAAGTGAGATCCGAGAAAACCCGAACTCAATGACTTGAACCCGAAATGACCCAATGACTTGACCCAACATAACCTGATTTTATTCCAAATCAACATAAATATATGGTCGGCAGACCTTTACCCTAAACCTAAACTTTCTTATTTTGTTGCCTTCCATATTTGATAAGTTTTATATTTGGAGGCTTCCATATTTAATAACTTCAATTTTTTAGAAACATTTATATTTAGTAAGTCTCATTAGGGGTGTTCATTCAACCCGTAAAACCGTATAGATCGAACCAAGTCAACCTATTGACTATGAGAGTTTATGCGGGTTATGGTGCAGTTTGGGTTCTAAAAATTAAAAATTAAAAATCTTGGCAATCCTTGAACCATTTGCTTGTTTTGAAGGGTTCTAAGACCTTTATGACTCAAGTGCCCATATCGACAGTGCCGTAAATGGGATAAGTCTTCTATTGTTGTATGAAAACATGACACCTTTGATTGAGCTGAAGCTATAAGAAAAAACATTCTGTTCGCAATCATCTCCGTGTGAATAATGAGACCCTTTCGAGGATGATAAATCTTGCATCTGCCATGTTGTATGAGTATTGCCAAGCCCTTTTCTTGCAGTTGCCCCATGCTCAACACATTGTTCTTCAGGTCAGGAACAAAAAATACTTTCGTAATAACATGATAACAACCATTCACCTTTAATCTCACATTTCCTTTTCCTATCATAGACATCTTTGTATTATTTCCTAATTTTACCTCTTGTCAAAAATCTTTATTGAATTCGGAGAACAAGGACTTGTCTCCAGAAATGGGGTTGCTACATTTGAAATCGAGGAACCACATATGTTATTTTTGAGCTCCATCCATTTCAACATAGGACATAAGCAACATTTCTTCTTCTTCCCTAAGTTCAACATGATTGGCTTCTTTGTCCCAAGTTGGACATTCATATTGGAAATGTTCAAGCTTGTGACATTTGTAGCATTCTACAGTAGTTTGTTTAGACTGGCTCAACCTCTCCCTCTTCCTCTTCCTCTTCCTCTATAAGCACCACGGCTACGACCTCCTCTTTATTCATGTGTGACTTTCAAGGCTTGTTCTTCATCATTGTGCTAATGAAACTTTTGTTCATGAACTATTAGTGAACTTTGCAGCTCATCAACGGAAAGATTATCAATATCCTTTGACTCTTCAATTGAACAAACAATGTAATTGAACTTCTCACTTAAACAATGCATAATTTTTTCCACAATCTTAACATCATCCATTTTTTCACCATGAACTCTCATTTTATTTGCCACGGTCATAACTCGAGCAAAGTAAACAGAAACAATTTCACCTGATTTCATCTCCAAAGTTTCAAATTCATTTTTGAGTGCTTCAAGAATACAACACTTTACCATAGCATTTCCTTCGTACTTTTTCTTTAATGAATCCCAGATTTGTTTCGAGGTGTCCTTTTGCAAAATGGTCTCTAGAATGGTCCTATCTTTCACCTGAAATAGATAGTTCTTCACCTTCAAATCCCTCAGCGTTGTCTCATCCAATTGTTGCTGCTGTGCTTCTGTCAATATTGTTGCTCCTTCCTCTGGCTCAACATAACCTGCTTCCCTTTTTTCTGTGGCTGCTTAATAGCTGGGATGCCAACATTATTTGTGGCTCTGATGGCGTCTAGAATGTCCTTTTAAGCACATGTAGCCTGAATTCCAAGTTTTTTCCCCAAGTTCCAAATTTTCTGAGCCTCATCTTCCTGCATATCCACTGCAGTGGACGTTTCTGGTCTTTTCCTCTTAATGATCTTGTTTCTGGAGTTGATCATACTGTCCATACTTTCAAAGAGTTTCAGAGATGATTTCCCAGAGCAATTATCAGAATCTTCTTTTGAAGAGTTGATGAGTTTTCTATTAACCTTCAAATGATTCGGGCCTAAAAGTCTATGTAGAAAGCGCCATTTTGTGCCTCTTAAATTACCTTTGGGTTTAGCCACCTTTTTGGGTTGGTCTTCGGCCTGCAAATTCTCATTCTCCTTTGTCCACTTCCTCCTGCGGCAACTTCTCATGGGACGTGGTGCAACGAACCATGCCTAGAGGATCTTTAATTACTGCATTTTGAAATGTATCCTTCTATGTTAAGCGATCTTCCAAATTCACGACTCCACTTCGAGATATTGCTGAACCATTGACTCATCCACTCTGCTCCATCTGAAAGTAGTTTTGATACATCCTCTGAGGATTCACACCCAGTTAGTACTTTCTTGCCACCAAGAGGTTTGATTTTACAGGGACCGAATTTTTCTTGATCAAAGATGTTCTCCAGGCCTTTGATGATTGCTATGTTCTTAACATTACCCGCTGCGCAACGTTGAAGCCACCCCTTCTCCTCTGGTCTTGAGCACAACTCAAGCCCCGGCCATCCTTCTGCAGCATTGTTCTCTGAGGTCTTTGTTTCCTGAAGACCATTGTTAAGAAGGTCCTTAGATCTTCTAGTTGACGACACCTTTCTGTGTTGATTGTGTGAATTCTCATGTTTCCCTGACCTCTCCTTTCCACTTACAGTGAAGTTTCTTCCGTATCCTGTAACATTTACCCTTAGCTTGTATGATCCAATCCAGATTCTATTGAATCTAGCTTGCAGTTCATCTACTCTTTCCTGTCTTCGTTTTTCTTTGTGAGACAAAGACGTCAATACCCGTCCCACAGCGTTGAAACATAATTAAATTTTTCAAAATTTTCTTTGTTTATTGAATGAACCCTAATTAAATTTACAATCTTAATACTGTTGAAAGTTTTAAAATCTTCGTATGGTCCAATTTTTTATTCAAATATTTTGACCTTTGTTGTTTTTATTTTTATTTTTATTTTTATTTTTTTCCGAAACTTAATCCTCTGTATATTGTCTCATTTCCAATTACATCATTCTAATCCATGCCTTTCTTTTTGAGATACTGCGTAACCTGTTAAATGAACCGAAAAGTATAACCATGCATGTGGCAGTTCAATTTGGCTGTTTGGAAGTTTTTTTTAACAGCCATCAAATGATATTTGCATTAATAAAATCAAACGGAATACAAAAATAATTCTAGCCAGGAGCTAGATACATGAAAATTGTCTTCTCCGTCTTCCGGGCTCCGGTGAGTGTTCTACGTTTTCTTGAATCCTTGTGAAATTATTTCTTTTGGGGGTTGTCAGGGAGGGTAGGAAATATAAGGTGGGTTGCTTGGAAAATGGTGGTGGTGTTTCAAAATTGGGGTAGGATTGCTATGGAGACTGGTGATAGCAACTTTATATTGTGAGGAAGGATGCTTGGTAGAAAATTCACAGGGTTGTTAGGGTAGGATTTGGAGGATATTGTAAAATTCGGTTTTCAAAATTGAAGAGTCGGGGATAAACTTCATAAGGGATTTTAGATGGAGTTTTAAGAGCGGGCAGTCTTAAGTCTGGAAGGACGTTTGGGTTGGACAGGAGAGTCTTAAGTCTGAATTTCCAAGTCTGTTTGCAGTAGGGAAGTAAGGGAATTGTTTGCTGAGTGAGAGGAGTTATTAGGAATGGTGAATGGTGTTGGTCTTGGATGTGGCATACAGGCTCTTAAGAAGTTGGGAAGAACTGGAACTACAAGAACTCACAACTCTTATCCAGAATTTTTTGCTACCTTCTAGATAGGCTCCCAAATAAGCTGATTTTTGGGAACAAAAATTAAGGGGATAACCACTCGGTCTCAGAGATAAGGAGATTGATAAACAAAGCATAGTACTTACGTTCAGCAGCGTTGGAGGCCTCCCCTTGGAGCAATCTAGTCCCAATAAAAGTCAACGTCTTTGTTTGGAAAGCAACACAAGATAGACTACCGACAAATATGAATTTAGCCACTCGGGGAGTCCATGAGGTGGAACCTTTCTGCCCCTTATGCAACAACAAAATTGAAGATGCAAATCATGCCTTGCTTGCTTTGCAGTCGAGTTTCTGAATTCTGGTCCCTGCTCTTCACATGATGGAACAATCCGACTTGGGCTTCTTTCTCATTTCCAGCCTTGTTGCAGCAGAATCATCAAAATTTGAAGAGTGTAGCTATAATGCCTGCAAAATTCTAATTAAGCCTCGGGCTATAAAGATTTAGGGTTTAAATTTTTTCTCCTAATTCGGAAATTAAGTTCATTGAACTCGGCAAACACTAAGATAAGATGGACATGGAAATATGTTGAGTGTTGGACACTCTCGGACTTAAACTTGGCTTAGGCCAAGAGAAAAGGGTGAAAATGGAAGTTTTTGAAGGTGAGGGACTCAACTGAACTTTGTGAAAGGATACAATTGCTCAAATTAAAGAAAGAGTGTGGCTAAAGGGAGAATTAGCCAATTTTAATGGCCTAGGATCCCATGACCAGCCATACCCCCAATTTCCCATTAATTTAAGCCACCTCTCCTCCAACTCATCACTTAGGATTCCTTCCTCCACCTACTTATCTTCCACTTTTGATAAATTCTCCCAACTTTCACCAAAGTTTTTCAATTTGTGTCCCACTTGTCTCCCACTCACATGCCCATGTGAATCACATGGCCACTCACTCTCTCCCCCTCATTGCTGGCCATTACATGCCCATTAGGCTCCCAAATTTATTCATTTCACTCTTCCCCATCTCTCTATATAATCTCTCACTACAACTCCCTCATTCTTTATCTCAAATTTGGCTATCTTGCTCTTCACTCTTTTAACTTCTCTTCTCTTCTCATACATTCGGCCAAGGCTCAATCTTGAGCTTCCAAGAGCTTAAACCAAGTGTTCTTAAGAACATCCCAAACAAGAATCAAGAAACAGATTAGAAGAAGGAGACATTCTTGGAAGCCATCAACCAAGAGAAGATTCGGCCAAGTCTTGTTCTTGGCATTTTTTAGTATAGAGAAAACATCCTTGATGGGCATATGCTTCTAAAGCCTTTTAAGGCAAGGAATCAATTGGCAATTTAAAGAAAAGTCAAGAGGAAGCTTGAAGGAGACCAAGCAACACAAATTCGGCCATACCTCCTTTTTTGATGTATTGTGTGTTTCACAAAGTTTTCTTCGTATATGTAAGCTTTCGAGCTATGGTAATGCAAGAATATACTTGCTAATGTTTCGGAAATTGTAGGTTCTTAAGCTAGAAACCAAGTTCTAGCTACAACAAGCTACAACAAGTGAGGAAAAGTAAGAAAAACAAGCTTTTAAAGCTTTCGAGTAACAAAAGTTGTAAAAAAGTTTTGGTAAGGATTCTTATACTCTTTGAGTATTTAGGCCATTGGGTGATGGATATTGGATGTCATGTGATCCTAAGAAGGCTACAGAGGACTATGTTTTGTTGTTTATGCAACTTTGTGCTAGCTAGCTCTGTGCAAGATTACGGTTATGAATTGAGTCGGCCAACTCAATTCCCAAGCATAAAGAGCTCAGATTCTAAAATAGATTAATAAAATGGTTAACCTAAGAAATGAGAAATATGGATCATGCTTGTTCTGCCATTCAGGGAAATAAGGTGTCAAGTAGTGTGTGTGTGTGTTTGTATGCTTCTATGTCTGGATGTGCATGCTAACCCCCAATTTTCATTATTATTGCTATATGTATGTATCTGGTGTTTTTTTTTGTCTTAGTGTTTTCTTTGCAAGAGCTTGGAGTATTTTTTTTCAAGTTATAATTGTGCTATGTTAAGCTCTATGAGCCATATGGAATCCTTACTGAGTTTTACTCACTGTCCTTCTTTACTTCATGTAGGAAAAAGAGTACTTGAAAGATACTAAGGTCAAGAGTATTTTATACTTTTTCTGTTGGTAAAGGTCTGTGTACATACATATTTTCTCAATATTCTAAGTGTTCTAAGTGTTATGGGTTGCTTATGTAACAAACTAATGAGTGTGGACTTTATATGCAAGGCTTGGAGTCTAGATTGTGGGAACAAAGTCTCTAAGGTGGAAAGTGTGTTTTTTTGGCTCTTTGTGTGGTTTGCCATGTTTGCACGTGTGCTATGATGTTGGCCTTGTCTAAATGACCAAACTTGTGTTAAAAATGGACTTTAAGAGCATTCGGCCATAATATGTGTTAATGGCTTGTACATGGACTGTTAGACTTTTGGTGGTCATGAACATTTTGGGCCTAACTAATGTTGATGATGGATTTGCATAATCGTATGTTTATAAGCCTATGCTTGATTATGAAAAACATGTGTATAATAAACAAAGTTTTCAAAGCTTGATTTGGTGTTTTGGTTACCATGCATGTACTTGGCTATGTTTGATAATGAACTTGAAATAAACATACAAGTTTCACATAAGTACTAGCTTATTTCCGAGAGCACAATATAAACTTTTAAGTAAATAATTAATGAGCTAGTACTATTAATATGCTGGGAACATGCCCATATGTTTGGTATTGTTTAAGTGCCCCTAATATGTTTCTTAGCTGCGCTTAGTGATAATGGGCTTAAGCCCATATAAAATAAGTTAATGGAATAACATAATTAATGGATTGAGGTGCTAAACCTCTCTAAATGGGATAGGGGCTAAGTTGGGCATGACAGTAGCTGCAAATAAGGTATGTTCAGTGGTCATCTTGATCTCTGTCTAGACCATCTGGAATTAGAGAAATGCAAGGATCCTTTTGGACAAAACCTACAACTGTAGAGAGATCTTGAACAAAATTCAATGTAGAACTTTTATTTGGAAAATGTCCAGTTTGCTTGCTCGTGTTGGAGGTTGCAGTCATGATTCACTACTAGAAAAAGGGTAATTTTCGATAGAAATTTTTAACAGTTATCCATTAGAAAATGTCATTTTCGGCAGATAGCTGTAAAAAACACATCCATCGGCTTTTAATATGTTGGAAATCCAACGGACGGTGACTGTCAGAAAATCCGACAGATGGTGACTGTAAGAAAAAAAATTTCCAAAAAAAAAAATTCCAAAGTTGCAAATGATAGTCCCTTAGATGGCCTGATTCAAAGCTTTATCTCCTACATTTTTCAACTCTCGTTTTCTTCATATAATTAATTACGCACATAGACTCTAACTCCTAGAATTGTGTAGTTTGTTCCCAAGGTTTGTACATATTGTACTTAAACCACCCTTGGGCATAAAATTGGTGAGAAGAATAGGAAGGAAGAAAAAAGAAAAATACTAAAAGGAAGTAGAAAATGGTGAGAAAGAGAGAAGAAGAAGAAGAAGAAGAAGAGAAAGAAGAAGATAATGATAAGGAAGAAATAAGAAGAATAAAGATAGAAAAAGATAATAATAAGGAAGAAATAAGAAGAATACAAATAGAAAGAAGAAGGTAACGATAAGGAAGAAAAAGAAGAAGGTAATGATAAAGAATAGATGAAGAGAGGAGGAAGAATGAGGAGGAGAAAATTTTGTGAGAAAAAGAAAGAAGATGGGAGAGAAAAAAAATGAGGTTTTGATGGAAGATGATGGCTTTATAATGGGGAAATATGAGGGGAAATTTGGATTTAAAAGAAAAAAAATTAAAATTTTAGCGGGATATTTTGGAGAGAAATTTTTTAATTTCATCGGACGATTTCCAATGACTATCCATCGGAAATTTCTGACGGCAATAAGTCATTGGAAAAGTATCTGTCTAAATTAAGACAATTTTAGTAGTGATTAGCTACTGGTATCCTGAGCAATGCCTGTTGTTTTATTGGCTTGATGCAAATTTGATTAGTTTTCTTGTGGGACTTGGTTTGCTTATTTTACTCTGTTTTCTCCGGAAAGGTGTTCTTGGATACATCAGTAGTTGCCTAGTTGAGTTGGTTCTTGAACTTTTTCCAAATTTCCAGCTCCTAGATGAAATTTGGATTGTATCTGTTATTCAGCTTAATAAAGTTTTGTTTGCTGCTCTAAAAAAAAGGAAAAAAAGAAATACAAGAAAAACGGATCCTGGGTATTTACTTCCCAGACTTATCCCACCTGACCAACCTTACATTTATAACCAATTTTTTATAGCTAGAGTAGGATTTGATATCCATTCCACCCAACAACATTTTAATTTGGAACATCTATTAACAAACCAGAAGAAAGAAAAGGCCTGGATTTCAATTTCGGCCGCCGCCACAGGGTTAAAGCCATCGTCCAGGAAGCAGAAATCCTAGCTAGGTACACTTGTTTCGAGCCAATACCATATAATGTAATCGCTTCATTGATGATAACTTAACTTCTTTTATTTAGAAAGAAACTCAAAATCTTCGTAAACTAAAGAAGTAGAATTACTTGTGCTCAAGTTCTTGCAAGTAAGCTGATAAGACTTAAGAGCAAATGGGACAAAAATGGAAGTAACTAGCTTCGCAATTAATCATGCTGCCGACAGAATTTTATTTCCAGCAAAATATCCAGCTCTTATTAATACATGGCCCGTATCTGTTTGTTCTTCTTCACACAAAGACGTAACATATTTGATACATCGAAGAGTAATGACAAAAGGCATTAATACCTGCATGCCTAACCACTATTAAGACATAAAACTTATATTATTATTAATGCATATTGATGGAAGAAAGGGAAGAAAATTATGGATTTTCGTCTTCTCCTCATCATATTATTTTATTTAATTTGCTCTGGTAATGCATGGATCGAGTGCCAAGCAGCAGGGGGGTTGGTTTAACAATTCGTCCTGCAGTAGCAGTTGAAGTTGCCTTTGCAGAGTCCTGAAATGAGATGCTCTTGCCTGGTGCACACGTCGTCGCACGCCTCGGAGGAGAAGCAGGGACCCCTGAACTTGTCGCTCAGCACATCGCAAACCCGACCCTCCGCCTTCTGCACCATGCTCTCCTCGGCATCACCGTCCCACAGGCACCATGTTAAGTGCACGGGAACAAAACTTTTAAGAGGATGAATTAAAGATAATAGGAGGAAGAATGTAAGTTTCGCAATTAGTGAGGGTAATGTGTAATTCTGACAGAACGTGAAGGAGCATGTGTTCACAAAAGATGATGCAGGAGAGGGACTTACGAGTAGCAAGGACGACGAGCAGGACGAGGAAGACTCCCAAGAATTTGCTCGCCATTTTTTCTGTATTTCTTTATCTTGGAAAACAGCAAATGATCAGAACTAATCCACTAATTATTGATTTATGTATTGCTTGGTGGCGAGCAAAACTGGAAGATGAGGTGCAATTTAAAGAGCTTGCCTTACAGCAACCAATCGATCCCCATCACAGTGTGAATTATTAGTGTGATATGATGGACAAGTGAGGAACCGACTAGATATTTCACCCACGACCGCATGGACGATATATTATCGACGCGATTGCAAGGCTGTTTCAAGAAAATAGTACGATGTCTTTATTATTTATTAGGATTTATGAATGCCTTTTGAGTGAGTCGGATTAGATTTGAGCCAAATCATTTAGATTTAAGTCTAATTGGATTAGCGTGAATTTGAGTTTAAGCCAAGTTCAGGTTGGGTTATTTGGATTCGGATTCAGGTTGGGTTGGTTCAGGTTGAAGTCAATTGTAATCTCCGATAACTTTATATTGGGTTTCAGGTCGGATTCGAATTAACATTTGAGTTCACTCGGGTTATTGGTGTATAAGTTAAAATGACTAAATCGATTCAATTTTTTGTTTAATTTTTGTTAAAATCTAGATCAGAGAATTCAATTTTTTTTTGTGATTTAATTTAAGTTAAATTTTCTTTTTTTAGTATGTTTAATTAAAAAATAAATAATTTTTTTCAATATAGCTTATTACATATGTAGATTATTTAATATTATTGGCAATACTTTATAATACTTTATTGTTTTTCTAAACCATTGCCATTCAACTATCACTACACAAGCCACCTAGACCCATCACCTAGCGATCGCCTAGACACATATTGTGCTAAATTTTCTTTTACTTTTGTTCAATGAATTTTCTAAGAAATTGCTACAAAATGAAACTATAGTTCACAATTAGTTACTAAACTGTAAAGTTTCAAAAATTTGGAGTGAAAATGCAAAAATTTCAAAAGTTCAACGACCTATATTATAAGTAGTGTAGGTGATTGAAATTAAAAGGCAATTCATTTTAAATTACATCAACTTAATTCAAAATGACTTATTTTTATTTTCATATTTTTTTACTTCAAATCAATTTTATTTAAAATCCAATCTTATGTATATACAATAATCCATTTGAAAGTGAATTTTCTTGATGTTATTAAATTTTTATAATTTTTTTAATCCCTAAATGTAAAAAAATTCATAAAAATTTAGTAAGATTATAAAAAAGTGCCTTTGGACCAGCGGGTGGAAGAAAAGGCGGATTAGGGGAGGTAGAGCTTTGGTTAGAATTAGGGAAGAAGATGAAGTTTGGATTATATGTGTTTCAAGTGCCCAAGATTATCATTTGTGTTAGTTTGCATTTGAATTTTCATTTCTATAAAATATGGTCAACTATTCTAGTTAAAGACAAAGTCACTTGACAATGTGGCATCCATATTGCCAAGTTCCGTATAAAATAATGCTTGAACTGACAATAGAAACCAAAATAAAATATGTTAGTTGAATCAAGGGACTTTAAGAGACTGATAAAAAAAAAGCTATGGAACCACTTTGAAATGGTCCTTAAAGTTAGGGGACCATATTTGGATTTTTCCCTTACAATAAATTAAAAATAACAATTTTCATCTTCAAACTTTTTCAATCAATAATTTTAAATCTTAAACTTCATAATCTTCTTTTTACACCCTTAATCTTATCCAATTATACTAGTTTATTCAATTTCTTATTGTCCAACAAGAAGCAACTGATCAACCAAGTAAAATCTGAAAAAATAAAAACTAGAAGTGAAAGCAACAAGATCAATTTGTTTCACACTTTCTCATGGTCTCTTTCTCATGGTCTCGTTTAAACAGCTCCCAAACATCCGGCCAAGCCACCTCCCGGTATCAAGAGCGCATAATTTGCTGGCTCAAGTCTTACGTCATCCTTTGCCGTCCATAATCCTTAACGATCTTTTTGCTGATGTTGCGAACTTTAGTGCCCCACAAAATGGTTGTCCAAGTTATTAATTGAATATTGATAGCTGAAGGGCTATCGCCCCCGAGATCTCCTGATCGGTTAACTTGACACCACCTTCGGTGGAAACTTAGCCCCGACCTCGGGGCATTCTCCACACCACCCTTGGCAGTAACATGACCAACTTCGGGAAAAGGTGTCTTCACCACCCTTGGATTTGCGAAGCTACCGACCTTGAAAAAATCCACCATCCTCGACCGAGGGAAAAGTCTCTCAAAGGTGACCTACTCTTCCGAAGAGCCTTCTCCGATAACCCTTGGGGGCAAAATTTCTGCCCGAAGGGGTCTCACACCCTGAAAGGGTCTTACGGAGACACGACAAAAACAGTTAAGGAGCCTCTGACAAAGAGACCTCGCGCACGCCCCTGCCTTCTGGCTAGAACGGCCTATGGCCAATTGTAGATACTTGCCTTCGAAGGTGTGAATCAGATCTGACCAAACACATATCATGATTTGGACAGGCTGTGTCAAACGGCCTCCTCCCTCCACCCTCCTGTAAATACTTATGAGGGGCCTTGGTAAGGACACATGAGACTCTCTCTCTTTTCCTACTCTTTGCTCTCTATTACTACTCTCACAAATACTGACTTAGGCATCAAAGGCTCCTTCCACGGAAACACACTCCGGGGAGCTCCTAACCATTGTTCTTCAAAGTCTTGCAGACATCTTCACACCAAAAGTCTCTCATTCAGTCCAGCATGTCGGACAAAAAAAATGCCATCAGGTATCATTTGGCGCCATCTGTGGGAACCCATTCTCAGATTGCCGTTGTTGAGACCTGACGTTTTAAGGACAAGGGACTCCCGAAGTCTTAGTTCGTGCTAGAGGCTCAAATAACAACTGAACAGCATGCTGTAAAGGCCTAATTACCTGAGAACGAATGTCATCTGATGGTCATGATGAGCTTTCTACAAGATTTTTAGAGCTCTGTTGTGGCTGAGATGGCCTAGTAGCTTGACCAAAGGTGGTCTCAACCATCTCTGAGGGGAAGGGCATTTTCTCTAGCTACCCGCTGGGAGAAAAGCCCTAAGTCACCTTACCGAAGTTTAGGAAGTAGGGGTTTTCATGACAAGTCCTTAATGGAGAACATACCACCCAGGGGACGGCGCATTAGGGGAACGGTATCGAAAGAGCCCAGAACTTCCCGCCGGCGAAGTCCATCCCCGAATGGGAAATCCCAATCCCCCAACCGATGAAGTTATTCTCCAAAAAGGGGATATTGCTTTCCGTTGCTGGTGACTACTAGACAACGAGGAGAAGACAGCATTACCATCCTTAGGGAGAGAATCCTGGAGAGGTTGGAGAAGGTGGAAAAACAGGTTTCTTAAAAACCTGTTTGGTCACGGTTGTCGGAGACCTTTACCGGAGAAGAGTCACCCTTCATCCGTGCAGTAGTAAAGGCACCTATGCCAAGTGACTTTTTGAGTACCACACTTGGAGATGTATGATGGACGTAGTGAACCTTAGTCCCACTGGACAAAATATAGGCACAGCATGGTGCTGATGACGCCACCCTTTGCAAATGCTTTGACGTCACCTTGTCAAGGCCAGCAACTGCGTGGTATAACTCCTTGGCTCCCGGAACCATAATGGGTTTCCAGAAGTTACCCACCACATTCACCCAGTAGTTCATTGGGAGTAAACCAACGGCAAATATGCCCGTTCAAATGTTTTGCATAGCGCAAATGAATGGAGAGACCATTCGAGGCTATGTCAAAAGGTTCAACAGAGAAGCCCTCAGGGTGCCCAACTTTTGCCCCGAAATCCGCATCCTCAGTATGATCAAGAGACTTAGGAGAGACTCACAACTCTTTTACGAGTTCTCCAAAGGTCCCCCTGACACCCTCGGAGAATTTTACCGAGGACAGAGCGGCACATGACAGCCGAAGTGCTAAGGATGGAAGGACCGAACTCTGATCATAATCACTCTGAGGGTCAGAGTCACCAATCTCGGTGTCCCACCGAGGTCAGGGGCAGACCTCAGAAACAAAGGGGGAAGAGGCTAGTGTTGTTCACTCCCTTAAACACTACAAGGATGAACATGCTAATGGCCATGCAAAGACAAGGAACTGTTATCCAGCATCTGATGGCCAGACCTTGGAAAACAAAAAGAACATGAAGAAGTTCTGTGAGTTCCATCGGGACCATGGGCACGATACCGTAGATTGCTTCTAGCTGAGGAAGTATATCGAGTCTCTAATCAAGCAAGGGCAACTTCGACACTACTTACGGATGCCATCGCCCAAAGCCTGAGAAAGAAGGGTAGAAGAAAAAAGAGGGGAGGATGAGGATTATGATTCCAACTGACATGATAACCGAAGTCCTAGAAAGCACCCACCACCTCCGGCCGGAGTGATCCAGACCATTACCATGGGTATACCCTCGGCTGAGAGGAAAAGGAAAATTCAAGAAATCTCAACGATGGAATTCGGCAACTCAGCGAACAAGCTTGTTCGAAAAGACGGGTTTACCATGAAGTTCCCTCATGACAACCCCCTCTTAATCATGGCAAGGATAAGGATCTGGGATGTCAAAAGAGTACTCATCGTGATGGCTCCAACACTGATGTTTTGTTCTCCCACTTGTTGCCAAACTTGGGCATCTTCAAGGGTGATCTTAAACCCATTACCTCCCCTACCTTCGGCATGGGTCCTTTCAAACTCCCTGTACTCGGATGGATTAATGTACCCTTGATGCTAAGGGGAACCTCGATTTAGACCAAGGAAGATCTCTTTGGTTCCACTATGGTGAGGTTCATCATCATAGATGTCCCTTCTTCATACGACGCCATCTTCAGAACGCAGACATAGGGTAATCTTCACATATGCCCATACGTGAAATACCTAATGACCATATTCGGCACAAAGGAAGGGGACGCAAAAATATTCATCGATCAAGCCGAAATGAGGACAATTTTTGTGAAGGCAAGATAGAGCCCAATGAAAGTGCATGCACAGACTTTGGGAGAGAAGAGCATGGCAAGCGAAGATGCAACAGAAGAGGAGAAAAGCAATTTTGAAAAAATAGAAACAAAGGATGTAGAGCTTGTCCCAGGCCGAAGTACCCAAGTTGGGAAAAAACTGGCCGAAGGTGACAAGGAAAAGCTTGTATCCCTTCTATTGATGAACAAAGATCTGTTTGCCTACTCTCCGAATGATATGCCCAAGGTAGACCCTGGTATAATTCAGCATTGTCTTAAAGTATGCCCGAAGGTGAGGCCTGTTCGACAAAAAAAGCGTAGCCTCTCGATGCATAAGAATAACTTCGTTAAAACCCAAGTCCAATGGTTAATGAAGGAAGGAATAATAAAGGAGGTCAAGTATCCTGAATGGCTAAGCAATGTAGTTGTGGCAATGAAGGAAGGGAGTGATAAACTCTGAATGTGCATCGACTTCTGAAACATAAACGATGCCTTTCCAAAGGACTCGTAACCTTTGCCACCAATAGACCAATTAGTATATTCCACTTCCGAATACGGTATGCTTAGCTTTCTCAATGCCTTTAGCGCATATCACCAAATTCGGATCAATCTCGAAGATGAGGATAAAACAACCTTCATTACCAAAGTTGGGACCTACTGCTACGTCAAAATGCCCTTCAGCCTAAAAAATGCATGAGCAACATACCAAAGGCTGATGAATAGGGTATTCAGCTCCCAAATTGGGAGAAATATGGAAGTATATGTTGATGATATAATAGTTAAGAGCAAATAGCCTAGTAGTCATATCGTAGACTTGAATAAAACATTCCACCAACTTCAAAACTTTGGAATCGATCTTAACCCCGAGAAGTGTGTGTTCGGGGTGACTGCTGGCAAATTCCTTGGGTTTATGGTGTCCAAAAAAGTTATTGATGCCAACCCAGAAAACGTTAAGGCCCTGCTAGGATTCCAAACTCCCACCACAAGCAAGGATGTGTAAAGGCTTACAAGAAGAATCACGGCCCTTAGCAGATTTATCTCTAGATACAGGGACCGGTGCCGACCATTAAAGTACTCACCAAAGTAGTAAAGAATGAAGATAACTTCCATTCCAAGGAACATCCTTGGAATGAATATTTCCAAAAAGCTTGGGACGAACTCAAGAGCCACTTAACCAATCTGCCGACACTTCAGCAGCCGCTGGAAAGAGAACCTCTTTTCCTCTACCTCACCATAACCGAAAAGGTAGTAATTTTAGTACTTGTTAGGGAAGAGGGAGAAAAATAGTCGCCAGTATACTATGTGAGTAAGTCCCTACACGGTGCTAAAGTTAGGTACCCTCTCCTGCAAAAGGTCATCTATGCTATAGTGTTAGCAAGCAGGAGGTTGTGGCCTTACTTCCAAGGACATCCTGTCATTGTTCGAAGTAACCTACCTCTTAGGGATGTCATGAAGAAGGTAGACCACTATGGAAGATTATCATAGTGGTGCATTGGGCTCAGTGAATATAACATCACCTATAAGCTGAGAAGGACAATAAAAGCCCAATCATTGACGGATTTCATCACCGAAGTAACAAGAATCGAAGATACACTAGGGGACCATGGTAGTGATGAACCTAAGTGGATCCTCTTCGTCTATGGTGCCTCTAGTTTTAGACATCAAGGAGCCTAAGTAATTCTGCGAGGACCCGAAGGTATGGAAGCTTCAATGTCCATTAAGTTCGGTTTTAGTGTCACCAATAACGTTGCCAAATATGAAGCCCTCATAGTAGGCGTACGGCTGGCAAAAAGAGTTGGCATGAGAAATCTTAATGCCCACAGCGATTCTTAGCTAGTGTTCCGATAGATGGCGGGGGACCATGAGGCAAAAGACTCGAACTTGGCAAAGTGCCATGATCTCGCAAAAAGGCTTATCCAAGATTTGACAAGGTACAGATAGAAAATGTACCTTGATGAGATAATATGGAAGCAGATACTTTGGCCAAATCAAAGGAGTCCATGAAAGTACTATATCAGCCGAGCATCGCAATAATGTCCGTGGCAACCTCGGGTAAAGGGTGGAAAGATCCAATCAAGAAATATCTCGCAACTTCGGAACTTCCTGAAGACCCTCTTGAAGCCGTGAAGGTGCGAAAGCTCTCAGGTAGATACTTCTTGATCAAGGAAGAGTTGTACTGACAAGGGTACGCAAATCCATTGCAAAGGTGTGCCAGTGAAGAGGACATTGAGATAGTCCTCGAAGAAGTCCATGAGGGGGCTTGCGGTTCTCACATCGGGACTGATGCCCTTGCCAGAGTACTACTTTAACGGGGATATTTCTGGCCTACCGTAAGGAAGGATACGAGGCAGTTTGTCTAGAAATGCAACAAGTGCCAGAGACACACACCCATCCAGAGAGTACCCTCGAAAATGATAACTTCAGCAAACTACCCTTGCCCCTTCGCTGTTTGGGGTATTGACCTCATTGGGCCTCTCCCAATATCTCTAGGAGGAGTGAAGTTCTGCATAGTCGCAGTATATTATTTCACCAAGTGGATCGAGTCAGAACCTTTGGCAGCAATTTTGGCAAAGGACATACTGAGATTTTTATGGAAGAACATCATATGCAGATTTGGCGTGCCAAGGGTCATAGTAGCTGATAATGGTTCCCAGTTCACTGGTAAAGGATTTCAGGAATTTGTAGCCAACCTTATGTTAAAATTGCACTTCGCCCTAGTGGCCTATCCTCAAAGCAATGGACAAGTTGAAGTGTCCAATAGAATGATAAAAGATGGTCTGAAGAAGAGGTTGAAGGAAGCAAAGGGAAAATAACCAAGGGAACTTCCAAGCGTGCTGTGGAGTTACCGAACAACTCCCCGAAGGGCCATGGGTGAGACACCCTTCTCACTTGTCTTCAAAACAGAGGCCATTATCCCTGTCAAGGTCATGCAACCATCTATCAAAGTACTAGTGTTCGAGAAAGAATGGAACAACCACGGTTTAAGAACCAATATAGATACAATTGACGAACGTAGAGAGATGGCTGAACTCAAAAAGAAAAGCTTTCCAATAAAGAGTAGCCATTACTACAAATGTGCATGTTAAGCCCAAAGGGATCAAAAAAGGAGACTTTGTTCTCCGAAAAGCTGAACTGGAACCCTGAAGATCATCTCATGGAGTACTTCGGGCAAATTGGGAAAGATCTTATTTGGTCCTCGAGGAAGTTCGGCCAAGAGTCAATAAGCTCAGGAATATCGAAGGAGAAGAGTGGAAAAACACATGGCATTTAGAGTTTTTGAAAAAATTCTACATTTAGAAAAATTTTAGGTGAAAAATTATGTAGAGTGCGCTGGAGAAGGTGAACCGAATGTGGTCACTTCCGAAGGTGCATGAGTGGTATTGTACAAGTTCTCCCGAATGTGGTTAACCAAATATGGCTGATCCCAAAGGTACTTAACTATATCCACACAAAGTAAGTTTTACCAAAGATGGTCAACCGAGTATAGTTGGTCTCAAAGGTACTTAACCATTTTTGTGCAAAGTAAGTCTCCTGAAAAAGGCTAACTGAAGATTGTTGATCATAAGTATGGCTAACCGAAGATGGTTGATTGCCTTTAGAAAGACTAGGTTATGATTCCTTGATAGTACCTTTAAGGATTCATCACCGAAGATTGTTAAACGCCGAAGGTTGAAAAAATGCCCAAGGTCATACCAATCATGGACTTAACTGACATTTTGAGCAAAAAGTCCCATTGAAATTTCATTCAAAAGGTACATAGTGTAGAATACACAAAAAAAAAACAGAAAAAGAAAAAGAAGAGAAAATGAGGCCTATTTGTTGTCCTATCCATCTTTGACCTCCTCAGTATCTTCAGCGTCATCACCCTCAACATCATCTTCATTTTTGTCAACATCGATTGCCAAAGGGAAAAGAATTGGAAGGTTGAGATACTCTATACTGTACCATGCCAAAGATGGTCCTTCAGAAATTTCGAGTACCCAAAGGAATGAGAGGTCTATGTCAGGATACTGGGAAAGCACCTGATGATGGGCAAGGCAAAACCCATCTTGGAATGAGGACTTAGTCGCCTCATCTAACTTGGCCTTTTTAGCCTTCAGATCCTCCAGTTCTTTCTTCAGCACCTCAACTTCTTTCTCCAGCTTCTTTTTCTTCTTTTTCCTCTCTTTCTTCAATCACTCGTTCTCAGTGAGTATGACGGTATTCGTCTCCAATGACTTCTTGAGGTCAGAAATTACATCTTCCCTCTCCATCTGAAGGACCTCGCCTTTTGAAAACAGCTCCAGGACTTTCGCTCCGAGGTCAAAGATCTTGGAGGTAAGCTTCTTGACCAGCCCCTGCTTGCTCTTCATCACCTCCTCCTGAAGACTGGCAAGGTCCTCTTTGGTGATCTTGTTCAACTTGCTGTACTTGATGACCAAGCTAACAAATAGTTACTTGGCCTTAGCCAAGTTCTCCTCCAATTGAATTTGGATAGAAGACTATTTGGCTACCTAAGCCCAAGAATACCCACTGTACACCAAAAGCTGCAAAAGGGAGGATACCGAATGCGGGTCAAAAGCAATAGAAACTTAAAACTTTTCTAAGTCCTAAAGGGCTAAGGTTTACCTGGGCAACATGCTTGGTCATCTGAGACGCAAGAATTTCCTTGTTGGGCCACTCCTTCGTCAGAGTTGGAAGGTGGAATTGGTCATAATGCCCCTCGCCATTTGAGGGGCCATCTTCTGACTATCTTCGAATAACAGATCCATGTCCTCTGTGAAGGTCTAGAAGGGCTCCATCGGGACCTTGTCCTTCGGGATTTTTGAGTTCCGTAGGGCCCTCTTTTGAACATGCTCCGCCATCCACTGAGCCTGGGCTCGCTCATCTACAAATTCACGCCGAAGTTTCGTTATAACATTATACCTTAGCCATTCATCTACAAGGTCTAAAATACCAAAAAATCCTAAACTCATAGATGAATGGCTAAGGGACAAACTTGGTGGAAGTTCGGCGCCCTCCTCGTCAGACTCGCTGACGTTCAACACCTCGGCAAGAATGTCCTTGCATTTCTTTCTTCACCGCTCCTGAGCCTCTTCGGCAAACATCTCCCCTAGCAAAGTTCCCAATGCCTTGACATCAGCATTAGGACATAAAGGGGTCCAGTGGATGGCCGGTTTCGAGGGTGGGTTGACACGGACAGGAAGAAAGTCTTCATTTGATTTCTTCGACTTCGGCACAGAAGATGGTCTAGCCGACATGTTTTTCCTTTTGGGTGCCTTCTTCTTTTGCTCCACCTTCTCGGCCTGACCGAGGAACAAGCTCTTGTAAAAGGATGCAGACTTCTCACCCATCTCCACAAAAGAAAAGATATCAGTGTAAGTATCAAAATTCTAAGGCAATGGCTTAAGGAACAAGCTTACTTCTTAACGGCTGAGGTACAAAAGTACACCCCGAAGGAGCCGTACAAGCCACGTGTTTGCCCCATCCATCGAGGGCTTCGGCATATTTTCATCAGTAACATGTTCTTTAATCACTCCAAGCTCCCGAAAAACCTCCTCGGTCATAAAGCTCCATCTGATGGGGAAAGGGTAGAGAGAGCGCGGAGGAGCTTCAGAGTCCCAATCTGTGGCAGCCCGAATACGGCTATCGAACTCTTCAAACTGAGCCTCCAATTCCAAAGTCAATAGCCTCCTCGGGTCTACTTTGTTGGTGGCCAAGGTACCGGAAGCCCATTCAACAGGAAGACCCACCCACTTCTCGTCAACCTCCAAGAAAAAGTAATTTTTCTGCCACCCCTGCCAACTGTCCTTGGTACTGAAGGTGAAAGTAAATTTCTTACTCTCGGATCCTCGTGGGAGCAAGAAGTAGAACCACCCCCCTTCGGGACAGGGTGGAGTTTGTAATATTACAGAAAGAAGACAAAATATGGAGGAATTTTGAAGACCCCACACATGCCCAAGAAGGCGTTGAAGTAGGCGTAAGAGTTTGGAGGCATATTGTTGACAGCTATGCCATGGAATTGACAAAAGTCTGAAACCACCTTTGGTGGTGGATAGTGAAGATCCGCCTTCACTTGAGCTCTGAAGACGGTGATCTCCTTCAAATGATGGAGGTAGTAGGGTTTGGTAGGACCAGGCAGCCTAGTTTTGGAGTAAGAAGGAAGAAAGAACTTGAGCTGCCACTTCACCAACTTCTCCGAAGTAGCATAGTTCAAGTGAAAATTAAGGGGAAGCCAGCTCTTGGGAACAGATCTAGCAATGGCTTGTTCAGATGACATCTTTAGGACAAAGACACTAACCTCAAACTAACGGGGAAAAAAAGAAAAGAAAAGAGAAGAATAACAACAACTTTGGAAATAAACCCACCTAGTTTAGGAAGGAAAGAGAACTTCGGAGATCGTCGTGAAACTCACTGAAAATCGGTTCGCCGCTTGCACCACTGGAAAAAAAAGGCTAAAGAATGAGAGAGAGATCGAGAGCAAAAGGAATGAAAGTAGAAGAGTGAGGAAACCTCTGAGGGACAAGGTCTTATATAAACCGAAGGGTTAGGCGAAGCGTTGCCATAATGACCCTTCGCAAGTGAAGGGACGCAACCAACATAACGGACACAACTGATCGCCATTAACTTAATGACACGTGTCACGTGATGCGAGAATCGAGGGCACGCCCCCTGACACTGGCAGTCCTATATTGCCTATCCCGAAGTGACGCGACTGCCTAGTCAGAAGATAGGACGATTCATTGACAAAAAGCTGGCTGAGAACAAAATCCTCGTAGAGGGCTCGAAGCAGAGTGTAAAAACCCTCGAAGAATGCCGAGGATGAAACTTCGGTAAGAAAGTAGGGTTTTTGCCAGAAGAGCCGGAAAAAGTATGATCTCTTGGCCAAGGCATAGCTTCAGCTTTTTATTACATACTCCTAACTGACTAACACCGAAGACACAACTTCAGCTTCTTCGAGGGGGGGCATGTGATAGCCGAAGGGCTATCGCCCCCGAGATCTCCTGGTTGGTTAACTTGACGCTACCCTTGGTCGAAACTTAGCCCCGACCTCGGGGCATTCTCCACACCACCCTCAGTAGTAACATGACCAACTTCGGGAAAAGATGTATTCACCATCCACGGATTTACGAAGCTACCGACCTTGGAAAAATCCACCATCCTCAACAGAGGGAAAATTTCTAGCCACAATGGCCTACGACCAGCTGGAGATACCTACCTCCGAAGGTACGGATCAGATCTGATCGAACACGTGTCTTGATCTGAATAGGCTGTGTCAAACATCTTCCTCACTCCACCCTCCTATAAATACTTGGGAGGGACTTTGGTAAGAGGACACGGGACTCTTTCTTTTCCCAACTCTCTACTCTCTACTACTACTCTCACGAATACTAACTTGGGTGTCAGAGGCTCTTCTCCTAGAAACATATTCCGGAGAGCTCCTGACCCTCGTTCTTCAAAATCTTGCAGATATCTTTTCACTGGAAGTCCTCTCTCCAAGCCAGCATGTCATACAATAAGGACGCCGCCGGACATCAAATATGACTTATTAACATTATTGGTAAAAATAGCGCTGATCTAACTGTAACAAGTATGAGCAAAATAACTCATTTGGAATTATCTAACAAGATTGAGGGCGTGCATGGAGTCTGTTTGATCCATAATGAAGCTTAAGGAAATGCGAGCTGATGTGCCTTATTGTACTTTCCAAGTTGGATGAAAATCTGCTACTAGTGTTTCTTTTTTTATTTTTTTTCCTTTTTAGCCCAACCATTAGTGATGTTATAATTTGCAAGTATATATTGCCAATATCTACAATAGGGCAAGCCCGGTTTTACTCTCAACTCTTCTTTGCACTAAATCATACATAAAGGTGAAAGATAATCACCTAAATCTGAAACCTGACTTGAAATATCAGGTAAATGAGTGCGAAAACTAAGTTTAAGCTGACCTGAATTACCTAATAAACAATGCAAAACACAGGTTGGTTTGGGTGCAATTCGAATAACCCATAATTATTAACCCAGCCATATCTAGGCCCGCTTTTTCTTCAATCCCTACTCCAGCCCATCCCATCCCAACCCAACCCATACCCTACACATGAAAAATCTTTGTTAAACCTAATTCCCTAACCCTAACTAATTTCTACCTCCCTAACCCCACTGTTTAAGAACATCTACCATCCAGTCATTGTCAGTCAGCCCTTGTCAGTACTTCTGCTTCATCTTCCTTACCTTCACCCTCTAGTGCTTCTATTCTCGAGACCTTCTCTCATGAACGATGCTTTTGCTTCATCCCACACCATCAGTGCCTCTGGTCCATCTCTCTTCATCTTTACAGACATCTTTTTTCATATGTGGATTTCAGATACAGTAGCGCCAAACATCGCCTCTTATCATGAATCAACAAGGAAATCATCATCCTTCTTCCAACTATAATTCCTTTTGCACTAATTCTTTATTTTTTTGGTCCTTTCTCTGTATAATTTCTATTGGGCAACTTTTGCATATATTTTATATTGCCGGTGGAGGAGGCAAGGAGATGAAGCAGCGGGAGAAGAATTGGGTGTCAATGGTGGTGGTTGTCGAGCTGAACCAACCCAACCTGACCCTAACAAAATCTTTTTGGGTTAGGATTAGCTTGAATTATATGCCAATTCAATTCAGGTATTGGCCATGAAATTAAAGCTGTGAATAGACCCTAAAATTTTAAGTTTGGGCCTGAACATGACATTATACTATATTCTAAAAGATGAATGAATTTCACTATTCATCAACGGTGATTATTGTTTATGAATAGTTACGTATCTACTTTTTTTGTTTTTTGCTTTTGTCTTTTTTATTTTTTATTTTTTATGTTTCAATTTGCTCTTTTTTTAGTTCTATCCTCATTTTACAAGGCACTTGCCTTTCGAGGGGCCTATGTTGCAATTTTTTTAGTTTTAGTCTATCTTACGTTTGTTTCAGTTAAAACGTGGTTTTAGTTCCTAACTTTCATTTTTTTCTTTTTTTGCTCTGAGTTACGTACGTGTTACATTTTAGTCCTCAAATTTTATAACTATTTAATTAGATCTTTTATTTGCTTCCCCCGGCCCCCCCCCGTTCCCCCGCCCCCCCCGCCCCCTTCCCCCCCCCCCCCCCCCCCCCCCCCCCCCCCCCCCCCCAAAAGCTTTTCTTTTTTGTGGTTTTTGTGTACTATCTTTTGAAGTAAGATATGGGTAACCATAATTTATTTAATTTTTAGTTAAACCATTTTTTATCTTCATTAAGTCAATTATTAAATCCCTAATTCCTAAAATTTTCCCTTTTTTTTTTTGTCTTGATTCTAACTTTTTTTTATTGATTTTCTTTATTGTTGTTCTCTAAAATGAAACTTTACTCATTATAATTTCACTACTTTTGGCTTGATTCTGGTTTATTTGACTTTAATTAGATTTTTGTCACTTTCTTTTCTTTTTATCTTTATTACATTAATAGTTAGACAATTAATTGGTTAACATATATTAAACATAGTTTTGTATTCCGGTCATTTTTTTATCATTATTGATTATTAAGATTTGTAGCATCAATTATTTATTTCAAGCTCCATAGTTTAATAAAGTAATTTGGTCAATAACTATTAAATTTGGAAGTGAATTTTTCTAGATAAATTTTTTATCGATATTAAAAATTAAATTTTATGTTAATAGGAAATGAAAATTTTTATTGAATTGTTTTTAATTAACAAACAAAATATACATTGTTTCAAAGCATGTAACGTGTTTTGTGTCGCACTATTATTATTAAAATTTATTACAAAAAATATCCTCTATGATGTATGAGTCATCAAACCTTTCAATTTGTTCTCTTGGCCTATAATTTTTTTTGACATTTTTTTATTTATTGTCTTCTAAAACAAAATATTAGTAGCCATTATTTTTTTCTCTTTTTTTTTTCTTAATCAACTATAGTGATTTCGTTTAGCTTTTTTTTATTATTATTTTTTAAAACAAAATTTTAGTCACTATGAGTTGTTTACTTTTTTTTGTATAGTTCAAACCGATTCGTTTTAGCTAATGTTTTCATTTATTTTATTTATTTTTATTTATTAAGTTGATAGTTAAGCCTCTAATTCTTAAAATCTTTTTTTTTTCTTTTCTAGCATGAAGACCATTTTTTGGTATTTTTTAATTATTAATCATTAAGCTTTACTTTTGGTAACTAAAATTCCACTCTTTATCTTATATTATTAGCTTTTTTATATTATTTATATTTTCTAAAATGAAATTTTAGCCTCCGCGATTTATCACTTCATACTTATTATTATTATTTTTTTGCTCTCTTAGTCCCAAAATTTTACCATGACTTATTATCCAGGTTCTTACTTTTATTTTTTGATTTTTATAAATTTTTTTCATCAATGACCACTACTATTTAGATTCATATTTAATAATTGATACGGATTGAACTACAGTAACGAACAGATACCATAAACATTGTATGAACTAATTAACTCCCGTTGCCTTTTTTTGGCCACCCAACACGATCATCGCGAATCATGGGACGACTTCCTCATACTTGGAATGAGGATCAATAGGCGCATTGTAGGAGATTAAATATTACCAATTTTTTTAATTTAGAAAGAAACTCAATCTTAAATTAAAGAAGTAAAGTATAATTATTTTTTGATGAGCTTTATGAAATATGTAGTCCCTGAGTTTATGTCTTCAGATTTGTGCTCAAGATTTAAAAGCAAATGGGAGAAAAATGGAAGTAGCTACTTCCCAATCATGCTGCCGACAGAAAGATGTATCATGTTAGTATCCTTAGGTAGGCCGGGGTTTACAAAAACCTCATTATTTCTGATCAAATTGTGCCAATTAATTAAAAATTCATGTAATAAATGATTTAAATATGGAAGATATAATAATTATTAAAATTTATAATAAATAAAAAGTTTAATAATCAATGATTAGTAGTCAGAATATTCAATACATTTAAATTAAAGATATAAACGTTCCATTCTCACAAGTTTCTAATTCTCTTCGAAATTCGTTTGTTTTGGAAAAATAATAAAGAATAATGGTGTGGCATGTTTGGATTTTACCTCTTTGAGTTCTAACAATTTAGAGGCCTGAATTTTAGCATTTTTATAGTTACTTTTATTTTTTTAAAAAAAAAAATTCTTAAGAGAATTTTGGTTGTGTGAATGTTGTCGTACACACTCATTAGAACAATTGTTATGTTAATATTATATATGTAATTGTCATTAAGTGTATAAATTCTGTCATACAACATCTTACACATGTGTTTTTATGCATACAAATATGTATAAACATATACACTTCGAGTTTTCTCATGTGCAAAAGTGTACAATTTGGTTTTTACATATACAAAATTATATATCACAAATACATACATGATTATAGTGATTTAGAGCTTTAGTGTCTTACAATCATTAAAGGTACAATTATGTACAAAGAAATATATGCTTTTTGGTTGTAACAAAGAAATATATGCATCATAAAAAAAAACAAGAAGAATTTGAGATATTTGGGTATATAGATCATAAAAGATAGTATTGAAAAACAAACTCGCATAAAACCAAAAATAAAAGCAAATCATTTAAAATCACTTTCCTAATTTTAAAAGATCAAAAGTTTAATTCCTAAACTCTTGCCATGATTGAATTTCTACTTTCTAATTCCAATTCTTGGTATCTCGAGCTTAGCCATTTATGTGGGAAATTAAAATACTCCCTCTATTTCACAAAAGCTGTTCTCTTTACTATTCACAGCAATTAATTTATGATTTTATTTCTTTTAAAATTTATCATAAAAATATAAAATTTTTACATGAAAATGAAACTTTAAAGATTCTAGTTTCTAAATATCATTTTTGATAATTTTTTTTAATTTATATTAATATAAATATATTCAAGTCAAATTTTAGTCAAAAAAAAAATAAAAGGGACAGCTAATATGAAACAGAGTAAGTAATTAATAACGTTTGGCTTTTTACTTGTTTTTTCAAATTAACTTAATTGGTGCACAATAAAATCCCATCCAACTCATTCCATTTTCTTATTTACTACAACTTGAAATTAATAGGGGCAATTCTGTCATAGTAGCACCAGGCCTTTGAAGACCAGGGTCTAGGGTCTAGGTTCTAGAGCCTCCCATATTTGATGCATCGAAGAGTAATGACAAAAGGCATTAATTAATATGCCTAACCATTATTTAGACATAAAAATTTATATTATTATTAATGCATATTTATTGATGGAAGAAGGGGAAGAAAATCATTTCTTCTTCTCCTTATCATATCATTTTATTTTATTTGCTCTGCAGGCAATGCATGGATCGAGTGCCAAGCAAAAGCAGGGACGGGGTTGGTCTAACAATTCTTCCTGCAGTAGCAGTTGAAGTTGCCTTTGCAGAGCCCTGAAATGAGATGCTCTTGGCCGGTGCACACCTTGTCGCACGCATTGGATGAGAAGCAGGGACCCTTGAACTTGTCGCTCAGCACATCGCAAACCCGACCCTCCGCCTTCTGCACCATGCTCTCCTCTGCATCACCGTCCCACCGACACCATGTTAAGTACACGAGAACAGAACTTTGAAGACGGTGAATTAAAAATGGGAGGAAGAATGTAAGTTTCGCAATTATCGGGGCTAAAGTGTAATTCTGACAGAACGTAAAGGAGCAAGTGTTCACAAACGATGTAGCAGGAGAGGGACTTACGAGTAGCAAAGACTCCAAGCAGGACGAGGAAGACTCCCAAGAATTTGCTCGCCATTGTTTCTGAAAATCTTTATCTCGAAAAGCAGCAAATGCTCAGAACTGATTAAATAATCCCCACAGCAAAACTGGAAGCTGAGGTGCTATTTAAAGAGCTCACCCCACAGCTACCAATTCCCATCAAATTGTGAATTATCAGTGCGATATAATGGAGAAGTGGGGAACCGACGACTAGATATTTCATCATCCACGACCGTGTGGACGACATATCATCCACGTGATTGCGATGCTGTTACAAGAAAATTGTACGATATATATGTCTTTATTTTCGTCTTTTTTTTTTCCCACTTCTTTTTATGTTGTGAATATTTATCATATTGCTCTAATTATGCACATTCTTTCAAATATATTCTTTCCGATATGTTAAGCTTAGAAATGCTAATTGTAGTAATATACTAGGCAGTGAAGGGCCATTTTTCATGAACATGTCTATTTTTTATCGCAATAAACATGAAATTAAATACAGTGGTAAAAAGCAGTATTTCATATATCAGCAATTTTTTATATACATTTTGTTAAAAAATTATGGTATGTCACAAATATATTAAGGTATGTACTACGCTATTATATTTTTCACAGACGTGTAAAATGTTTTTTTGTCAAAATAGTAAAATATAATTAATGCACATATTTTAACATAAATATTTACTTTTTATTTTTTGGTTGCTTTTTCTTTTACTTTTGCTTTCTTTTTTTTTTTCTTTGAGTATATATTGTTGTTATTAAAGTATTGATTCTTTTTTGGTTTATGTCAATAAATTAGTTTTTTTGCTAAGTAATCACTACAAGAAAACAAGGTATTTGAGTCGGGAAAAAATGTAGGGAAACCGTAGGAAATGACTATTTCCTACAATTAAAATCGTCGGACAAAAATGTAGGAAAAAGTAGTGTCGGAAATAAAAACCGTCGGATAAATGTAAAATTGTCCTACGCTTTTATGACGTATGTATATCCGACGCTTTTGAGATGTATTAATTCCTACGCTTTTATGACGCCTGTGGTCCCCATTATATCCGACGCTTTTGAGATGTATTAATTCCTACGCTTTTATGACGTCTGTGGTCCCCATTATATCCGACGGTTTTGAGATATATTTTGTGACCCCTCATGTCCTACGGTTTTGTGACTTTTCTATATCCTACGGTTTTCTGTCATTAATCTTGTTCCTACGATTTTGTGACAATTTAAAGATTTTAGTAAATTAATTTATACACAAATTAAAAACATATTATATTGCATTATATAATAATAATAATAAAACACAAATTATTAGTATTATTATTATTATTATTATTATTATTATTATTATTATTATTATTATTATATAACAATTGATCAAAGTAATCAATAAAATTACTATACATAAAAGTAATCAATTTTTACAGGAAAGAGTTAATTACAAAGAACTGAAGGAGATCTAATATAAAATCAATGAGATGCAGTGCCGGGCTGATCATCGTCATCTCGCTGGCTACGATCGTCGGCAGGATGCTGAGTGGAGGATCCGGTCCGTAGGTCGTCTGAGAGCGCCGATGCAGGTATAATCCCCTGCTGGATCAACCTGTTAAGCATGGCGCTCATTGCAGCCTCGGTCTCTCGCTGAACCTGAGTGCGAACGTCTGCCTGTAACCGCGTAAAATCACTTCCGTAGCTGGGTGTTCTCAGCCCTCAGCTGAGCAATCTCCTCCGAATCAGCACGTGGAGCCTAAAAAATTTTGTAAGTAGCAATTAGCAACGTAAAAGTGATAAAAATAATTAATAAAGTTAAATACGAATGAAAAATACCCGATTTGGTCCAAATGTCTGGGGATCAGAGAGTCGGCGCGGAACACCCGGTAGTCGGCCCTTTTTTGGTGGGCCTCGTACCTCGCTCCAGACCTCTGCATCGAACTGCGGGCGGTCATCCGGATTCTGGTATTTTTGTTGAATCCGCTGGACATATCCATCCTACAAGAAAAAGAAATTAGAGTTAGTAAGACAAATATTATATTTTTAAAACAATGTTTATAGTGGTAAATGAACATTTATTACCTGCAGCTGCTGTGAAATCAGATCGATGGGCTGACCGGTCTTCTTCCGTCTATGAGTATGAGACCACCACTCATCAAATGATGGCTCAACTCCATCATTTGCTTTTGTCTGCACAATTTTAGATATCATTAAAAATTTATGTAATTAATAAATCATACAAAATTTATAATGAATGGAAAGGTCCAAGTTGGTACCATACGATCCCAGTGCATCTCGCCTGGGATTGAGCCCATCGTGTGCTTCGGAACAAGGCCTGAGCTATCCGCTATGTGCTTGGCATGGGAACCAACCTCCGATAGCTTCTTCCATCGCTCCTGCTCCCACTGGTCACACAACTGATTCCACACCTGCTGACTGTAGCAGGGTGGAACATGTGGCCGCAGCAAATTGTAGTCAGGGTTGTCGAAGAAGGCGGGGATCTTCTGAATCGCGACGGACCTCCAATGATAGACGCGGTTCCGCACGGACCGCGAACAGTAGTCGAACACAATTCGGCGGATGGCGCCGAAGTCTCTAGGGTCCCATCTATAGTAGTTCTGCAATTTCACAAAGAAGAAAAAAAAGTATGAATTAGTCCATATACAAAGTATTGTTTAAAAATGTATAACAACCAATTACCTCTAATGTGGTTACGTGCTCCTCTCGTGCAGCTCGAGATGCATGTGACCAAGCTATAGAACTTTCGTCCCACAACCTCACATGAATAGAGGCTACGGTGGAACGAACGGAGTCATCAGTGAGTAAGCTGTAACAAATGATGATTATAGTAAGATATATATATAAACTGATGTAACTAAGAACAACGTATAATTATATCACAATTAATTTTGTAAGAGTCAGTAATACTTACTCTCGAGGGACGATGAGCGGACGGTCCTGCGGAGGTGGAGGTGGTGGTAAGTCAACTACCCGTGGGCCTCGCCCTCTAGGTAATGGGCCCCATCAGCTGGCTGCGCGTCAGGTGCGACCGCTGGGCTGCCAGTGGCCGGGCCCTGCTGAGGTGGCTGCTGATGATGCTAAGTCGGGTAACTGCCAGGTAGATGATGACTGGATATACCGAGCTCATATGGATCAAGGAATGAATTAGGATCGACCTCCCATGTGGGCTGCCTGATCCCTGTATGCTGGTACTGAAATGACCCGGATATTTTGCTCATATCCGGGTAATACGCATCAGTCTGCGTGTCTCAAAACTGATGAAATGCGGAGCTCGATGCGCCAAACGTTTGGGGCACAAAAGGTCGTGGCACTGGAGTATGTGGCAGCTGGGTCTGTGCCTGGGTCTGTGGCACCGGTGTCTGAGCCTGGGTATCTGGGAGCTGGGTCTGAGTCTCAGTCTGTGACACCTGTGTAGGTGTCACAGCAGGCTGTCGTCGACCCCGACGATCATGTATGTCCTTGGCCGGGCCTTTGCCCGAGCCAGACTGTCTGGGGCGAACCATCCTAAAATTAAAGTTTAACATGTTTATTACATATATATGTAATACTAAATTACCATTACGTCATAGTCTTTTATTTATAAATGACCATTACTACACTAACATTTACATATTAAATTTCATTATTTTAGTAAACTCATTAATTTTGAAATTGCCATCATTTCAATACCATTTGTGTAGTAACACTTTTTAAAATGGCCAATTATTCGATATATACTTATTTATAAAATTAAATTATTAAACTACCATTAGCAGATTATACTTACATTACTGAAGTAACATTATTGTTGTAACTTGCGCTGCTTACATTAACATTATTGAAGTGATAACAATATTACTCTTACATTATTGAACTAACCGTTTTTTATATTAACCACATATATAGTAACATGCTGTTGTACAAATAGAAGTAACCATTATCACATAAATTTTTTTTTATAACTAACCACATACATATTACTAACACCATATATAAAATTACCTAAAACATATAATATAAAAACTAGCTTCTTAAAACTTAACATTCAATACATGCATTATATATATATGTAAACAACAACTATATGTAATAACAAACATTAATTATATATGAAAAAGTACTTAAAAATTAAAAATACCTAGTTTAAATAGCTTTGGAGGAGATTTAGGGAGTGGGTTTGGAAGAGGACGTCGCAAAATAGAAGGAATGGAGTGGTGAAAACTAAAGAACTCCCATGAATTTAAAGGGAAGGTCTGGCAATTCAGCTATTAATTTGACCTACGATTTTCCTACAATTTTTAAAAATGTAGGAAAACCGTAGCAAAGTTTCCTACGGTTTTCTTACGAAAAATATGAAATGCATGAAAAGCGTAGGAAACTAAAAAATGGAATTTCCCGCCAGTAATTGGTTTCCCGCCTTCCTTCCTACGAAACCTTCTACGGTTTTGCTACTTTATTTCCTACGCTTTTATGACATCTAATTTTCCTACAGTTTTACTACTTAACTGAAATATTGACTCAAAACCGTCGGATAACGCGCTACCCTAGGTGATTATGGTCCTACATATTTCCTACGATTTTTTAAATATGTGAAAACTGTCGGTCATTTCCTAAAACCGTATTAACTCAAAAACGTCGCTACACTGCCCTAGGTGATTATAGTCCTACATACTTCCTACGATATTTTAACTCAAAACCGTCGGACATCACATTGCTTTCCTAGGTAATTTATATTCCTACATCTTTCACATCGCATTGCCCTTATTAATTACTAACTTAAAATCGTCGGACTAAGTGAATATCAAATATTTATATACATATATATATATATATATATATCTAATTTATAATGTGTTTATATATGAACTAATTATATGGTTGGAGAGTTAATTATTACACTTTTTTTAGTTGATGAATAAATGAAAATATTTATATTTTGGAAATTAAATATATAGAAATTAATGGTCATTGAATCTCCCAAATTTATTAACGGGTAATGTAATACCTCATATGGTTAGATTGAATCTCCCAAATTCTAAACCCTAGCATTTTGCTTTCTGACCATCACCTAGAAATTGCATCGTCTCTCGATTCATCAACCTCATACATAATATTTTTATGCCACGTAAGCAATTTCCGTTAGATATAACTATGAAATTAACGGAAAGTAGTTAAACAGGACACGCGATAAGAGGTAATGTACCTTGGTAGGACAATTTGAAGGTAATGTATCCGTTTAGGACAAAAAAATAAGCTAGGTCACCCCCGGTGGATTTTACCCATTTATTAACATTATTATTATTTTTTTAATAGCATGCAATAATTTCCGGTTGGAAAAAAGTTAATTATTTTCATTTCACCGACACAGGTAATTAGAAATTTGATGATTAAATTTCATAAACTTTTTTTCTAAAAATCCAAAACATAAATGCAATCAAAGTTACATTACGATTTCAAATAAAACATGCAAATGTTTTAAACAATTACACTTAATCAAACATCATCGCCTTCATCCGACTCTAAACTATCGAGCGATGCTTCATCATCTGATGTATCCCCATCAACTTATGTGACCTCGATGTTCTCATCCATGTTGTTGCACGATTTCAGGAACACACGTTAAATCGACAAGTATGTTAATCTCATCAAGGGCAATGCCATCAGTTGTTACCATTAGTACTTCACTTGAAATCACTTCTTGGAACGGCTCATTTGTGGTTTATAACCGACATGTTTGCTCATCAGACATTTCCTCATTCTCGTCAGATTGAATACTAAAATTATTCGATGACTAATCGATGAAAGCTCGTGGCTTCGTCTTAACCACCGGCCACCACTGATGAAGAGTCTTGTTAGGGTACTCACAGTAGTAAACTTGTTGAGCCTGGGTCGCAAAGATAAACGGCTCAGGTGGTGATAATCTTGACTTCCATTTAACGTCAACAACACCAGTACGTGCGCAAGTTCAAACACCACGTGTCGGATCAAACCAAGTACATTTGAACAGCGTCATAACTTCATACCCACTCTCGTGGTACTCAATATGTATGATCTCATCAATAAGGCCATAAAAATCATACCCACTGGATCCCCATGTCTGACCCTTCACGCAAACACCATAATTCTGTATCGTTTTGTCTTTGCCGTAGGTTTGTGTGTGGAAACGAAAACCATTCACAATACATCCATTGTATGAAACGGCCACTCGAATAGGACCACGGGCTAATTGTACAATACGAAGATCTAATTTATCCTTGAAACGGTTAACCTGAAAATATAAAGTTAATATAATAACATAATTGCACAGTATATTCAAACAGAACACAATTAGGAACATAAAAATTATCACACCATGAAACTCACGTATGGTGAGAACCATTCGGTCAAATGCTGATCTCGAAAACTTTGTAATTCACTTTCACCTAATTGGGGAAATCTTGTTGATATATAAGAGTCATAGTGCCTGAAATGATAACTAGTCAATAATGAATTAAAGCAATCAGATTGATATAAAAATCCTCACAGTTGTTTACATATATGTCACCTGACAATCGGTATAATCTCATTGCAGTTGCGCAAAATGTAGATATGCATTTGATGTTTCTCAGTGGGATCAAGTAAGCGTTGTCGCCCGCAGTTGGGTATGTTACGACATATTGTATTGAAGATAGATAACAATTGACCCTCGACATCAGCCACAGGAATATCAATATCATCATTTCGTGGGACCCTGTTTAACCGTGTAGGAATATTTACTTCAAAGTAATGGCTACAGAATGTAGACATTTCCTGGACCAAGTACGCTTCCACAATTGATCCTTCAATTGCAGCTTTATTTCTAGCCTTTCGCTTCAATGACCGCATTAGTCTGCCAAGTTAAAAAAATATAACAATTAATGACATATAATATGTGAAAATTATTGACATATAATATATGAAAATTATTGACAGAAATATGAATGCATATTAAAAAATTACCTTTCAAATGGATACATCCATCGAAATTGAACTGGACCACACAACTTTGCCTCATGAGGGAGGTGGATAACAAGATGTTCCATCGAATCAAAAAAGGCAGGAGGGAATATCTTTTCTAGCTTACATATGGTAACCACTATATTCCGCTCCAACTGTTGTATGTCATCAAATCGAATCCTACTTGTGCATAAGGTTCTGAAAAATGAGCAAAACTCAGAAATCGTCTCCCATATAGGACCTGACATATACCTACGTAATGCAATAGGAAACAACCTCTGCAGTAACACATGACAATCCTGACTCTTGAAGTTATAGAATGTACCGTCACTCAAGTTAACCGTACGGCCCAAGTTCGAGGCATACCCATCAGGCATCTTTATCGTTTTCAGCCACAGAGTAACATCTCTTATATGTTCCCGACTCAACGTATAAGATGCTTTTGGTTTTACACATTTCCCTCTAATATTTCGTAAATGTAGTTCACGCCGCATATTCTTTAACTCCTGAAGCGAAAGGTGAGAATTGGAGTTATCTTTTGTTTTCCCACGTATATCCATAACAATATTAAAAATATTCTCAAAACAATTTTTTTTCAATATGCATGACGTCCAAATTATGGCAAACAAGCAAATGCTTCCAGTACGGTAACTCCTAGAATATACTCCGCTTTAACCAATTATGCCACTCTCCAAACCCCGCAACTCGGTGTTTATCATATGAAGAGCCAAATGGAGGAAAACAATACCCGACCAACATAGCATGTATTTCCTCACCTGACTTATATGGATTAACGATAGCACTAACCTTCTTCCCTGGGATGAACGATGTTACATTCGAACGGAATGTGTGATTATGCGGTAAAAAAACCTTGTGACAATCAAACCAACATGGCTTTCTGCATTTCTTCAACATAAATGTGTCAATTTCATCCATGCAATATGGGCACGCAAGCTTACCATGGGTACTCCAACCTGAAAGGTTTCCTAGTGCAGGAAAATCATTAATTGTCCATAATAAACATGCCTTCATAAGAAAATTTTGTTGTCGATAACTGTCCCATGTAACAACCCCTTCCGACCATAAAGTTTTGAGCTCCTCAATCAATGGTCGTAAAAATACATCAATGTTGCGTCCTGGTGCTCTAGGACCAGGAATTAGGAGAGTCATAAAGATGAAGGGTTCTTTCATACACAGTTCTGGCGGAAGATTGTAAACAACTATAAAGATTGGCCATATCGTGTATGTTCCACCAACAACATTATTCGGGTTAAATCCATCGGTACACAATCCGAGCCTAACATTTCTAATTTCATCAGCGAATGATGGGAATGTTCGATCTACGTGACGCCACGCTTCAGACTGACATGGATGACCCATACTTCCATCATTGCATGATTTATTATAAGCATGCCAAGTCATGTGAGTCGCTGTTTTTGATGACATGTACAAGCGCTTCAACCTGCTTGTTATTGGTAGATACCGTAACAATTTTTTTGGAATTAACGTCTTTCTTCCGGAGGTTACTCTTTCTTTATATCTACTGCTTCCACATTCACGACAATGTGTTAATTTCTCATCTTCCCGATAGAATAGCATACAGTTATTCTCACATACATGAATTTTTATATATGGCAACCCAAGTCCTTTTGTGAGTTGTTTCGCATCATATAGGGTGGATGGGAGTCTATTACTTTCAGGCAACATTTCTTTCATAAGCTTCAGTAGTCTATCGAAACAACGATCTGTCATATTAAACTCACTTTTGCAACTTAACAATTGGGTCATTGCAGACAATCGTGTTTGTTTAGTGCACCCATCCCACAACGGTGCATTTGCATCATCCAACAAATTATAAAACTGTTGTGCGGTCGGATTAGGTAACCCCTCTCTCATTTCAGACACATCGAACACATTATCATTATTATCACTGCCATTATCAGCTTCTTCGACATCAGCATCGATAAACTCTTCATCCACCAACATTCTTTCACTATTTCCAGATCCTACATTCGATGATAACGGACCCATTGATTCATATACCATCTGTTCATACACATTTACACTACTTGATTCTCCACTTGTCCCTCCATGTAACTGCGATGAAAAATAGCTACGGGCCATATTGAAATTGTGCAGATTGCTATCATATTGTTCATTGTGACAGTGCCATATGTAATAGTTTGGCGTAAATCCATATCGAAACAAATGCTCTCTCACTTTCAGCTCTATTCTATAAAATCTGTTATTACATTTACGACAAGGGCATTTAATCATTTCTGACTCCTTCCCACTAAATGCAAACTGTAAAAACTCATTAACACCAGCCATAAATGCAGAATTCATATATCCATCTGTATCTGTCCTCTGGTACATCCACTCACGTCCATTAGCAGCCATTTTGGTTCCCTTGTAAAATAGACAGTAAAAACCCTCAACATAAATACATAATATATTTATTACATTTCATATAATATAAATATAATGAAAATGTAAATGAATTACTTATATATGTCATGCATACATGTCAACCTTCCATAACTGAACTACCTAGCTACTCCATTAAGGTAAGGGCCCTACTCCATTGAAAGTTGTATAAGCAGTAAACCATTTTAACTGTTCCATGTTAGTAGCATTTTATGTAAATTTCGGCAGCATTTCCCTTCAGTTCCCGTTCACAGTGTTTCTCAATAATATCAACTTATTGAGAAACACACGACGGGAACAATTTGGGAAATACTCTACCAAATTTCACAAACTGCTACTACGACAGGAACACATTAACTGAAATACTGCTTATACAAGTTTCAACTGTCCAACTTGGACAATCCATGATTATGTTAATTACAAATATAACTTAATCCAATACATTTTGTTTGCCAACAATCTGAATCGGACCAATATTATATTTGTCATCAACACAATCATGGATGGAGAATCTAAGGTATAATAAATAAATACTTATTATGCAACTACATGCCGTGATAAGTCAGCTACCTAAAACAACATAAGTATATCTTATAAAAAATAAATAATTACCATTTAAATCACTAACCTCTAAAGTCAGCTACCTAAAATAACATAAGTATATCTTATAAAAAATAAATAATTACCATTTAAATCACTAACCTCTAAAGTCAGCTACCTAAAATAACATAAGTATATCTTATAACAAATAAATAATTAATAGTTAAATCACTAATCTATGAATTAATTTTAAATACCTCTATTGAGCTGAAGAAGATGTTGAAGCCAAAGTGAGAATTGATGTTGAAATTGTGGCTGGGGCGAGTTGGAGAAGAGGGGGTGGGAGGTATTTATAGGCAAAATATGTAGCAATATCGTAGGTATATATAAAAAGTTAAACTGCAAGAATAGTGTAGGAAATTTGTAGTAACTACCGTCAAAAAAATGTAGGAAAAAGAAACTGTAGGAAAATTGAAGGATTAAAATTCCTACATTTTTAAGACACCCACTTTTTTTTTGTCTCAAAACTGTAGGAAAAAAAATGCAGGAAAAGCGTCGGATAATATTTTGTCAAAAAACCGTAGGAAATAAAAACGCAGGAAAAGAGTCGGATAATGTGTCCGACGCTTTTCCTACTTATGTGGTCCCTACGCATTAATTCGCCTTAAAACCGTCGGACTAATTGCCGCCTTATTTCGCGCAATCTTACTCTGACATTTGTCCGACGCTTTTTTGTGTCAAAAATTGATTGACTGAAAAACGTCGGACATAATTCTTTGTCCGACGGTTTTCTTACGAAAATTCTTCCTACGCTTTTTTCCGTAGTAAATTGTTGTAACAAATGCTCCTCATCCTTGTGGTGAATATTTATTTTGCTCCATATATTACAATTTTTTATGTTTTTTGTGTAAAAAAAAATCTTCTATCATATACTATATTTTATTTATATTTGAAAAATTATGATGATAAAAATTATAATACATATAAAAATGTGTAAAAAATTATTTAATTTATTTCATTTTAAATTAAAATTCTAACATTTATTTTCTTGTAAAAACGGTAATAATATGTGACATGATATAATGTGTGACATACCTTAAAAATATGGGATATAGTATATCCAATGATAACGGTATTTAATACCTTGGCAATAAAAGATTTTATCGAAAGTAAAAGAATAAATAAGAGATATAAGTACTATGTTAAATAGAAAGATGATAACTTAAATACCCCTAAGATCCAATGAGCCAAACATCAAGCAAATCTCCAGAATAAAGCCCAAAATAAGTCAAAAACTAGAACCCACAACACAAACAGCCCAAGGAACAAAATAACAAAAAACAAACAAAATAGTGAACCCTCGGAAACAAAAGGTTTTTAAGTTAGAACCTAAGTCCAGAATAAGCTCACATCCAGAACCAGTGAAGGCAGCCTTGTAATGGGAGAAAAATATTGGCCGGTTCTCGCAACTCTTATTTGGTGACCTAATAACAAACAAAACAGTGAACCCTTAAAAACAAAGAATTTTTAAGCTAGAACCCAATCACAGAACCCAAGTCTAGAATAAGCTCACATTCAGAACCAATGAAGGTAGCCCCATAATGGGGGGAAAATATTGGCGGGTTCTCGCAACTCTTATGTGGCGGCTTAATCCCACATTCCAATTTTTTCAGCTCGTTTTTCAATGCCAAACTTTTTGGTCTTGAATCCAACTTTTTTCACCTTCTACTCTAGTCCTTTATCTTGTTAAAATTCTTGAAAATACCTAATTCATATTTAGCATACCTTTAATAGCTTCTTATTAAGATAGAACACTTTAGCCAATATTATCAGCACAATGATCCATCATTCTAAAATTCTCCACTCCTTTATCAAGTCCACCAAAATTTACTGACCTATATTGGCTAGTAGGAGTCCTACCATATTCCCCACTGTCAACCTTTCTTTCCTTTATTCGCAAACTCACCTAGCCACCTTCTTTATCAGATCCCCATCAATTCCATTTCTTCCCCCTTCTAATGTGTCTGCTACACCTCCTTCATCACCGTCTTGTAACCTCATCTCCTCCTCCTTACCCCCATGCTTCTGTAACCCTTCCCCTCGATTTTACTGCTATCATTCTTGAAACCCAGAATACGCATCTCTCTCCTTGCCTCTACATGATATGCTCTTCTTTCCTCTTCCTTAGATGCTAATACACCTCCACTAGTGGCCCTGCCATTCAAGCAAGCCGTCTTAAACCGTGTCTCCACTTTATTTCTGAAGCGTCACCTTTTTGCACCTCCAAAAAATTCTTCACTGTTCCTCTGCTCCTTGGACTACCCTCACATCTCCATACCTATAGATACAACCCATTAGATTGTACTTCTAAAAAATAGACATAAGTTGAACAATGATATCCTACATCCAAATACCTAATTCATATTTAGCATACCTTTAATAGCTTCTTATTAAGATAGAACACTTTAGGCCAATATTATCAGCACAATGATCCATCATTCTAAAATTCTCCACTCCTTTATCAAGTCCACCAAAATTTACTGACCTATATTGGCTAGTAGGAGTCCTACCATATTCCCCACTGTCAACCTTTCTTTCCTTTATTCGCAAACTCACCTAGCCACCTTCTTTATCAGATCCCCATCAATTCCATTTCTTCCCCCTTCTAATGTGTCTGCTACACCTCCTTCATCACCGTCTTGTAACCTCATCTCCTCCTCCTTACCCCCATGCTTCTGTAACCCTTCCCCTCGATTTTACTGCTATCATTCTTGAAACCCAGAATACGCATCTCTCTCCTTGCCTCTACATGATATGCTCTTCTTTCCTCTTCCTTAGATGCTAATACACCTCCACTAGTGGCCCTGCCATTCAAGCAAGCCGTCTTAAACCGTGTCTCCACTTTATTTCTGAAGCGTCACCTTTTTGCACCTCCAAAAAATTCTTCACTGTTCCTCTGCTCCTTGGACTACCCTCACATCTCCATACCTATAGATACAACCCATTAGATTGTACTTCTAAAAAATAGGCATAAGTTGAACAATGATATCCTACATCCAAATACCTAATTCATATTTAGCATACCTTTAATAGCTTCTTATTAAGATAGAACACTTTAGGCCAATATTATCAGCACAATGATCCATCATTCTAAAATTCTCCACTCCTTTATCAAGTCCACCAAAATTTACTGACCTATATTGGCTAGTAGGAGTCCTACCATATTCCTCACTGTCAACCTTTCTTTCCTTTATTCGCAAACTCACCCAGCCACCTTCTTTATCAGATCCCCATCAATTCCATTTCTTCCCCCTTCTAATGTGTCTGCTACACCTCCTTCATCACCGTCTTGTAACCTCATCTCCTCCTCCTTACCCCCATGCTTCTGTAACCCTTCCCCTCGATTTTACTGCTATCATTCTTGAAACCCAGAATACGCATCTCTCTCCTTGCCTCTACATGATATGCTCTTCTTTCCTCTTCCTTAGATGCTGATACACCTCCACTAGTGGCCCTGCCATTCAAGCAAGCCGTCTTAAACCGTGTCTCCACTTTATTTCTGAAGCGTCACCTTTTTGCACCTCCAAAAAATTCTTCACTGTTCCTCTGCTCCTTGGACTACCCTCACATCTCCATACCTATAGATACAACCCATTAGATTGTACTTCTAAAAAATAGGCATAAGTTGAACAATGATATCCTACATCCAAATCAACACTAGAGAAATCATCGAACATAAAAAAATCTCCTCCAACTGAGTGAATTCCTTCCCTTTGGAAAAATAATAGATGTCTTACTGTGCTTCTTTAATGCCATCAGTTCGAGAAATTTACCATGATTACTAACTTTTAAATTAGAAAAAGGATCCTACTACTATATTAGAATTGTTGTTGCCTCCTCCCTATAGATGGATTTTAGATGAAATCCTTCCCTATTGATATCAATCAACAAATTACCACCTATCAGTATCAATTGATGAAAATTTTTATATCTTCATATGGCATGACATTAATAATGCTTACAAAAAAGTGTTTTTGGGATATAAACTTTGTCATTTCTTTGTATAGGTTTCTATCATTATTTTTGTAAGTACTGCTGAGCTTATCATAATAGGAGACTAAAGTATAAGACACTACACAGTCTATTTTTCATAATATTCACATCTTTAGATATACATTAAAGTAGTTCATTTGCCTTTAAGGTAACTCAACTTATAAATCTTTTTTTGTTTTGGGGCGGGTCATGTATTGAGGTTGCATGTGACATGGTCTAAAAAAAGACTCAATCATGCCCCTAAATTCAATAAAGTATTCATTGATTTAGGGGCATTCTTGTCTTTTAAAAAATCGGTGTGCACATGCGACAAATGCGCATTACTTGAGTTGGATTAAATCAAAACAAACTGACTGTAAGTATTTAAAGTTACATTGACACCAAAGTATAGTTTACATAAGATGAGTTAATAAATCTAAGATATATAATGTTGGGTTAGGCTGCATTTCCAAGATCTAAAATAATGATTGAAGAATTTCACAATTAACTGTTAGAATAAAGAGTTTGAGGTACAAGAGAAGAAAGAAGGAAACTTGAAATCTTTTACTATTTCTTCACCACACCCTATTCCAAATGGTTAGGATACATGAGTATTTATAAGTAATACACATCATCAACCTATATTAAGTTCAATACATTCCCTTAACCAAGTGCATGCATGATCTTAAGAGTCAAGAAACACATACATGAATTTTCCAAAGTGCATGAATAAAAGAAAACAATGAATTTAGTTTATTAATTTCAACATTCACCTTAAACTAAATTCACCACACCAAGTGAAAATTGCAACTTCTGGCAAACATCAAACTTCAAAGGCTTTGTAAAAATGTCTGCACCTTGATATTGTGACTTCATGTATTCAAGTTTTATTTCTTTCTTGGTAATGAGATCTCAAACAAAATGATGCTTTGTATGAATATGCTTGCTTCTTTCATGAAACACTGGGTTCTTCACCAATACTATTGCAAACTTATTGTCAACATAAAACTTAGTTGCATCTTCTTGTGATAGGAAAAGTTCCTTCAACAAGCTTTTCAACCAAATAGCATGACAAGCACATGAGGTAGCTGTAACATATTATGCTTCACACGTAGATAGGGTCACAATTTGTTGTTTTTTAGAATTCCAAGAAAATGCAGAATTTCCCATGAAAAAGGCAAACTCGATAGTACTTTTTCAACTATTAACATCACCAGCCCAGTCGCTATCACAATATCCAACAAGTATGAAATCAAGAGAGTGAGTGTAGAAAACTCCATAACCAAATGTACCTTTAATGTACTAAAGCATTTTCTTAACCACTTTCAAATATGAAGTAGTTGGAGCTTCTATGTAACGACTTACAAGTCCAATGCCAAAGAGAATATCTGGTCTTGTACGAGTCAAGTATCTCAAACTCCCAACAAGACTTCTAAAATATATGGGACCAATTCTTTCACCATCTTGATGGAACTTAACTCTACATTCCACATGTGTGCTCCCTGGTTTGCAATTTTCCATCTCAAACTTCTTAAGGATTTCTCAAGCATATTCTTCTTGAGTAATGAAAATTCCATCATTTCTTTGCTTCACATCAAACCAATGTCTGTCATCTCAAATTCCTTTTCCATTGCTTCCTTGAAATCATCAACCATCTTCAGATTATTTCCTGTGAAAATCAAGTCATCCACATATATGCAAACAAGTAACATATCACCATTTTTATCCATTTAACATATAAAGCATGTTTATCTGGACATTTGGTGAAGCCATTTGCTTGGAAATATTTATCTATTCTGCTATTCCAAGCATGAGGAGCTTGCTTCAAACCGTAGGTGATTTCTTCAATTTCAACACTTTATCTTCTTGCCCTTTTTCCACATAACTAGGAGATTGCTTGATGTAGACTTCTTCCTCCAAAAAACCATTCAAGGATGCATATTTTACATCCATTTGATAAATCTTCGAATGATTTTGGGTTGCAAGTCAGATGATCAATCGAATAGTTTCAAGGCGAGCAACGAGTGCAAATACCTCATCATAATCAATCCCCGTTTTTTGCTTATATCATTTCACAGTCAACCTCACTTTGTACTTCTCTACCTCACCTTTTTCATTTTTCTTTATTTTATACGCCTATCTCACTCCAATTGCACTTTTGCCTTTTAGAAGTGGTGTCGGCTCCCAAGTCTCATTCTTCTTGATAACCATGATTTCTTCATCCATAACATTCATTGATTTTTCATCAAGAGTGGCTTCATCGTAACATGCAAGCTCAGTTTCTGCAAATAAACAAAATTGAGTAAATTCACTCAAATTTGTTACCTCCTCAGTATTTTGTATAACTCTTACAACTATCTAAATCTTCAAAGCCCTTCACATGAGCTTGCATCATCAACTTGTTCATTAGGTCGCGGAGGTGTCGATGGTGTAGGTTGTTCCATAGCCTCTTCATCATTATCAAAGAATGAGTTGTATTTTTTATTTATTTCTTCAACATTCCATTCCCAAATGCCTTCTTCATCAAACTCAACATCTCTACTAACAACAACTTTCCCATTGCTTGGATTGTACAACTTATAACCTTTCGAGCTTTGATCATATCTGATAAAAACATACCTTCTACATTTGTCATCAAGCTTGATACGTTTCCCATCAGGAACATGCGTATAGGCAATGCTCCCAAACACCCGCAAGTGAGAAATGTTCGGCTTGTAACCACTCCATGCTTCTTGTGGTGTTTTGCCATGAACACTCTTTGTATGATATCGATTCATCAAGTACACTGCACAGGAAACTTCTTCGGCCCAATACTGCTTTGACATATTTTTTTTCTTTTCAACATACTCCTTGTCATGTTAAGAATTATTCGATTCTTCATTTTGGCAACTCCATTTTGTTGAGTTGTATATGGAGTAATCATTGGTCATCGAATTCCATTCTTCTCACAAAAATTTTTGAATTCATTTGATGTGAATTCACCACCTCTGTCGGATTGACAAGATTTGATTTAACAGCCACTTTATTTTTTCACCATGATTTTGAATTTCTTGAATGTCTCAAACACCATTGATTTTTCCTTCAAAAAATACACCCAAGTTTTCCAAGAATAACCATCAACAAATATCACAAAATAATTATTCTCACCCAATGATAAAGACTAGATTGGTCCACAAAAATTCGAGTGGATCAACTCCAATGGATGTCGGGCTCATGTCAAGGACTCATTTGGGAAACTTTTCCTTGCGTGCTTTCCAAAAAGACATCCTTCACAAAGTTGATTAGGATCATTTATGGAAGGCAATCCCCTCACCAATATTTCTTTGCTCATAATTTAAGGCCATCAAAGTTCAATCAAGTGCCCAAATCTCAAATGCCACAACCATGAAGGATCTTTGAAGTAAGACTTTAAACACATTAGGACATCACTTTGAATGTTTAGCAAAAAAATTTTGTTTTTCATCATGGGCACCTTGGCTAACAATTTCCCATTTTCATTTTTCATTGACAAGCTTTTATCTTTTAGATGAATGTCATAATTTTTCTCCAAAAGTTGTCCCAAACTCAAAATGTTACTTTTCATACTTGGCACATAAAAAACATTAGAAATGAATTGATGACTTCCAACTTCTAATCGAATTAAAATCATACATCTTCCTTTCACTTGCACCTTTAAAGAGTCACTAAAAGTTTTATCACCACCAATAGATTCATCGAGTTCCACAAAAAAAAAAAATTACCACAAATGTGGCTGCTTGCACCAGAATTAAGGTACCACTTAGCATCCTATTCTCCTTGACCATTTCTGCATGTGAGAAGCAAAGTAGGATCTATATCTTCTTTGTTATTACTGCTTTTCACCAGATTTGCAGTCTCCTCCTCATTATCTCTACACTCCCATGCAAAATGGCCAAACCAATGACAATTATAACATTCAACATTTGATTTATCATACCTTGATTCATTTGGCCTAAATCCTCCTCCTCTTGTACCTTTACCTCGTGCACGACCTCTTCCTTTGGTTAAAGCTTTAGCTTGATTCATTATTTGAAGAATATTTATTGCCTCATCTTCCTCTTCCAGAGCCTCGATTTTGACCATAGCCACAGCCTCATCCTTTACTTCTTTGAGATGTGCCAGGACTTGTCTTATTGTCTTTCAAAAATAGCTTTGATCTCAAGACACGTTCAACTAATTCTTGAACCAACTTCTTGAATCTTTCTTTATGAACTTGCAATGATCCAGCAAGTTCTTCTACGGTCATGGTATCCAAGTCTTTTGATTCTTCTATGGCAACAACAACATAATTGAATTTTGGATCCAAAGATCTCAAAATTTTGCAAATAATCCAATCATCTTTGATATCATCTCCATATCTCTTGATTTGGTTAGTAATAGCCAAAACTCTTAAAATATAGTCTGAAATGGTTTCGAACCCCTTCATGTATAGAGATTCCAATTCACCTCTTAATGTTTTAGAGATGCACCTTTTTAACTTTATTAACTCCTTTAAATGAAGCTTGAAGAATATCCCATGCTTGCTTGGAGGTGGTTGCCGCAGCAATTTCTTGAACATCTTTTCATCCAAAGCTTGATGGATGAGTGTGAGGGCTTTTTGATCTTTTTCCTTTAAGGCTACATCATTCCCTTCGACACCATTCTCCATAGGATCCCATGCTTCATAAGCTCCAAGCAAAACCTTCATTCTAATGCACCAATTATCGTAGTTGTCTTTGGTGAGGGATAGAACTACAAATGGTGTTTCATTCAACATCTTTCTTAAAGCTTTTTGACTCAAAAAAAATAATAATAAGGCTTTGATATCACTTTGTTAGAATAAAGAGTCTGAGGTACAAAAGAAGAGAGGAGGAAACTTGAAATCTCTTATTACTTCTTTACTACACCCTATTCCAAATGGTTAGGATACGTGAGTATTTATAGGTAATACACATCATCAACCTATATTAACTTCAATACATTCCCCTAACCAAGTGCATGCATGATCTCAAGAGTCAAGAGACATACATGAATTTTCCAAAGTCCATGAATAAAAGAAAACAATGAATTTAGTTTGTTAATTTCAACATTAACTTGTAACATAACATATAGAAATTATTATCAATAATATGGCATAATCTTCTGGATTAAAAAAATTAGAAGCTAAGTACATGTATAACTACTAATGTTCCTCTGTGTTTTATGTTTTCTTTTATTGAATTTAAGACTTTCGGCTTCCTAACTCTACTGTACAATTACAGCATTTTCTTCGTAGTGATGGGCCAGATGTACACGAATTAAATTGTGGAGATGGTGCGGTATAATTCCTCGCTGCCTCTCATAATTCGTGATTTATCCTTTTCAGCAGAAAATTTCTGGATTTAGAATCTGGATATTAGAATCAAAAGTGGAAGATCCGAACCTGCTTTATCAATATCATATGATGCTCCAGAAAGTAGAGCCTATAGATATTTCTTAAAGAATGATACGTACTGGGATCATTCAAAATCAGTGAGACAAAAGAAAAACAAACAAACAAAAGGAAGGAGGAGGAGGATCCAGGAGGTCAAATTATGTCTATTCATAAAAATGGTAAAATGAGGGGGGAAAATTATTGTAGCAGTCTAGCATGCAAGACTATTTGAGTTAAATGGAGTAATTTTTTTAAAAAAAGGAATAACTTAAATTATCCAGTAACTATATACTAGTGAGTTTGATAATTTTATTTTTACAGGTAAAAAGGTTATATTTTCCAACGGTATTAAAAGATAAGTGGCTAAATGTACGTATTGAATCTGTAAGGAAAGAAGTGGCTGTTTTGGAAAACTTCGGCTAAATGTTGGCAATTTTGAGGAAATTATTAAGCCCAAAGTTTCTTTGTCCTTGGAAGGAAAAAAAGAGAAATTTTATCCAATATGACATAATGTACAAAAATCAAAATTTTTTTAATCATCTTGGCGGATCGAGACAATCTTATCTTCAACAACAAGCCTCTCAATTATTTGGAGATGGTTTCTTCAATTAAATCTTTTTCCTATTTCTATATATCATAGAGCCCAGGAAAGGTTTTGCCATTTTTTTTTTGGTAAATAAGGGTTTTACCATCAGTTGATGCGTGGTGCTTAAATCTTTCTACGCCTCTTTAATTTCTAGTTGGGTTGGATTGGTTTTAGGATGGCTGCGGCCTTGCTCTTAACTTCTTGCATTGTAAGTTGCCCAACTTCTTACGGGGGCAAAACTATTTATTGCGCATCAAAAAAGAAAAAATCAATTATATAATATGGCTGATCAAAACTCAAAAAGAATTAACAGGGGCAACACAAAGTCGAACACGTTATTTGCTTAGCTCAATGGGTAAATGCTGTTCTCATTTAGTATTAGCATAAATGATTAGTGCTAGGGAATTTTGAAAAAAATTATTTAAAAATAATTTTTAATTTTAGTTTCAACACTTACATCTCAACAATTAAATAAATTATCTAAAACTGTTAATGTTAATTATAAAAATTGTTCCTATTAGTACGGTAGTAAACGTTGTTTTTATTTTAGCGTAAAAGCATGTTACCCTTGCATTTGATAAACTTATACTATTAGCCTCATAAACATAAACTCAGTTCAAATATACTACAAGACAGTGTTGGACCCAAGTTTTTGGGCTCAGAGGGGTCAAGGGGCTAGGCAGAGGCGAGACGAGCGATGGTCATTGAAGCAGACTAAAGAAGAGAGACAGAGAGGCGTTGAGAGAGAATGGTTTTGAATAAATATGTAATGTTTCATAAGTTAGAGGAAATATGGAAATGAAAAGTAAAGATTTAGCACTGTTTGTGTTAGTTACCCTTTTTATATTCTTAGCCAGTTTGGGGGGGGGGGGTTTGCAAAATGGACAACTTAGTACCTTATATTTTCAAACATTCAAAATTCTCAAGGGGGGGGGGGGGGGGGGCCAGGGGAGCACCCCCTGCCCTAATGTGGTTCTGCCACTAGTACAAAAGAGAAAGGTATTTGAGATAACAATAATCATAGGACAAGTGTAGGAAACAATCGTTTGCTATAATAAAAATCGTAGGATAAGACTATAGAAAATATCCGTGTCAAAAAGAAGAAGTGTAGGACAATTGTATAATCGTCTGAAAAATTTCTAATAGTCTCAATCCGACGATTTTGAAATACTTTAAGACCTACAGTACTTTTGTAACATCTTTTATCCGACGGTTTTTTAACATGCGCGTCTTACACTTTTGTAACTATTTTGCCCTATGCTTTTCTGAAAATACATTTCCTACGATTTTGTAACTCTTTTATGTTTCATATGCTTTTTTTATGGTTTCTATGTCCTATGATTTTGTGACATCCTATTTATTTTTTTGAAAAAAATAATACACAAATATATCTATATATAGTATATTGTATATTAATATTATATATACAAATATAGATAGATGCAGTGAATACATACATACATACATACATACATATTCATATTCATATGTTAGCTAATTTAACTAAGATTCATATTAACTAATTTCCACTAATTTCATGTATTAGCTAAGTTTTACATTTTTGCTAGTTTTCACAATTTAGCTAATTTAACTACTTTTCTAATTTTAACTAATTTAACTAATTTCCATGAATATTCATATACATATACTTAATCAACCCAAATGAAACCAAAAACATGAAGCCAAAATTTTCATATATTTTTAGCAATCTCAGATTACAGATTGATAGTAAACAAAAAAATGAGTGAGAGTGAGAAACGGAACTGGTGCCTAAGAAAAAAAAGCGTTGGCTGCGAGCTGGGAGATCATTAGTGGCGGCAAGTTGGGATGAGAGGGAGATCACCGGCGCCAAGTTGGGATGTGAGAGGGAGAAACTGATTACGGGCAATTGAGCAAGAGTTCATTGGCAAGGAAGAAACAGACCTGGAGGTGCCGGTGGATGATGGGAGAAACCGAAAAATGAAAATTGAGAGAAAGGCCGAGAAAGGCAAAAAAAGCAAATGAAATGGAGAATGAAGTCAGAGGAGAGGCTAACGTTCCGACGGTGTTGTTACAACAAGAAAAAGAGAAGCAAACGTGTAGGAAAGGCTACTATGGTTTTGTGACAATATTTCTTCAAAAAACTAAAACGTAGAAAACTATAAGACAGGTTCCTACGATTTTATAGTGAAAAAAAATCATTGGACTATTTTTGTTTTCCACCCTCCCAAATTTGTAAAATGTTTGCAATTTTCGCCCATAAAAGTGGCAATTTTGAGGCATTTAATTTACTACTATTTTATTCATAAAAAAATTGTAGAAAATAATCATGTAGGAAAACCGTCTATTTTTTGCATAAAAACCATAAGAAAAGCGTAGGACATATATTTACTTTAAAACTGTCGGATACTTTATGACCCCACAGCATCACCCAATGATTTTACTTCAATTTATTTATCCCACAACTTTTAGTGTAAGAATTAGTCATAAGAAATACTCCCCATCCTTGTAGTTAGAGGTGTACATTGGGCCAGGTTAGGACCGCCTCGCGTCAAGCACGGCCCAGGCTTGATCAAGCCTGGCACAGCAAGGGCCCGGTTAAAAACCTGCTAAGGGTGGGCTGGTTATGGGCTTGCATAAGAGGAGGCTTGGAAGTAGGCTCGGCACGGCCTAGGAAGCAATTGGGCCCGGCACGGCACGGGAACGGCCTGGCACAGTGGCGCGCAATGGTCGCCTGCCCCCCCAACATTCCGAAAATTAAAAAAAATGGGCAAATTACACAATTAGTCCTTCTAACGGTTGGCAGCCATTTTTTGACCCCATAAATTACATTTTTTTCCCCTCCAACAACTATTTTGTAAGGGCTTTTTAGGAAAAAAAAAATTAGGCATTCCCCTATAAATAGGGAGGCCATTTTCACCATTTCTTCACACCAAT
>SMDT01003189.1:0-263342 GCA_005392925.1 Aquilaria sinensis | reverse complement strand
TAAGACCCACTCTTTGAATTGATTTTACAGATGATCTTACCTCGGCCTGATGCAAACAACTGCAACCCTTGCTCGGACTCTGACCGCACCGCCGATGGTCGCTCCGTCCATCCGAATCTATTCCCATCGTTCCACCGATATTCGCGGTAACTATACCTGGGACTGGTTTAGTTATGTGACGAAGCACAAGGGCTAAGCAGGTGGTGACAAGTGTCTTTAGAGCCAGGGGTTCATACTCAATTTGGTCCTCCCATTGTTTCTTTGCTCCAATTTGTGTCCTATGTTTTAGAAGCTAACAGATACAACTAACGTAGAATGTGGACACGTGTCCAGGTTCTACTGTCCTAACTCAGATGGCAGCCCCAAGCATGTGATTCCTTTGCATTTAGGATATTGATCCCTTATGTGTTCCAATTATACCCCTCTTAAAAATCATAGTGTTGTGGAACCTTTTAGCCTTTGGTTTTTCAGTTGAGGGGCTTCCTGGGTTTTGTATTATAGGCTAGAACCATATTTTCACCGTAGGTTGCTCCTTATCATGTTGTTTCTTTAAGAATGGACAAGGCTTGTTATGTCACAAGACATATTTCAGGGATCAAATTGATTTTTCTGTTCTGTGAATTGGGTTAATTCCAATTCAAGCATTCATCTGTTAATTTGATTGCAATCAAGTCTCGTCGTTTTCTAATATTTTTACATAGTAGCCCCCATAACATGGAACTCACCAGAATGAGTTGCCTTTAGGTTTCTTTCATCTTCAGCCGCTCCTTCTTTGCAGCTAATTCGTCAGCTTCAGGCCCTCATCACCTCTAAATCAAACCGGGTGCGGCAGGGTTGCAGGGAATTCAAGTCTCAGTCGAACGAAGATTGCAGGGCTATCGCCTCCCCCAGTATGAATTTCCCCGAAGGTTTGTCCGGGGAGCCTGACGTAGCTCAGAAAGAAGCATTGCCACAGACCTCGGCAGAAGCGAAATCGAGCATGACGAAGTAAGCACTTCGGCTGAAACGCCAGGTTATCTAAATGTGTCGCTGACTCTCTCGGGGAACCGAACATATCGCCTTCGGGAGAAAAGAACCAGCTACTAAAAGCAGGAGAGATTCTCCCCGAAGGCGGAACTCCCGAGCTAGAGAACTCCCCGAGCCACCAACGTGATTCCCGAAGAAAGGCGTCCGTACCAAAAGATGACCTCGCCCAAAGGACCTCGGGAGTACGGCATGAGCATTTAATGAGCATTTAAGGAGCCTCTGACAGGTCGCCCATACGCTGCCTGAAACGGCGGCCTGACGCGCCGAAGCCGTCCGGGTCTTGTCACGACTTGACTCGGTTCAAGGCTCAAGGAGCCTGCCACTGGCTACTTGTCCCCTATGTCCGAAGGTACAGAAAAGATCTGACCAAACACGTGTCATGATCTAAACGGGCCAGGCTTCCCTATAAATACACAGGAACACGTCCTGGCAAGAGGGAGGACTCCTTTCTCCTGAAAAAACACAAACAGGCAAGACCGCAAAACTTCCTAAGTGTCCCTTTTTACCTTCTCAGGAAATTGACTTGGGCGTCGGAGGCTCCTCCCCGGAAAATCATCCCGGGGACCTCCTAACCCTTTTTTTTTTAGTCTTTCAGGTACTTTCCCACCTGGGGAACCTCTCCGTCAGACGTTCTCCCTCCTCGGAAGCTCCCTCAGAATTCACCATGTCGCAAGACGAAGATGCCGAAGGGCATCATTTAGCGCCGTCTGTGGGAACCCACCCTCAGGTTGCCGTCGTTGAAACTCAGCGTTCTAAGGACAAGGGACTTCCGAGGTCCCCGTCCGCGCTTGAAGTCCAACCGGCTACTGAGCAAACTCTTCTAGGGACTTCCTTGCCTGAGGAAGAACGTCCGCTGGTCATCACCATGAGCTTTCTGCGTGACTTCCAGCGTTCTGTTGTGGCCGAAATGGCACAGCAGATAGACAGAAGGTGCCCACAACAAACTTAGGCCCAAAGGCCTCCTTCGCCAGCGCGCCCTCGAGAGAGAAGTTCTAAATCAGCTCATCGTACTTCGGGAAGTGGAGACCCACGAGAGGAATCTTCAACAGAAAACACGCCCCTCGGGGCACGGCTTGCGGTACAGACGGAGTCCAAGCGACCCAAAACCCCGCGCCGAAGGAGCTCGTCACCTGAGGCGAGGTCCCCATCCCCTCAGCGCCGAACTCACTCCCCGAAGAGATGCCGACGATCCCCTTTCCCCGAAGAAGAGCCCAGCGCCACACTCCTTATGGAGAAAATATTGGCAAGGTTGGAAAGGGTGGAAAAACAGGTAGCCCGCAGACCTGTCTGGGCCAGACTCTCTGAAACTTTCTGTGGCGATGAGTCACCGTTCACCCGAACAATAGTCGAGGCAGCCATGCCCAGTGATTTCCGGGTACCACGGCTAGAAACGTACGATGGCCGAACAGATCCACAGGCCCATCTGATGAAGTACAAACGGAGCATGGTGTTGCACGGGGCTGACGATGCCACTCTATGCAAATGTTTCGAGGTCACCCTTGCTGGCCCTGCTACAGCATGGTATAACTCTCTGGCCCCAGGAACCATCAGAGAGTTCCAGGAGCTGTCCACTGCCTTCACCCAGCAGTTTATTGGAAGTCATCCTACGGCGAAAATGCCGGTGCAGATGTTCGACATAGCACAGAGGAACGGGGAAACCATCCGTGACTATGTCGAAAGATTTAACCGAGAGGCCCTAAGTGTTCCAGACTTTCGGCCAGAAATACGCATCCTCGCCATGATACGGGGCCTTCGGAGGGACTCACAGCTATTTTACGAGTTTTCCAAAGACCCCCCAGACACGCTCGGTGAATTTTTCTGAAGAGCCGAGCAGCATATGACAGCCGAAGAGCTAAGAATGGAGGGGCCAAAGAACGATCATTCCCGTCCCGAAGGATCAAGCCAGCAAGCCAAGTATCCGACAGAGCAAACAGGACGACCTCGGAGGTTCAGGGGAAGGAAGCCTCCTCCGAACTTTACACCCCTGAACACCACAAGGACCAACATCCTCATGACAATGGAGAAACAGGGGTCCCAGATTCAGCGACCGAAGGCGATGACCGCTGACAACAAAAAGAATATGAAGAAGCTCTGTCAGTTTCATCGTGACCACGGTCACGACACCGAAGACTGCTTCCAGTTGAAGAAGTATATCGAGTCGCTGATTAAGCAAGGCCAACTACGGCGCTATCTGCGAAAGCCTTCGCCGAAGGCAAGAAGAGAGGAGGAAGGAAAGGCTGTTGAAGATGAGTATGACTCCGACAGAAGGAGGAACCGAAGTCCAAAAAGGCGCCTCCCACCTTCGGCGGGGGTAATACAAACCATCACCACTGGACTGCCATCCTCGGGGAGAAAGAGGAAAGCTAGGGAAATAGCAACGATGGAGTACCAAAGCCCATCGAAAAAACTCACCCGAAGAGATGGTTCCTCCGTCATTTTCCCTCATGACGACCCATTGTTGGTCATGGCAAGAATAGGAAATTGGGACGTCAAAAGGGTATTGCTGGACGATGGATCAAACGCCGACGTCCTATTCTCGCATCTGCTCCCAAGCTTGGGAATATCCAGCATCGACCTCAAGCCTGTTACTTCACCAACCTTTGGAATAGGACCCTCAGAGCTGCCCGTCCTCGGCTGGATCGACCTTCCCCTGATGATGAGAGGGAGTTCGATCAGCGGAAAAGGAGAAATTTTTGCCTCCACAATGACGAGGTTCATTGTCATGGATGTCCCTTCGTCGTACAACGCCATCCTTGGAAAGCAAACACAAGGGAATTTGCACATTCGCCCAGATGTGAAGTACTTAACAATCACCTTCGCCACCAAGGACGGAGATGCCGAAAATTTCATCGACCAAGCCGAGGTCAGAAAGGTGTTTGTCAAAGCCCGGAAGGCCCCAGCAGCCAACTTTGCACAAACCTTAGCAGGAGGGACACTACCGACCAAAGAACCAAAAACGGGCGGGGCGGAAAAGTTCGCAGAAGTAGAAACGGAAGAAGTAGAACTTGTCCCCGGCCAAAATACCCGAATAGGGAAAAACTTGGCCGAAGGTGACAAGAAAAACCTTGTATCCTTTCTACTGATGAGTAAAGGACTGTTCGCTTACTCGCCAAAGGATATGCCAGGGGTAGACCCTCGCATAATACAACATAGCCTTAAAGTAAGTCCGGAAGCAAAACCTGTCCGGCAAAAGAAGCGAGGCATCTCGGTCCACAAAAGTAAATTCGTCAAAACCGAAGTACAGCGCCTGATGGATGCAAATGTAATTAGGGAGGTCAAGTACCCCGAATGGCTAAGCAATGTGGCTATTGCTACAAAAGAAGGGAGTAGTAAGCTCCGGATGTGCATCGACTTCAGAAACTTGAACGATGCCTGCCCGAAAGATTCCTATCCTCTCCCACCGATAGACCAGTTGGTCGACTCAACTGCCGAATATGGGCTCCTAAGCTTCCTCGACGCCTTCAGTGGGTATCATCAAATAAGGATGGATCTCGAAGATGAAGAAAAAACTGCTTTCATCACCGAAGGTGGAACATATTGTTACACTAGGATGCCCTTCGGGCTCAAAAATGCAGGAGCCACCTACCAAAGGCTGATGAGCAAAGTCTTTCATGACCAAATAGGGAGGAACATGGAAGTCTACGTTGATGACATGATAGTCAAAAGTAAGATGCCTAAGACCATGTCACAGACCTAGAGGAAACCTTCCAGCAACTCAGAATATTCGGAATTTCGACTTAACCCCGAAAAATGCGTCTTCGGCGTGACCTCGGGAAAATTTCTGGGCTACATGGTATCAGAAAAGGGCATTGATGCTAACCCAGAAAAAATTAAGGCTCTGCTCGAATTCTGAACTCCTGTCACAGTGAAAGACGTGCAGAGACTCACTGGAAGGATAACCTCTCTTAGCAGGTTCATCTCCAGGTACGGAGATCGGTGTCGGGCATTCTTCAAAGTCCTTACTAAGGCAGCAAAAAGAGAAAATGACCTCGGGGATGGTGACCATCCTTGGAATGAGGATTGCCAAAAAGCCTGGGAAGAACTTAAAATCTATTTGTCTCAACTGCCTACTCTGCGACAACCTCGCGAAGGAGAGCCCCTCATCCTGTACCTCGCTGTTTCAGAAAAAGCAGTGAGCTCGGTCCTTGTGAAAGAGGAAGGGTCGAGACAATGGCCAGTTTATTACGTAAGCAAATCCCTGCACGGCGCCGAGGTCAGGTATCCATTACTCCAAAAAGCCATATATGCCTTGGTGCTGGCAGGAAGAAGATTGCGGCCATACTTTCAGGCTCACCCCATCATCGTCCGAAGTAGTCTGCCTCTACGGGATGTTATGAAAAAAGTTGATCATTCAGGAAGGCTTTCCAAATGGTGTATAGAGCTTGGCGAACACGACAGTGTTTATGAACCTCGGAAAGCCATAAAAGCTCAAGCACTGGCTGACTTCATCGCCGAAGTACCTACCACCGAAGATAGCCACCCGGATCCTGGCAAAGGTGAGCCAGAATGGACGCTGCTTGTGGATGGAGCCTCAGGTTCCGAACACCAAGGAGCCGGGGTAATCATCAGAGGACCCGAAGGTCTAGAGGTGATAAAGGCCATCAAGTTCAGCTTCAGCGCCACCAATAATGTGGCTGAGTATGAAGCTCTGATAGCAGGGTTGCGCCTGGCCAGAAAAATTGGAATAAGAAACTTGAAGGTTCACAGTGACTCCCAGCTGGTAGTTCGGCAAACGGCAGGGGACGACAGCGCGAAAGACTCAATTTTGGCAAAATACCACGAACTGGTGATGAAGCTCATTCGAGAGTTCAACACCATACGCATTGAAAATGTACCTCGTCGGGAAAACACCGAAGCAGATTACCTGGCAAAGGCAAAAACATACACCGAGGTACTAAACCACCCGAGCATTGAAGTACTGAGCATAGTAACTTCGGAAAAGGGCTGGAAAGATCCAATAAAGAGGTATCTTGCGGACAACGCGCTCCCCAAAGACCCCATCGAAGCCGCGAAAGTGCGAAGACGCTCTGGGCAATTCTTCCTAATAGGCGAAGAACTGTATCGGCAGGGATATGCAAATCCTTTACAGAGGTGTGTTGGCGAAGAGGATACTGAAATGATCCTCGAAGAAGTCCACGAAGGCGCTTGTGGTTCACATATTGGAACTGACGCCCTCGCCGCAGTGGTACTTCGCCAAGGATATTTTTGTCCTACCCTAAGAAAGGATGCCCGACAGTTCGTCCGAAAATGTGACAGCTGCCAAAATCCAGAGGACACCATCAGAAATGGTGACTTCGGCTGACTATCCCTGGCCGTTCGCAGTTTGGGGCATAGATCTTATTGGGTGGCTCCCAACAGCCCCTGGAGGCGTGAAATTCTGCGTGGTCGCAGTAGACTACTTCTCTAAATGGGTCGAGGCAGAACCATTAGCAACAATCTCAGCTAAAGAAGTGCAGAAGTTTGTATGGAAGAACATTGTATGCAGGTTTGGCATACCAAGGATACTGGTAGCCGACAATGGATCCCAGTTTATAGACAAAGGGTTCCAGGACTTTGTCAACAACCTTAGAATAAAGATGCACTTCGCCCCAGTAGCCCATCCTCAAAGCAATGGCCAAGTAGAGGTATCTAATAGGACCATAAAAGATGGTCTGAAAAAGAGGCTGGGGGAAGCAAAAGGGAAATGGCCAGGCGAACTCCAGAGTGTACTGTGGAGCTACCGAACAACACCCCGAAGAGCCACAAGGGAAACACCTTTTTCACTCATCTTCGGTACAGAAGCCATCGTCCCAATCGAGGTAGTGCAACCATCAATTCGAGTGCAAGTTTTTGATGAAAGTGGGAATGACCTCGGCTTGAGAACCAAGCTCGACCTCGTCGACGAACACAGAGAAACAGCCGAACTAAGAAGAAATGCTTTTCAGCAAAGAGTGGCCGCGGCTATAAACTTGCGCGCCAGGCCAAAAGGAATAAAGAGATGAGACCTCGTTCTCCGAAAGAATGAATTCACACGTCGAAAGCCATCCCACGGAGTACTTTGCGCCAATTGGGAAGGCCCGTACCTGGTTCTTGCCGAAGTACGAAAAGGGGTCTACAAGCTCGGCGATTCCGAAGGTGTAGAATTAAAAAATACGTGGCATTCGGACGCCTTGAGAAAATTCTATGCTTAGAATCTCGGCGAAGAAGACCGTGCTGTACAAAGGAAGAAATATTTTCTCTAAAGCATAAAAAGTTTCTTAGCCAAAAAGTCCTAAGCATGAGTGGTGCGAATTCCACTAAGGTGGCCGGCTAAAATAAGCGAAGGTATTATTTTCCGAAGTCACTTGAGCAAACGTGTTCGGGACAGCAGAGAAAATCTGGCGAAAGACTTAGCCAAAATTTTTGGGCATAAGTTGAACAAATCAGAATTTCACGAAAGAGGTCACCATGATAAGCACAGACAAAGTTTTCCGAAGTCTCTTGAGCGAATAAAGTTCGGGGCAAAGGGAAACAAAGAATCTCACAAAAAGATTTAGCCAAATTTTCAAGGTCTTTATTGAGATAAGGTGTGCTTACAAAAAAGATAGCCAGAAGAAGAAGTACAAAAAAGAAGAGAAAGAAGAAAAAGGGCCCTAGAACAAACTAAGGGTTCTCGGCGTCCCGGGAGTCTTCGGCTCCTGCGTCCTGTTGCACCACCTTCGGCGCCGGAATAGAAGGAGGCAGGTTCAGATGATCAATCTTAGACCAGGACCACCGAGGTCCCTCGGGAATGTCCAGGGCCGCCAGGAAAGAGAGGTCCAGATCTGGGAACCTCTAAAGGACTTGGTGCCGAACAAGACAGAACCTGTCCTGAAAACCAACCTTGGTCATCTGGTCAGACTTGTCCTTCTCGACCTCAAGCTCCTCGAAGTCCTTCTTCAAATCTTAGACCTTCTTCTTCAGCTCCTTCACTCTCTTCTTTTCCGTCTCCTTCTTCATAGCATCGACCTCGGCTTGGAGCGCAGCCTTCTCAGCAAGCGCCTTCGCCAGGAGCCTTTCAGCCTCTGACTTCTCTTTCTGATGCGCCTCATTTTCCGAGATCAGCTCCGCCATTTGGGAGCCGAGGTCAGAAATTTTCTGGGAGGAGTCCCTCAAAAGTTCCTCTTTTTCTTTCTGGAACTCATCCCGAAGGGTGGCAACTTCCTTCTTCGCAGCTTGAGCCAGCTGCAGGTTCTTGACAGCTAATTCCGAGCACATGGCCTTAGTTTTTTCTATGGCTTTTAAGGCCTTATCTCGGAACTCCGTCTGCCTCGCCACCCAAACTCGGAGAAAGCCGGTGTATCCCAGAAGCTGCAAAAGGATAAAGGCGAGGTCATCAAGACAAAGAGAAAACCAAACACTTAGAAAAAAAATTCAAGGGAGAAAGATAGACGCAAAGTATACCTGGGCGGCGTGTTCGGAAAGCTTCGCGGCGAGAGAATCGTCGCCCGGGTGAGCCGTGGCAATGGCCTTGAAGGAGGCATCGGTGAGGACCCCTTTCGAGATCTCTGTAGCCATTTGCTAGCAGTCTCCAGAGTACAAATTCATGTCCTCCGTAAACGTCCAGAAAGGCTCCTTCGGGACTTTTCCCTTCGGGATGCGGGCGTCCCGAAGGGCTCTCCTCTTTGCATGCTCAGCTACCCAACCCGGAGTGAGCGACTCTTCTGCACGACAAAACAGAAAATTGGTCAGGGCAAGAAAACCTCAAAGATCATCAAAAAGAGGAGCACCACAGTTTGTTAGAAGAACAAACCTGCTTGCACCTTGACGACGTCGTCGTCGGAAGCTCGATCCTCTTCGGCAGAAATCACCTTGCCTTTTCTTCGGCGCCGCTCTTCGGCAGATGGGGCCTCTACCACGGCGCCCAGAAGAGCCTGCGACGGGGTAGGACTTTGAGGAGGGACCTTAGCACCAACCTCGGACTGAGGGACAGTAGCAGCCTCAGGCTCCTCGCCCACCTCTTCGGAAATCTCTGGAAGAGGGGGGGCACATCCTTCTTCGCCCGTTTGGAAACAGACGGCCCAGCCCCGGACGTTTTCCGTCTTCGGGAGGCAGCTTTCTTCGTCTGCTCACCCTTCGCAGGCTGACCGGTGAAAAGGGCTTTGTAGAAGGCAGCAGTGTCCTCGCCCATTTCTCCAAAGGAAGAAAGACATCAATGTGAGTCCGGAACGAAGTTGTAACAAGGAGATTAGAAAGTAACTTACTCTCACAAAAAGTTTCAAAAGAAACTTCCTCCCGAAGGAGTTGCACTAGCCAGGAGTTCTTCCCGGCTATGGCAGGAGCCGGCATCCCGAGGTCTGTCTTGTGCTCCTTTACCACCCCGAGCTCCCGAAAGACCTCCTCGGTCATCAACCTCCAATTGATGGGGAAGGGGTAAAAAGGGTGCGACGGGACCTCGGGACCCCAGTCGGCGACGGCTCGGATACGTCCGTCGAAATCCGTGAATACGGAGACCAACTCGGGAGTCAACAGTATCCTCGGATCTACGACATCGTCCTCCAACCGTCCATGAGCCCACTTGGTCGGAACATGCGACCAGGCCTCCTCCATCTTCAGAAAGAAAAACTTTTTCTGCCACCCTCGCCAGTTATCCTTAGTGGCGAAGGTGAGCATATACTTTTTGCTCCCGGATCCCCGAGGTAGCATGAAGTAAAAGCCACCCTTTGGGACCACGTAGAGCTTGTAGTACTGCATAAAAATGACGAAGTGGGGTTCTATTTTGAAAACGCCACACATACAGAGGAAGGCGTTGAAATAGCAGTACGAGTTCGGAGGAAGTTGATTTACGGCAATGCCATGAAATTGGCAAAAGTCGCAAATCAACTTAGAGGGGGGAACCGAAGTCCGGCTTTCAGTTGAGCTCCGAAAACGGTGATCTCGTTACTATGGTTTGAAAAGCTGTAATGGTCAGGACGTGGCAACCTCGTAACAGCGTACAAAGGAAGGAAAATTTTTTTCTTCCACTTCATTAACTTTGCAGGAGTGGTGCAACAAGGGTGAGAAAGAAGAGGCTTCCAACTTTCAGGAATCGGCATTTTTGGCTGAAAAACGAGTTCGGAAAAGGCAAAAATGGACTTCGGGCAAACTTTGAAAAACAAAGAGTTCTAGAAATCAAAACCCACCAAATCTTTTGCCGTAATCTAGGTGTGAAGACGCCGTCGTGAAAGATGACCGGAAAAAAGCTCAGGTGAAAGAACCGCCGTGAAAAGCAGAAGAAGAGCAGAAGGAAAACCAGAGCAAAAGCAAAAGCAAAAGAGACAAATGACGGAATGAGCATATATATACGCCGAGGGGGGTAGGCGGACCGGCGTCATAAGTACTCTACGAAGGTGAAACGCCGCCATAACTGCCCTTCTGCACCTAAAAAGGCGCGCCCGCGGTAACCGATGCAACCCCAGCCAACAAAAAGCCGACACGTGTCAGCCATCGCACCAAAAGAGGAACACGCCCTCTGACAGACGTCACGCCGCTCCAGACTGACACGTTTGGTTATGAGACACGACGTTTCACTGACCTACAAAAGTAAAGAAGTGGGTTACCTCGAGGACACCAAAAGACAGGCTATGGCCGAACATTCCGTATCTTTGGACAAAAAGGTGTATCTTTGGCACAGGTAACACTCCCTAGAAACTCCCGAGAAGCATCCTCGGAAAGACAGCGAACCGAAGTCTCCACTTCGGCTTCTTTGAGGAAGGCCTAAAAAGCTGGAAAGCAGGTCACTTCGAAGACACCAACAGACAGGCTATGGAAGAAAAGCCTACGTCTTCGGACGGAAGGTCCGTCTTCGGAACAAGTACTGCACTCAAGGCCCAAAGAGGGGCCCTCAGGAAGTGAAAAACCGAAGTCTCCACTTCGGCTTTTTTGGGGGGGCCTGTGATAGCCAAAAGGCTATCGCCTCCCCCAGTATGAATTTCCCCGAAGGTTTGTCCGGGGAGCCTGACGTAGCTCAGAAAAAAGAATTGCCACAGACCTCGGCAGAAGCGAAATCGAGCATGACGAAGTAAGCACTTTGGCTGAAACGCCAGGTTATCTAAATGTGTCGCTGACTCTCTCGGGGAACCGAACATATCGCTTTGGAGAGAAAAGAACCAGCTACTGAAAGCAGGAGAGATTCTCCCCGAAGGCGGAACTCCTGAGCTAGAGAACTCCCCGAGCCACCAATGTGATTCCCGAAGAAAGGCATCCGTACCAAAAGATAACCTCGCCCAAAGGACCTCAGGAGTATGGCATGAGCATTTAATGAGCATTTAAGGAGCCTCTGACAGGTCGCCCATACGCTGCCTGAAACGGTGGCCTGACGCGCCGAAGTCGTCCGGGTCTTGTCACGACTTGACTCGGTTCAAGGCGCAACGAGCCTGCCACTGGCTACTTGTCCCCTACATCCGAAGGTACATAAAAGATCTGACCGAACACGTGTCATGATCTAAACGGGCCAGGCTTCCCTATAAATACACAGGAACACGTCCTGGCAAGGGATGGGACTCCTCTCTCCTGAAAAAACACAAACAGGCAAGACCGCAAAACTTCCTAAGTGTCCCCTTTCACCTTCTCAGGAAACTGACTTGGGCATCGGAGGCTCCTCCCCGGAAAATCATCCCGGGGACCTCCTAACCCCTTTTTTTTCGGAGTCTTTCAGGTACTTTCCCACCTGGGGAACCTCTCCGTCAGACGTTCTCCCTCCTCGGAAGCTCCCTCGGAGTTCACCATGTCGCAAGACAAAGATGCTGAAGGGCATCAAATTCGTAGCCTGATTCTTAGATAGGATTGATGCCCGGTGGCATCTTCATTGTGTGACATAGTGGGCCTGAAAGGTACTTCCGGTGTGGAGAAGCTGGTAGAGGAGACTTCCATCATGAGATTGCCTGAAACGTTCAAAAGAACAATGGTTAGGAGGTCCCCGGAGTGTGTTTCCGGGGAATGATCCTCATGACACGTGTTCAGCCAGATGTGGTTTGTACCTCTGGGGATGGGGATCTCCAGCTGGCCATAGGCCGTTTTGGCCAAAAGTTAGAGCCGTCGCAGGCCTGTGTGTTAGGGGCGTGTGTGAGGTCTCTGTGTTAGAGGCTCCTAACTGTCTTTGTCTCATCTGGGTGAGAACTCCTTCGGTGATGGGCCCTCTTTGGAGGGGTAATACCCCTTCGGCAGACGGGTCTCCTTCGGTTCGGTTCTTGCTCTCAGGGCCGTAGAGGGAGGATCCTCGGCCGGGTGGAAGACCTTCAGCGAACACTATATTCTACCGAGGATGGGGAGATGGCCTTCGGAGGTCACCAAATCACTTGACCGAGGATGGTGCAATATGTCCTTTCGAAGCTGGTAGTGTCATCAGCCAAGGGTGGTGAGCATCCATTTTTCGAGGTTGGTCAGAAAGACCTCCGAGGGTGGTACTTGTCAGTCATCGCTAGAGGCTATCTAAGTGTAAGCCATTTGGCTATCAAGGATCACTCCTGTGTACTTCCGGCTTAATGCATCTGCTACCATATTTCCTTTGCCAGCACAGTACTCAATTGAACAATCATAATCTTTTATGTATTCAATCCATCAATATTGCCTCATGTTGAGATCTTTTTGTGTAAACAGAAACTTTAAACTCTTATGATCGGCGAAGATCTTGAACGACCTCCCCATCAAGTAATGCCTCCACAGTTTAAGTGCAAACATTACTACCGCTAGCTCAAGATCATGAACAAGGTAGTTCAACTCATTAGGTCTCAACTGTCTTGAACCATAGGCTATTACTTGACTGCCCTGCATCAACAAACACCCTAGACCAGAACCGATGCAACAGTGTATACTGTAAAAGCTTTGTTCAGATCTGGTAGAATGAGTATAGGTGCACTAGTCAATCTTTTCTTTAATTCCATGTAAGCTTCCTCACACTTTGGTGTCCATTCAAACTTCTCAGTTTTCTTGGTCAAGGCCATTAATGGTGTAGCTATCACAGAGAATTTCTCTATGAATCGCCTGTAGTAGCCTACCAAGCCTAAGAAACTCCTCACTTCTATAACTATAGTTGGTCTTTTCCACTCAACTACCACCTAAACTTTTTCAGGATCAACTGACAGACCCTGAGCACTGATGATGTGCCCCCAAAAATTAAATCCTTTCAGACCAAAACTCACACTTAGACAACTTTGCATAGTACTGATCATCCTTCAGCACTTGCAAAATTGACATAAGATGCTTCTCATGTTTTGAGGTAGTTTGGAGTACTTCAAAATGTCATCGATGAAAACTTCAAAAAACTGATCCAGAAATGGCTTAAAGATTTGATTCATAGCTACCATGAATACTGCTGGAGCATTAGTCACACCGAATGGCATAACTATATACTCATAGTGTCCATACCTTGTCCTAAAGGCAGTTTTCGGGATATCTTCCTCCTTAACTCTGATCTGAAAATATCCAGACCAGAGGTCAATCTTAGAAAATACCTTTGTTCATCTGAGTCTGTCAAACAAGTCATCAATTCTAGGAAGCGGATACTTATTCTTGACTGTTGTTGCATTCAACTTTTTGTAGTCGATGCACAGCTTTAAAGTTCCATCCTTCTTCTTCTCAAATAACACTGGGGCTCCCCACGGTGATACACTGGGCCTTATAAATCCTTTCTCTAGTAGTTCCTCCAACTGCTTCTTTAACTCATCCATCTTAGGAGCTGACATCCTATAAGGTGGTATTGAAATAGGTTCAACCCCAGGCTGAAGATGGATTGCAAACTTAGTACCCCTCTTGGGTGGTAACCCAAGCAATTCTACCAGAAACACTTCAGGAAACTGAATGGCTATAGGAATCTTTTTAAGTTCCTCCTCTGTACCCACCCCATTCAATGAATAATACTCTTCTTCATTGACAATGGGGATGGTATCCATAAGTCTAAGATGTAAACTTCTAGCACTAGATGGTAATCCTCCTGTGCAAGTCACTCTAGCTCCCTGAGCATCAATAATGTCAACTGAGTGATTCATATTGTCAATTTGTGCCTTATGCTTACTTAGCCAATCCATTCCCAACACTAGGTCATAAGACCTCAATTTTATCGCCCATAACTCATAACAGAAATCATGCTCGCCTAACTGCAAGGGATACCAAGTAACCACTTCATTGGTCACAATAAAACTCCTCCCTGCAGTCCTGATGAGTCTTAACTTACCGGAGATTTCTCTTTGCAATTAAAACTTATCTATCAAGGCAAATGATATCATTGAAAGAGTAGCTCCTATTTCAAAAAGCACTATAATATTACCGTTCTGAAAAGTAAAATTACCTCGAACAGGGGCTGGTTCTTTGCTCACTTGACTCGCCAAAGTGAAAAACCTCAGGCCAAGTACTGCTGCGGCTGCACCAGGTCAATTTCCTATGACAAGCGGTGCAGGGGGTCGGTTCCTGGGTGGACCTGGCAAAGGTTGAGCCCGTGGGCATTCCCTCGCCCAATGTCTTTTCTGACCACAAATATTGCAACTATCAGTCCCCACAGTACATGCCTCATTCCATGGAATCGTCTACACTTAGGGCGCAAACCCATTTTCTTTCTCTTGAAAGGACCTTCGCTCTCAGCCATCGGTTGCTTTCCGATGGTCTTTCTTAAGTTGGCTAGTCCAACCTCCACCTTTTTGGTAGATGTCCTCGTATCCTCAAATTCTCTTTTCAAGGCTAATGCCTTCTGAACCACTTGGCGATAACTCCTGATATCCACTGTCGCCATATACCTCCAAAGCACGGGTTTCAAACCTTGAAAGAATTTCTTACCCTTCAACTCAACATTACTAATCATGTAAGCAGCATACCGAATAAGTGAATTATAATGCTGCTCATACTCTCGCACAGACATATTTCCTTAAACTAGATTCTCAAATTGGATCCTTCTTTGATCCTGTGCAGCTTTACTAATATATTCTTGTCGGAATTTTTTCTCGAAGTTTGACCACTTAAGCACCTTTTTCTTGTGCTCTGGTTGTGTGCCATTGCTTTCTCTGAGCATTTCCATCACATCACCCCACCACAAACTAGCCCTCCCTCTGAAAAAGAAAGGTACTAAGGCCATCATTTATTCAGACTCATAACCTCCACAGTTGAGAAAGTCGATTCATCCTAGATAACCAATCTTCTACTTGATCAGGATCATCTATCCCATCAAAACTTAGTGGATCTATAGTCTTAAACTTTTCTAACAACCTCATTTGATGTGGGGTGTCTCCCCTCCTTAGAGCCTCCATAATCTCTAGCTCCTCTTCATCTTCATCAACATGATTTCTCTGTTCATGAGCCTTAGGCATTCGCTACTGCTCAGCATGTCTTTCCTGATCTTGGTGTGGATCATTTTCCTCTTGGACAACTTTTCTATCCTTATGATCTTGGAACAGCTCAATCATGATGGTAGTCATACCCTGTGGCACTTGGGCCATAATCTGAGTTAACCCCTGAAGCACCCTGGATATTTCATCCAGCCTTGCCATAACTGGGTCACTAGAACCCTCACCAGGTTCTGTAGCCCCTCTTAAAGCTCCTAACCTAGTGTCAACCATAGCAACCTGCAACCAAAGCCAGACAACATTTCCCAGAAGTTAGTCAGTACTAACTTTCCTAGCACCTAGAGTTTCCAAAACTAGATCTCAGCCTTAGCCTCCAATAGCTATGAAATGAGCTCTTGGCTCTGATACCAAAAACTGAGATGGCCGTACTTGGGCCCCTACCTAGGAGACCTATGAGAGCTGGTCTCATGGTGGATTGCAATTGGCTAGTTAAATATGTGCACGAATTAAAACTCCATGATGCTAGTTGATTAACCTAGAATATGCAAGATGCAAGCTCTTCATGTTTTGACTTAGATTAACAAAAACCATAAAACATTGACTTGGCCAAGAGATTTCCACAGAAAATAAGTTCAAATAGCCAAAGCATACAAAAATTAACATTTATGTGAGTTTACTACACATAACAACTGTGTGGGAGCATTCATACATAAAGTAGACTAATGCCCTCACCCAAGAGCAACCATAGAGTTTAGGACTCCTCAAAACATAGATAATGGAGGCAGTTAAAAGTACTATATAAACAAGCTTCAGCTAAGATCTTCTTGAACTAACTCCTACCATGGATGCAAGTCCCAGTGCCGAGTCACAAAAACCCTCGTCCAAGTGCCACTAGGCTTTGCAGCAAAAAGAAGACTCTAGTTAGTACTATTACTTAACCAACAAGTTACCCAAGTAGACTAGAACCATAAAGATTCTCAAAGGAAATACCTACAACAAACCTAACTACCGCAATAACCCTCAACGGTTACCCGATCCAACAACTTAGGAATCTATGCAACATAACTAGGGAGTGGCAACATAAACATTCTCAGTAAGGGTCTTCATGGTACTTGCAAGAAAATTACTAAGGGCTCCACATAAGATAATATATGTAACCTGCTGTGAGCTCATATAGCCTGAGGGTCTAATATATGCACATATAACTAGGTCCCTTGAGACCACTCCTCATCCTAGTCCTTGAATTACAAGGCATGGCTTTGTCCTCCAGCAACCCAAGCTTGCGAGCCTAACTAGTGATAAATAACCACTTGAACCTCTCCCATTTTATGTTGTACTGGGGAATTACGGTGGGACAATTGTAACTAGGCGATAAATACCTTGTAACCTAGGTGCACTAAGGTTTCACCTTGCAACCTCGTGGCTAACGGCACGGCTAGGTCACCAAGGGTTCTAAGCCTTCCACCCTAGCTGGTGGTACTTAGTTGTGATCTTTAGTAAACTAGTTTTCTTGCTTAAGCTATAAGTAGCCATAAAACATTACAAAACTCAAGAAAACTACTAGGTCTCAAATGAATTTTGAAGGTCTCGGAGTAGCCCCAGAATGCTTAGGCCCCAAGGTACCTTAAGAACCCCCTTAGGTCTCCCCTTGACCTCCCTAGCAAAACTTGGAAAATTCAGCCAACATACCTATTGTGATGCATCACCACAGTTGGTAACGTTCTGCGAACTTTCTAGTATTGGCGACGTGTCATGCACAGTGGTACAAAACTAGCAACGTGTCACCAATCTGTGAATCTGCAAAATTTTCAAAAATTTTGCTGCTATGAACTTTGGACACTTACCAAACATATCAACCATGCTTGGCTAGCCTCCAAACTTCAAATACATGTAAACCATGTTGCATAGATCACAACCAACTATCAGAAGCCAATCTATGATGTATTATAACATCATTCAAATTATCACAAACCTCATAGTCCACCATGGTTCAACCTTGTCCACTAACTAATACTATTGCTAGAATTACTTGAATTCTTCAAGCAACCTCGTTCCAATAGCATTAATTGAACTTGAAAATACAACTCCCTTAGCTTAACTCCAAGTAACAAGAAAGAATCAAGCACTCTTCCAATTCACTAAGCTCTCTAAAGCACCACCTAAGTTCCAAGCAAAACATAGGCACCAAACATCAAATTCTTACTTTTTAACCAAAACCCAAGCTCCTAACTAACCAATAAACCTGAAATCAATCAAGAACACATTGGTTAACTCGTTCTAAAAATATGGGATGGGAGAAAACATGCTTCCAAGCTCCAAAACCATGGTTTTATGCTTGAAATGTGCTCCCAATGGCCTATATATTTATGATGGCTTCTCTTTTCACCAAGAAACCTTGATTTCAAACTTAATTGGATGGAAAAATGAGGGTGGAGAGGATGAACTCGGGTTTATGGAAGCCACCCCTCCATTTTACCTTCTTATAACACTATTTTTAATCTAAGCCTTTAAAGTATTAGACATGATACACTTAAGTCCCCATCTTTTGGTAACCTTAGCTATTCTTGATTAATCCTTTTTTATTTCATCAAGTTTGAGTTAAGGTTAAAAGTTAAGTCATAAAACTTCATTTTAACCACTCGGGATCTGGCCCGACTATTCAAGATGCAAAAATTACCATTTTGCTCCTAAACCTCATTTAGTGCCTTAACCTCCTTGGAACTCAGTGAACTTTGGTAAATTTTCCTATTCTTGCTATGGAAACTTGATTTAGAGCACTTTACCTCCTTCAGGGGTGCTTCCCACTAGGAGAGCCATAACATTATGCCCTCATTCTGGAATTTGGTCCCCCAAATTCCGTTGCAATTCTGCAAAAATACTAGGATATCTTTTTAGCATGGTTAGACCAAAGGATCTTAACCATCGGAATCCACTTAGTTCAAAGTTTCTTGACTTGTCTATCAAGTATTTGAACGAGTTTCTCTTCGTAGGTTAAGTCTTCCTGAATAGGTACCACTTAAGGACTAACTAGCTGTCCCATATCTACTGTGCATTTTCTAAGTAGACTAACGTGAAACACATTATGCACTTAGGATAGGGTAGGTGGTAATGCCAACTGATAAGTAACTCTCCTTATTCGCTCCAAAACTTCATAGGGTCCAATGTACCTAGGGGCTAACTTAGCCCTCTGCCTAAAACGGGTAACTCCTTTCATTGGAGACACTTTAAGAAGTACTTTGTCCCCAACTTCAAAACTTAAATCTCTTCTTCTCAAATTTGCATACTTAATTTACCAGTCATTGGATGCCTTAATATGTTTTTGGATTAACTTGATCTTAGCTGTGGTATCAACTATGATTTCAGGACCAATAACTACTATGTCTGTAGGGTCTGCCTAACAATGGGGCATCAGACAATGCCTTCCATACAAAGCTTCATCTAGCGCCATACCTATAACAGTTTGATGACTATTATTATAAGCAAACTCAAAAAGTGGTAAATGCTGATCCCAATCACCTCTGAAATCAATAGCATGCATACGTAACATATCCCCTAAAGTTTGAATTACTCTATCGGATTTCCCATTAGTTTGAGGATGGAAAATGGTACTGAGACTAACCTTGCTCCCTAATGCCTTTTGGAAAGCATTCCAAAATCGTGACACAAACCGAGGATCTCTATCATATATAATCTGATCCGGTATACCATGGAGTCTCACAATTTCCTTGAGATACAACTAAGCTAACTTCTCCAATGTATAAGTAATCTGGGTAAGTATAAACTGTACCGACTTCATCAGCCGATCAACCACTACCCATACAGCATCATGTTGACTCCAAGTATTTGGCAATCCTACCAGGAAATCCATAGTAATGGACCCCCATTTCCTCACTGGAAGAGGTAAACTTTAAAGTGTACCTGCTGGTTTTTGATGTTCAGCTTTAACCATTTGGCATGTCAAACACTTTGCCACATGTGCTACTACATCCTTTTTAGGTCTTGGCCACCAAAAATGTATCTTCAGATCATGATACATCTTACTAACACCAGGGTGAACATTCAAAGTACTATGTGCTTCCTGTAGGACTTGTTGCCTAAGTCCTTCCACATTTGGCACATAGAAACGATCTGAAATATTCCATCCTTGTATTGGAATTCCTTTTTCATAGTACCAAGCTTCATTTCTTCTAAAATTTTCTTCAACAATGGATCTTCCATTTAAGCGTCCTTAACTTCGACTAACCAAGCTGATTGTATTTCCAAAACATAGACTCGGGTTTTATCTTGGGTTTGCCAAAACTCATGCAAAGCTGAGAAACAATGCCCCAATGCTCATTCGAAGGAATTCGTAGCCTGATTCTTAGATAGGATTGATGCCTGGTGACGTCATTGTTGTGTGACATAGTGGGCTTGAGAGGTACTTCTAGTGTGGAGATGCTGGAAAAGGAGACTTTCAGCGTGAGATTGCCTGAAATGTTCGAAAAGACAAGGGTTAGGAGGTCCCTGAAGTGTGTTTCCGGGGAAGGAGCCTCTGACGCTCAAGCTAGTAGTTGGCAAGTATGGAAGAGAGTAAAGAGCAGAATTCTCTTGGGGGTTTAGCTCATGTCCTTAGCAAGGTCGCTCCCCAAATATTTATAGGAGGGCTTTGGGGGAAGTCCGTTTGACTCAGCCCGCTCAGATCATGACACGTGTTCAGCCAGATATTGTTTGTACCTTTGGGGATGGGGATCTCCAGCTGGCCATAGGCCATTTTGGCCAGAAGTCAGAGCCATAGGAGACCTGTGTGCTAAGGGCATGTGCGAGGTCTCTATGTTAGAGGCTCCTAACTGTCTTTGTCTCATCTGGGCGAGAACTCCTTCGGTGATGGGCCCTCTTGGGGGGTAATACCCCTCCAGCAAACGGGTCTCTTTCGGTCCGGTTTTTGCTCTCAAAAGCCGTAGAGGGAGGCTCCTCGGCAGGGTGGAGGACCTTCGGTGAACACTATATTCTGCCGAGGATGGGGAAATGGCCTCCCGAGGTCACCAAATCACTTGACTGAGGATGGCGCAGTATGTCCTTTTGAGGGTGGTAGTGTCATCAGCCGAGGGTGGTGAGCATCTATTTTCCGAGGTTGGTCAAATGTACCTCTGAGGGTGGTACTTGTCAGTCATCCCCGGAGGCTATCTAAGTGTAATCCATTTGGCTATCAAGGATCATTCCTGTGTACTTCCGGCTTAATGCATCTACTAGCACATTTCCTTTGCCAGCACAGTACTCAATTGAACAATCATAATCTTTTATGTATTCAATCCATCAACGTTGCCTCATGTTCGGATTTTTTTGTGTAAACAAATACTTTAAACTCTTATGATCGGTGAAGATCTTGAACGACCTCCCCATCAAGTAATGCCTCCACAGTTTAAGTGCAAACATTACTACCGCTAGCTCAAGATCGTGAACAAGGTAGTTCAACTCATTAAGTCTCAACAGTCTTGAACCATAGGCTATTACTTGACTGCCCTGCATCAACACACACCCTAGACCAGAACCTGATGCATCAGTGTATACCGTAAAAGCTTTGTTCGGATCTGGCAGAATGAGTATAGGTGCACTAGTCAATCTTTTCTTCAATTCCATGTAAGCTTCCTCACACTTCGGTGTCCATTCAAACTTCTCAGTTTTCTTGGTCAAGGCCATTAATGGTGTAGCTATCACAGGGAATTTTTCTATGAATCGCCTGTAGTAGCCTGCCAAGCCTAAGAAACTCTTCACTTCTGTAACTATAGTTGGTCTCTTCCACTCAACTACCACCTAAAATTTTTCAGGATCAACTGATAGACCCTGAGCACTGATGATGTGCCCCAAAAATTGAATCCTTTTAGACCAAACCTCACACTTAGACAACTTTGCATAGTACTGATCATCCTTCAGCACTTGCAAAATTGACATAAGATGCTTCTCATGTTTTGAGGTAGTTTGGAGTACCCCAAAATGTCATCGATGAAAACTTCAACAAACTGATCCAGAAATGGTTTAAAGATTTGATTCATAGCTTCCATGAATACTGCTGGAGCATTAGTCACACTGAATGGCATAATTGTATACTCATAGTGTCCATACCTTGTCCTTGATAGCCGAAGAGCTATCGCCTCTCTCACTACATACTTCCTGCCAAAAGAGTGGATGGGAAACTTGGCATCATCCGAAGGAGGCGCTAACACTGACCTCAGAAGGAGCGAAGCCGAATGCCCCGAACCCATGACCTCGGCTAGAACGCCAGAAACGTTAGAGGTGTTGCCGGCTCCCTCGGGGGACCGAACCGATCACCTTCGGGGATAAAAGACTAGCTATCGCAAGCAGGAGAGACCCTCCCCGTAGGCAGAACCCTCGAACCAGGGAAGTCCCCGAACCACGGGCATAATTCCCGAATGAGGGCATTCGTGCCGAAGGACGACCTCGCCCAAAGAACCTCGGGAGTATGGCACCAGCATTTAAGGAGCCTCTTACACGTCGCCCACAGGCACTACACGCAGCCTCAAACGGCGGTCTGACGTGCCGACGCCCTTCGTGTCCTATCACAGCCTGTCTCAGTCCAAGGCTCAAAGAGCCTATAAGCGGCTACATGTTCCCTATGCCTGAAGGTATAAAGGACATCTGACCGCACACGTGTCATGATCTGAACGGGTTGGGCACCCCTATAAATACCAAGAAACACGCCCTGGCAAGGGGGATCGGACCTTCTTTCCCTGAGAAAACACGCACAGGCAAGGCCACCTTCCCCCTAGTGTTCCTCCTTTATCTCCACTCAGGGCACTGACTTGGGCGTTGGAGGCTCCTCCCCGGAAAAACACTCTGGGGACCTCCTAACCCTCTTTTCTGAGCATTTCAGGCATGCCCCTCTGGGAAACCTTTGTACCAAACGTTTTGCCTCTCAGTAAGTCCCTCCCGAAGTCACAATGTCACATGACGAAGATGCTGCTGGGCATCATTTGGCGCTGTCTGTGGGAAACCACCCTCAGGTCGCCGTTGTGGACACTCGGCGTTCTAAGGACAAGGGACTTCCGAAGTCCCCATCTGCGCCTGAAGTCCAAACGGCCACTAAGCAAACCCTACCAGGGACTTCCTCGCCTGAGGAAGAGCGTCCTCTAGTCGTAACCATGAGCTTTCTACGCGACCTCCAGCGTTCTATTGTAGCTAAGGTGACACAGCAAATAGACAGAAGGTGGCCACAACCAACTCAGGCCCAAAGGCCCCCTCGCTAGTGCGCCCTCGAGAGAAAAGCCCGAAGTCAATCTATCGCAGTTCGGGGAGTGGGGACCCGCGCGATGAATCCTTAACAGAAAATATACCTCTCGGGGCACGGCCTACAAGGCAAAGGGGGTACGAGCGGCCAAAGACTCCTCGGCAAAAGAGCTCGTCACCCGAGGCGAGGTCGCCATCCCCTCGGGTCCGAAGCCAGTCGACAAAGAGGCACCGACAGTCACTCTTCCCAGAGCACCAGGACGACGGGCCCAGCGCCACGCTCCTCATGGAGAAATTGCTGACAAGGTTGGAGAGAGTAGAGAAACAGGTAGCTCGCAAGCTGGTCTGGGCTAGGCTATCCGAAACCTTCTGTGGGGATGAGTCCACGTTCAGCCGAACAGTGGTTGAGGCAGCCATGCCAGGCGATTTCCGGGTACCTTGGTTGGAAACTTATGATGGCCGGACAGATCCACTGGCTCACCTGACCAAGTACAAACGCAGCATGATGATGCACGGTGTTGATGATGCTACCTTGTGCGAGTGTTTTGAAGTAACCCTCACAGGACCAGCAACAGCGTGGTATAATTCATTGCCCCCGGGGACCATCAGGGAGTTCCAGCAGCTATCCACGGCCTTTACACAGCAATTCATTGGAAGTCGGTCGACGGCGAAGATGCCTATCCAAATGTTCGACGTAGCGCAGAGGAACGGAGAAACCATCCGTGACTATGTTGAAAGGTTCAACAGAGAGGCCCTAAGTGTCCCAGACTTTCGACCCGAAATATGCATCCTCGCCATGATACAGGGCCTTCGGAGAGACTCACAGCTGTTCTACGAATTTTCAAAGGACCCTCCGGACACACTTGGCGAGTTCTACCGAAGGGCTGAGCAGCACATGACAGCCGAAGAGCTGAGAATGGATGGACCGAAGACTGATCACGCCCGAGCCGAAGGGTCCAGCCAGCAGACGCGGTATCCGACCGACCAAGCAGGACGACCTCGAAGGACTAGGGGAAGGAAACCCCTAACCTTCACACCTCTGAACACCACGAGGACCAACATCCTCATGAAAATGGAGAGACAAGGGACCCAAGTTCAGCGGCCAAGGGCCATGACCGCTGATAACAAAGAACATGAAGAAGTTCTGCCAATTTCATCGCGACCACGGCCACGATACCGAAGACTGCTTCCAATTGAAAAAATACGTCGAATCGCTGATAAAACAAGGCCAACTTCGGCGATACATGTGGATACCTTCCCCGAAAGGGAGGAAGGAGGAAGAAGGAAAGGCAGATGACGAGGACTACGACTTCGACAGACGGAGGAACCGAAGTCCTAAAAGGCGCCCTCCACCTCCCGCGGGAATAATACAAACAATCACGACGGGGCTCCTATCCTCAGAAAGAAAGATGAAGGCCAGAGAAATAGCAGTGATGGAGTATCAAAGTCCGACGAAGAAGCTGACCCGCAAGGATGGTACCACTATCATCTTCCCCCATGACGATCCCCTTCTGGTCATGGTAAGGATAGGAAACTGGGACGTCAAGAGAGTGCTGCTTGACGATGGATTAAACGCCGACGTCCTGTTCTCACATTTACTGCCGAACTTGGGCATATCCAACACCGACCTCAAGCCCCTCACTTCGCCTACTTTCGGGGTAGGACCATCCGAACTGCCCGTCCTCGGATGGATTGATCTTCCCCTAATGATGAGAGGAACTTCAGTAGATGGGACAGCTGAATCATTCACCTCCACAATGACAAAATTTATTGTCATGGATGTTCCTTCATCATACAACGCCATCCTTGGAAGACAAACACAGGGAAATCTACACATTCGCCCTGATGTAAGGTACTTAACTGTCACCTTCGCCACCAAGGATGGAGACGCAGAAATTTTCATCGATCAAGGCGAAGTAAGGAAAGTGTTCGTCAAGGCACAAAAAGCTCCAGCAAACAACTTCGAGCAAACTGTAGAGGCAGAGGCCTTGCCAGCTGGAAAACCAAAGAGGGACGAGGCAAAAGATCTCACGAAAGAAGAAATGGAAGAGGTAGAACTTGTCCCAGGCCGAAATACCCGAATAGGGAAAAACCTGGCCGAAGGTGACAAGAAAAAACTTGTATCCTTTTTACTGATGAATAAAAACCTGTTTGGCTACTCGCCGAAAGATATGCCAGGGGTAGACCCCCGTGTAATGCAGCATAGTCTCAAAGTAAGTCCGGAAGCAAAACCTGTCCGGCAAAAGAAACGGGGCATCTCAGCCCATAAAAGTAACTTTGTCAAAACCAAAGTTCAGCGCCTATTGGACGCTGACGTAATCAGGGAAGTCAAGTACCCCGAGTGGTTAAGCAATGTGGTTATTGCCACAAAAGAAGGGAGTAGTAAGCTCCGAATGTGCATCGACTTCAGAAATTTGAACGATGCTTGCCCAAAAGACTCATACCCTCTCCCACCAATAGACCAATTGGTAGACTCAACTGCCAAATACGGGCTCCTAAGTTTCCTAGATGCCTTCAGTGGATATCATCAAATAAGGATGGAGCCCGAAGACGAGGAGAAGACCGCCTTCATCACAGAGGGTGGAACATATTGTTACATCAGGATGCCCTTCGGGCTCAAAATGCTGGAGCTACCTACCAGAGGTTGATGAGCAAGGTCTTTTATCATCAAATAGGGAGGAACATGGAAGTCTATGTTGATGACATAATAGTCAAGAGCAAGCTGCCTAATGGCCACATCGCAGATCTAAAGGAAACTTTCCACCAGCTCAGAACCTTCAGGATCCGCCTTAACCCCGAAAAGTGCATCTTCGGCGTGACCTCGGGAAAGTTTCTCGGGTACATGGTATCAGAAAGAGGCATTGATGCTAACCCAAAAAAAATTAAGGCCCTGCTCGAATTCCGAACTCCCATCACAATAAAAGATATACAAAGACTCACTGGAAGGATAACCTCTCTTAGCAGGTTCATTTCCAGATAAGGAGACCGGTGTCGAGCATTCTTCAAAGTCCTCACTAAATCAGCAAAAAAGGAGGGCAACCTCGGAAGTAATGATCATCCTTGGAACAAGGACTACCAAAAGGCCTGGGAAGAACTCAAAATCTACTTAGCCCGCCTGCCCACTCTACGGCAACCTCGCGAGGGAGAACCCCTTGTGTTATACCTCTCCGTCACAGAAAAAGCAGTAAGCTCGGTCCTTGTGAAAGAGCAAGGGTCAAAGCAATGGCTGGTTTACTACGTAAACAAGTCCCTGCACTGTGCCGAAGTCAGGTACCCCTTGTTACAATAAGCTATATATGCCTTGGTACTGGCAGGAAGAAGACTACGACCATATTTTCAGGCTCACCCTATCATCGTCCGAAGTAGTCTACCTCTACGGGACGTCATGAGGAAGGTTGATCATTCGGGAAGGCTTTCCAAATGGTGCATAGAACTTGGCGAACACGACATCACTTATGTACCTCGGAAAGCCATAAAAGCTCAAGCTTTGGCAGACTTCATTGCCGAAGTACCCATCACCGAAGGTAGCCATTCGGATTCTGGCGAAGGCGAGCCAGAATGGACTTTATATATTGATGGAGCCTCGGGGTCCGAACACCAGGGAGCCGGAGTAATTATTAGAGGTCCCGAAGGTCTGGAAGTAATGAAGGCCATCAAGTTCAGCTTTAACGTCACGAACAATATGGCCGAGTACGAAGCTCTCATAGCAGGGTTGCGCCTAGCCAGAAGAATTGGTGTAAGAAACCTGAAGGCCCACAGCGATTCCCAGCTGATAGTTCGAAAAACAGCAGGGGACTATGGGGCGAAGGACCCAACCTTGGCAAAATACCATGAACTGGTGGCGAAGCTCATTCGGGAGTTCGACACCATACGAATCGAAAATGTGCCTCGTCGAGATAATGCCGAGGTAGATTGCTTGGCAAAATAAAAAACATGCACCGAGGTGCTAGATCATCCGAGCATTACAGTGCTGAGCATAGTAACTTCGGAAAAAGGTTGGAAAGATCTGATAAAAAGATATCTCACAACCAATATGCTCCCCGAAAACCCCAACGAAGCTGCAAGATTGCGAAGACGCTCCGGCCGTTTCTTCCTGATTGGAGAAGAATTATATCGGCAGGGATATGCAAATCCACTACAGAGGTGTGTTGGCGAAGAGGATACTAAAATGATCCTCGAAGAAGTCCACGAAGGTGCTTGTGGTTCGCATATTGGAACCGACGCCCTGGAAGCGGTGATACTTCGCCAAGGATACTTTTGGCCTACCCTGAGAAAGGATGCTAGACAGTTCGTCCAGAAATGTGGTAATTGCCAAAGACATGCGAATATCCAAACGACACCTTCGGAATTAGTGACTTCGGCTGATTATCCCTGGCCCTTCGCAGTTTGGGGCATGGACCTCATTGGGCCACTCCCGGCAGCGCCTGGAGGCGTGAAATTCTGCGTAGTCGCAGTAGACTATTTCTCTAAATGGGTTGAGGCAGAACCCTTGGCAACTATCGCAGCAAAAGATGTGCAGAAGTTCGTATGGAAGAACATTGTATACAGATTTGGCATACCGAGGGTACTAGTAGCCGACAATGGGTCCCAGTTTATAGACAAAGGCTTCCAGGAATTCATCAGTTACCTCGGAATAAAAATGCACTTCGCTCCAGTAGCTCACCCCCAAAGCAATGGACAAGTAGAAGTATCTAATAGGACTATCAAAGATGGTCTGAAAAAGAGGTTGGGGGAAGCAAAAGGGAAATGGCCAGGAGAGCTCCCAAATGTGTTGTGGAGCTACCGAACAACACCCCGAAGAGCCACAGGGGAAACACCGTTTTCACTCATTTTCAAAACTGAGGCTATCATCCCAATCGAGGTAGTGCAACCATCGGTGCAAGTGCAAGTGTTTGATGAAAGGGGAAATGACCTCGGCCTAAGAACCAAGCTTGACCTTGTCGGCAAACATAGAGAAATAGCCGAGCTGAGAAGGAAAGCTTTCCAGCAAAGAGTGGCCGCAGCTATAAACTTGCGAGCTAGGCCAAAGGGAATAAAAGAAGGGGACCTTGTTCTCCGAATAGCTGAATTTGGAAACCAAAGACCATCTCACGGGGTACTTCGCGCAAATTGGGAAGGTCCCTATCTGGTACTTGCTGAAGTGCGAAAAGGAGTTTACAAGCTCGGCAACGCCGAAGGCATAGAATTAAAAAATACATGGCATTCGAATGCCTTGAAAAAATTCTATGCTTAGGATTTTGGTAGGAAAGTTGTATAGCACAAGTTAGAAGAAATTTTTTCTAAGTACAAAAGACTTAGCCAAAATTCTTAAGTGTAAATTGTACAAGTTAAAATTTCACGAGGGTGATCGCCGGGATAAACGTAGGTTTGATTTTCCGAAGTCTCTTGGGCGAATGTGTTCGGGATAATAGGAAATGAAAAATCTTGCAAAAAATTCTAAGTACAAAAGTTTGCAAGCATAGATCCGATTTTCCGAAGTCTCTTGAGCGAATGTGTTCCGGACAATGGGAAATGAAAAATCTTGCAAAACACTTAGCCAAAATTTTACAAAAGAAAGAAGAAACCTTTATTGAGGATGGAGCTGCTTACACAGAAGGAACCTTGCCAAAAAGAAGAAGTACAAAAAGAGGAAAAAGAAGGTAAAGGACCCTAATACAGACTAAGGGATCTCGGCATCTCGGGAGCCACCAGCTTTTGTGTCCTTATCCACTGCCTTCGGCGCCGGAAGAGAGAAGGGCAGTCTGAGATGCTCAATTTTGGACCAAGACCACCGAGGCCCCTCGGGAATGTTTAGGGCCTCCAAAAAGGAGAGGTCCAGATCTGGGAACCTCTGAAGGACTTGGTGCCGAGCAAGGCAAAAGCCGTCCTGAAAGCCGACCTTGGTCATTTCATCGGCCTTTTCCTTCTCGACCCCTAGCTCGTTAAGCTCCTTCTCCAGATCAGCGACCTCCTTCTTCAGTGCCTTCATCTTCTTCTTCTTCGGCTCCTTCTTCAAAGACTCGACCTTGGCCTGGAGCTCGGCCTTCTCAGCAAGCGCCTTCGCCAGGAGAGCCTCAGACTCTGACTTCTCCTTTTGAAGTGCCTCGTTCGCCGAAGTCAGCTCCGCCACCTTGGAGCCAAGGTCAGAAATCTTCTGGGAGGAGTCCTTCAAAAGTTCTTCTTTCTCCTTCAAGAACTCCTCCCGAACGGTAGCAACCTCCTTTTGCGCAGCTTGGGCCATCTCCGTGTTCTTGGCAGCTAATTCAGAACACATGGCCTTAGATTTTTCTAGACAATCTAAGGCCGAGACTCTGAACGCCGCCTGCTTCGCCACTCGAACCCTGAGAAGGCCAGTGAGCCCCAGCAGCTGCAAAGTAGTAAGAACAAAGTCAGTAAGGCAAAAAATGAGCCAAACACTTAGAAGAAATCAAGAGGAAACAAAACAAAGGCATGAAGTATACCTGAGCAGGGTGCTCAGAAACTTTTGCAGCAAGCGACTTGTCGCTCGGGCACGCCTCGGAAATGGCCTTAAAAGATGCCTCGGTGAGGATTCCCCGTGAGATTTGGTTGGCCATTCGGGGGCAGTCGCCTCCGGAGTACAAGTTCATGTCCTCCGTAAACGACCAGAAAGGCTTCCTCGGGATCTTCCCCTTCGGGATATGGGCATCCCGAAGGGCTCATTTCCGGGTGTGCTCGGCTGCCTAATCGGATATAGCAGTTCCCCTATACGGCAAAACAAGAAACTTATCAAGGCAAGTAATCGCCAAAATTTAGAAAATAAGGGCACCAAAGCATGCCTAAGTGAACGAACCTGGCGGCACCTCGGCCACATCGTCGTCGGAGTCCCGGGCCTCCTCGGCAGAAATCTCCTTGCCTTTGCTCCTGCGGGGCTCCTCGGCAGAAGGAACTTCTACCAAGGCATCCAAAAGAGTCACCGAGAAAGTAGGACTATGAGGAGGGACGTTGGCAACGACCTCGGTCGGTGGGGTAGCAGCGACCTCGGGCTCTTCGGGAGCCTCCTCGAAAATTTCTAGTTGAGAAGGAGGCGCGTTCTTCTTCGCTCGTTTCACCGAGGACGGCCCGGCCCCAGATGCTTTCCGTCTTCGGGAGACGGCCTTCTTCGTCTGCTCGCCTTTCCCGGCTTGACCGAGAAAATGGGACTTGTAATAGTCAGCAGACTCTTCGCCCATCTCTGAAACAAAAGAAAGACATCAGTGTGAGTCCGAGAAGTACTTATACTGAAAAATTCTTGAGATAATTTACGCTCATAAAAAGACTCGTAAGTGACTTCCTCCCGAAGGAGTTGCACCAGCCAGGAGTCTTTCCCAACGATAGCAGGAGCTGGCATCTCGAGGTCCGTCTTGTGCTCCTTCACTACCCATAGCTCCCGAAGGACCTCCTCGGTCATCAATTTCCACTTGATGGGGAAGGGGTAGAGGGGGCGCGAAGGGACTTCGGAATCCCAGTCGGAGACTGCTCGGATCCGTCTGTCGAAGTCCGTGAATCTAGATGCCAACTCAGGAGTGAGCAGCATCCTCGAGTCTACGACATCCATCTCCAACTTTCCCCGAGCCCACTTGGTCGGAACGTACGACCAGGCCTCCTCCATCTTGAGAAAGAAAAATTTTTGTTGCCACCCTCGCCAGCTGTCCTTAGTGGCGAAAGTGAACATATACTTTTTGCTCCCCGATCCCCGCGGTAGCATGAAGTAGAAGCCACCTTCGGGAATGTATAGAGCTTATAGTACTGCAAAAAAAGAATGAAGTGAGGTTCTATTTTGAAAACTCCGCACATGCAAAGGAAGGCGTTAAAGTAGCAGTACGAGTTCGGGGGAAGTTGATTTATAGCAATGCCATGAAATTGGCAAAAGTCCATCTTCGGCACAGGTATTACGCCCAAGGCCCCAAAGGACCTTCTCCAAAAAGATGACAAGCCGAAATCTCCACTTCAGCTTTCTGGAGGGGGGGCCTATGATAGCCGAAGGGCTATCGCCTCTCTCACTACATACTTCCTGCCAAAATCATGGACGGGAAACCTGGCGTCATCCGAAGGAGACACTAACACTGACCTCGGAAGGAGTGAAGCCGAACGCCCCGAACCCATGACCTCGTCTAGAATGCCAAAAACTTTAGAGGTGTTGCCGGCTCCCTCGGGGGACCAAACGGATCACCTTCGGGGGTAAAATACCAGCTATCACAAGCAGGAGAGACCCTCCTCGAAGGCGGAACCCCCGAACCAGGGAAGTCCCCGAACCACGGGCATAATTCCTGAATGAGGGCATTCGTGCCGAAGGACGACCTCGCCCAAAGAACCTCGGGAGTACGGCACCAGCATTTAAGGAGCCTCTGACATGTCGCCCACAGGCGCTACACGCCGCCTCAAACGGCGGTCTGACGCGCCGACACCGTTTGAGTCCTATCACAAGCTGTCTCAGTCCAAGGCTCAAAGAGCCTACAAGCGGGTACATGTTCCCTACGCCTGAAGGTACAAAGGACATCTGACCGAACACGTGTCATGATCTGAACGGGCTGGGCACCCCTATAAATACCAAGAAACACGCCCTGGAAAGGGGGATCGGACCCTCTTTCCCTGAGAAAACACGCATAGGCAAGGCCACCTTTCCCCTAGTGTTCCTCCTTTATCTCCACTTAGGGCACTGACTTGGGCGTCGGAGGCTCCTCCCCGGAAAAACACTCCGGGGACCTCCTAACCCTCTTTTCTGAGTATTTCAGGCATGCCCCTTTGGGAAACCTTTATACCAGACATTTTGCCTCTCAGGAAGTCCCTCCCGAAGTCACAATGTCACATGATGAAGATGCTGCTGGGCATCAGTCCTAAAGGCAGTTTTCGGGATGTCTTCCTCCTTAACTCTGATCTGAAAATATCCAGACCAGAGGTCAATCCTAGAAAATACCTTTGTTCATCTGAATCTATCAAACAAGTCATCGATTCTAGGAAGCGGATACTTATTCTTGACTATTGTTGCATTCAACTTTTTATAGTCGATGCACAGCCTTAAAGTTCCATCCTTCTTCTTCACAAATAACATCGGGGCTCCAAATGATGATACACTGGGCCTCATAAAGCCTTTCTCTAGTAGTTCCTCCAACTGCTTCTTTAACTCATCCATCTCAGGAGCTGACATTCTATAAGGTGGTATTGAAATAAATTCAACCCCAGGCTGAAGATGGATTGCAAACTTAGTATCCCTCTTGGGTGGTAACCCAGGCAATTCTGCCAGAAACACTTCAGGAAACTGATTGGCTATAGGAATCTTTTCAAGTTCCTCCTTTGTACCCACCCCATTCAATGAATAATACTCTTCTTCATTGACAATGGGGATGGTATCCATAAGTGTAAGATGTAAACTTTTAGCACTACACGGTAATCCTCCTGTGCAAGTCACTCTAGCTCCCTGAGCATCAATAATGTCAACTGAGTGATTCGCATTGTCAATTTGTGCCTTATGCTTACTTAGTCAATCCATTCCCAACACTAGGTCATAAGACCTCAATTCTATCACCCATAACTCATAACAGAAATCATGGTTGCCTAACTGCAAGGGATACCAAGTAACTACTTCATTGGTCACAATAAAACTCCTCCCTGCAGTCCTGATGAGTCCTAACTTACCGGAGATTTCTCTTTGCAATTTAAACTTATCTACTAAGGTAGATAATATAATTGAAAGAGTAGCTTCTATTTCAAAAAGCACTCTAACATTATCATTCTGAAAAGTAAAATTACCTCGAACGGTGGCTGGTTCTTTAGTCACCTGACTCGCCAAACTGAATAACCTCAGGTCAACTACTGCTGCGGCTACACCAGGTCGATTTCCTATGGCAACCGGTGCAGGGGGTCGGCTCCTGGGTGGACCTGGCAAAGGTTGAGCCCGTGGGCATTCCCTCGCCCAATGTCTTTTTTGACCACAAATATTGCAACTATCAATCCCCAAGGTACATGGCCTCGTTCCATGGAATTGTCTACACCTAGGGCACAAACCCATCTTCTTTCTCTTGAAAGGACCTTCGCTTTCAGCCATCGGTTGCTTTCTGATGCTCTTTCCTAAGTGGGTTGGTCCAACCTCCACCTTTTTGCTAGATGTCCTCATATCCTCAAATTCTCTTTTTAAGGCTAATGCCATCTGAACCACTTGGCGATAACGACTGATATCCACTGTCGCCATATACCTCCGAAGCACGGGTTTCAAACCTTGAAAGAATTTCTTGCCCTTCAACTCATCATTACTAATCATGTAAGGAGCATACCGAATAAGTGAATTATAATGCTGCTCATACTATCGCACAGACATCTTTCCTTGAACTAGATTCTCAAACTGGATCCTCCTTTGATCCTGTGCAGCTTTACTAATATATTCTTGTCAAAATTTTTTCTCGAAGTCTGCCACTTGAGCGCCTTTTTCTTGTGCTCTGGTTGAGTACCATTGTTTTCTCTGAGCATTTCCATCACATCACCCCACCATAAAATGCCCTCCCTCTAAAAAAGAAAGGTACTAAGGCCATCCTTTGTTCAGACTCATAACCTCCACAAGTGAAAAGTTGATTCATCCAAGATAACCAATCTTCTACTTGATCAGGATCACCTATCCCATCAAAAATCAGTGGATCTATAGTCTTAAACTTTTCCAACAAGCTCATTTGATGTGGGGTGTCTCCCTTCCTTGGAGCCTCCATAATCTCTAGCTCCTCTTCATCTTCATGAACATGATTTCTCCGTTCATGAGCCTTAGGCATTTGCTGCTGCTCAGCATGCCTTTCCTGATCCTGGTGTGGATCATTTTCCTCATGGACAACTTTTCTATCCTCATAATCTTCGAACAACTCAATCATGATGGTAGTCATACCCTGTGCCACTTGGGCCATAATCTGAGCTAACCCCTGAAGCACCCTGGATATTTCATCTAGCCTTGCCATAACTGGGTCACTAGAACCCTCACCAAGATCTCTAGCCCCTCTCCAAGCTCCTGACCTAGTGTCAACCATAGCAACCTGCAACCAAAGCCAGACAACATTTCCCAGAAGTTGGTCAGTACTAACTTTCCTAGCACCTAGACTTTCCAAAGCTAAATCTCAGCCTTAGCCTCCAACAGCTATGAAATGAACTCTAGGCTCTGATACCAAAAACTGAGAAGGCCGTCCTTGGCCCTTGCCTAGGAGACCTGTGAGAGTTAGTCTCATGGTGGATTGCAATTGGCTAGTTGAATATGTGCGCGAATTAAAACTCCATGATGCTAGTTGATTAACCTAGAATATGCAAGATGCAAGCTCTTCATGTTTTGACTTGGATTAACAAAAACCATAAAACATTGACTTGGCCAAGAGATTTCCACAAAAAATAAGTTCAAATAGCCAAACCATACAAAAATCAACATTTATGTGAGTTTACTACACATAACAACAATGTGGGAGCATTCATACATAAAGTAGACTAATGCCATCACCCAAGGGCAACCATAGAGTCTAGGACTCCTTCAAACATAGATAATGGAGGCAATTAAAAGTACTATATATACAAGCCTCAAACTAAGATCTTCTTGAACTAACTCCTACCATGGATGCAAGTCCCAGTGGGGAGTCACAAAAACCCTTGTCCAAGTGCTACTAGGCTTTGCAGCCAAAAGAAGACTCTAGTTAGTACTATTACTTGACCAACAAGTTACCCAACTAGACTAAAATCATAAAGATTCTCAAGGGAAATACCTGCAACAAAAGCTAACTACCGCAATAACCCTCAACAATTACCCAGTCCAACAACTTAAGAACCTATGCAACATAACTAGGGAGTGACAACATAAACATTCTCAGTAAGGGTCTTCATGGTGCCTGCAAGAAAATTACTAAGGGCTCCACATATGATAATATATGTAACCTACTGTGAGCTCATACAGCCTGAGGATCTGATATATACACATATAACTAGGTCCCTTAAGACCTCTCCTCATCCCAGTCCTTGAACTACAAGGCAAGGCCTTGTCCTCCAGCAACCCTAGCTTGCGAGCCTAACTAGTGATAAATAAACAGTTGTACCTCTCCCTTTTTATGTTGTACAAGGGAATTATGGTGGGACAATTGTAACTAGGTGATAAAGACCTTGTAACCTAGGTGCACTAAGGATTCACCTTGCAACCTTGTGGCTAACGGCACCGCTAGGTCACCAAGGGTTCTAAACCTTCCACCCTAGCTGGTGGTACTTAGTTGTGATCCTCAGTAAACTAGTTTTCTTGCTTATGCTATAAGTAACCATAAAACTTTACAAAACTCAAGAAAACTCCTAGGTCTCGAATGAATTTTGAAGGTCTCGGAGTAACCCCAGAATGCTTAGGCCCCAAGGTACCCTAAGAACCCCCTTAGGTCTCCCCTTGACCTTCCAAGCAAAACTTGGAAAATTCAGCCAACATACCTATGGTGATGCATCGCCACAGTTGGTAACGTTCTGCCAACTTTCTAGTATTGGCGACGTGTCATGCATAGTGGTACAAAACTGGCAACGTGTCGCCAATCTGGGAATCTGCAGAATTTTCAAAAATTTTGCTGCTATGAACTTTGGACACTTACCAAACATACCAACCATGCTTGGCTAGCCTCCAAACTTCAAATACATGTAAAACGTGTTGCATAGATCACAACCAACTATCAAAATCCAATCTATGATGCATTATAACATTATTCCAATTATCACAAACCTCATAGTCCACCATGGTTCAACCTTGTCCACTAACTAATACTATTGCTAGAATTACTCGAATTATTCAAGCAACCTCATTCCAATAACATTAATTGAACTTTAAAATACAACTCCCTTAGCTTAACTCCAAGTAACAAGAAAGAATCAAGCACTCTTCCAATCCACTAAGCTCACGAAAGCACCACCTAAGTTTCAAGCAAAACATAGGCACCAAACATCAAATTCTTACTTTTTAACCAAAACCCAAGCTCCTAACTAACCAATAAACCTGAAATCAATCAAGAACACATTGGTTACCTCATACTAAAAATAGGGGATGGGAGAAAACATGCTTCCAAGCTCCAAAACCATGGTTTTATGCTTGAAATGAGCTCCCAATGGCCTATATACTTATGATGGCTTTTCTTTTCACCAAGAAACTTTGATTTCAAACTTAATTGGATGGAAAAATGAGGGTGGAGAGGATGAACTCGGGTTTATGGAAGCCACCCCTCCATTTTACAGCCTTATAACACTTTTTTTAATCTAAGCCTTCTAAGTATTAAACATGATACACTTAAGTCCCCATCTTTTGGTAACCTTAGCTATTCTTGATTAATCCTTGTTTATTTCATCAAGTTTGGGTTAAAGTTAAAATTTAAGTCATAAAACTTCATTTTAAACACTTGGGATCTGACCTGACTATTCAAGATGTAAAAATTACCATTTTGTCCCTGAACCTCATTTAGCGCCTTAACCTCTTGAGAACTTAGTAAACTTTGCTAAACTTTCCTATTCTTGCTATGTAAACTTGATTTAAAGCACTTTACCTCCTTCAGGGGTGCTTCCTACTAAGAGAGCCATAACATGTTCGGCCAGATCTGGTCCGTACCTTCGGAAGCAGGTATCTCTAGCTGGCCATAAGTAGTTCTGGCCAGAGGGTAGGGGCATGTACGAGGCCTCTTTGCCAGAGGTTCCTTAACCGTATTTGTCATTTCTCTGTAAGACCCCTTCAAAGATGTGAGACCCCTTTGTGCATAGATTTATCCCTGAGGGTTACTAGGGAAGGCTCTTTAGAAGGGCAGACCATCTTCGGGAGGCCTTTTCCTCTATCGAGGATGGTAGAGCAATTTTTCTGAGGTTGGTAGCTCGCAAATCCGTGGGTGGCAAAGAACCTTTTTTCCAAAGTTGGCCATATAACTTTCTGAGGATGGTGCGGAGAATCCTCCGAAGTTGGTGCTATGACTACCCCAAGGTGGTGTCCAGTTAGCCACTTAGGTGGTCTCATGGTTGATAGCCCTTCAGCTAAGCTGAAGTTGCATCTTCGGTGCTAATCACTAAGGAGCACGTCATGGAAATCTTGCTCTTTTGGGTAGTTAAAGCCGTCCTTGGTGAAAGAACTTGCTTCTGCCAGCTCCTGGGGCTAAGACACTTTCTTTGGTTGAAGTTGTGTTTTTGACATTTCTTGGGGTTCCTCGTTTGTGTCCCATTCTCTAGGTTTGGGCCCTTGATCAAGATGTTGCTCTGAATTAACTTCTTTTTTTCGGCGAAGTCCTACCTTCAGATCTATAAGGAGTTGGGTTATATCATTTAACTGAACAATCAATTCTAGCAAAGTTATACGTTCGAAGGCTAGGGGACATCTCTCCTTAGGATTTTTTATCCCTACCTTCAGCCAGTGAACCGTCCTATTTCCTTGCCAAGCAATCACGTCACTTCGGTTTAGGCAACATAGGCCTGCTAGTGTCAGATGGCGTGCCCTTGGTTTTTTGCGTTGTGCAACACATGTCTTTAGTTTATTGGTGATCCATCGTATCTGTTACATAGGTTACGTCCCTTTGCTTGCGAAGGGTCATTATGGCGACGCTTCACCTACCTCCTTCAGCCTATATAAAGCCTTTTCCCTTCAGAGTTTGCTCACTCCTCTACTTTCATCCCTCTTGCTTTCTTTCTTCCTCTCACTCTTCATCCTTTCCTTCTATGGTGAAGCAATTTTTGACAAGTTTTGAGGCAGTTCCTGAAGTTTCATCTGTTTGCCAAAGAGGTGGGTTTCCTTTTGAAGTTACTCTCCGTTTTCCCTTTTTTTTTTCTTTCCTCCATCTGTTCGAGGTTAGTGTCTTAGTTTCGGAAGATGTCGTCCAAACAAACCACGATTAAAGCTTTTCCTAAGAGTTTGCTTCCTCTCAACTCTCAACTTTGGAGAAGTTGGCGAAGTGGAGGCTCAAATTTTTTCTTCTTTCTTACTAAAAAGTTAGGCTGCCCGGTTGTAATGAACCGAGCTACCTTCCTTGTCTGAAGCAGATTACTGTCTTCAGAACGCAATTGAAGGTAGGTCTTCACTATCCACCACCGATGGTGGTTTCAGACTTCTGCCATTTCCATGTCATAGCCGTCAATTAGATGCCCCCGAACTCTTATGCCTACTTCAATACCTTCATATGCATGTGTGGTGTTTTCAAAATTATCCCCCACTTTATCTTCTTTCTCCAACACTATAAGCTTCATTTTACCCCGAAGGGGGGATTTTACTTTCTGCTTCCTCGGGGATCCGAGAGCAAAATATTTACTTTCACCTTCAACACCAAAAATTACTGGCGAGGGTGGTAGAAAAAGTACTTCTTCATGGAGATTGATGATAAGTGGAAAGACCTTCCAGGTTAGGAGGCTTCGGCTACACTGGCAACTGATGTAGTGGATCCTAGGAAGCTGTTAACTCTTCAACTGGAGTCTCAGTTTGAGGAGTTCAACAGCCGTATTCAGGCTATCGCAAACTGGGATGCGCAGGCACCTTTGTGATCTCTCTACCTTTTTCTGATTAAATGGAGCTTTATGACTAAGGAGGTTCTTCGAGAGCTTGGGGTTATTACCAAACATGTCACAGACCAGGATATGCCAAAGCCCTTGGTGGTTGGGAAGAACGCGTAGCTTGTTCGGCTCTTTTGGAGCAAACTATCTGTTAGTTTTGTACCCAAAAGGCCAATCATGAGATGATTATATTTTTGCACATTGAGTTATGATATTTTAGTAAGGCATTAATCCAGCAATTAGGTTTGTTGTTTTGTTTCTGCGTAACTTAACAAACATAATTGTAACCCTAGAATAATGATATTCTCAAACGTCCCTAGTCTAGTATTATTGTGGAGCGGGTTGCAATAATACCTAACGACTAGCATATGTGGAGACTAATCTGAGATATGTAGTCTGCATATGGGTACAAGTTGGAGAACTTATGTACTAGACCGACCCACCATGAGAACACTACATGGATCGTTATATAAGTATCATAAGTGATTCTCATAGTGATCATGGTATATGTAATCCTTTGACCTAAGATCATCAAGGTTCCCTACATGTGAGTCACATACTTTGATACTTTCCTTTGTTGCTCGTAACTGACTGAACTTGAAGGAGGTCATTGGGTATGTCACATATCATGCGGAGGGATTTGTATGATCAAGATGGGATTTGTCCCTCCTATGTAACGGGAGTGATATCTTCGGGCCCCTTCATAGAGTAAGACTTAGAAAAATGCACGGCCATGCTCGGATGAGTTGATATACGATATCAATATCATCAGTTTAAGTTGGTTTACTCGGTAATCAAGAAACCAAAGATTGGGCTATATGAGAGTGACACATTCCATGTCTCGTGCTTAGTTTTGATATCTTGGACAAAGGGACAATGGCATATATCGGTGATGATCATAAAGGTTTAGTCGAATCATCGACAATCTTGTCACTTGGGTGGCAATGATGTGTTGCTAGACACCACTCATTGCTTATGATCATAAATGTGATTTATGATCATTGCCAACGTGGTAAGAGCCTATTGGGTCACGCACATAGAGCTATTTGGATCATTAGAGTGCATGGGCTAATAATTTGGGTTTTGGTTTCACAATAATTTCGTATTAATAATGGTCCCAATAGTTGAGCCATTATTAAGCCCAAAATTAAAGCCTAATTGGATTAGGGCTTTGAAACCCATTAGGCCTGGAAGTTGAGTCTCACTATAAATGCAACTTCTAGTGAGAAACATGCAGGTCTCCTTACCTTAGCCTCCCAAAAGGACAGTCGCACTCTTCTCTTGCAATTCCTTGGAGGACGCAAGCTAGCACTACGAGTGCAAGAGAAATGCATCTGCCGAGACACAGTGGAAGCATGGTGATCCCGAGAGGCTCGTGTGGATACCATAGAGAGCTTGAACATGTCAACTGTTCAATTTTTGTGATTCGACTCTACAGTTGAGTAAGAGAACTCAACCGAAAATTAGGTATGAAAATTTTTGAACACTCGGTTTACCCCATTTCACTTGGATCCTGGAAGGTTTCGGTTAAATTCCGCTACGCTATTTGGCTCCCGAAACCCAACACTATCATACTCAGCCTTTGTAGAAAGTAAGCTGTTCCTTAAATCATTGTCTTAGAATTTTGATACTTCCACTGATATTTTCTCTTTTGGGAAAATGGGTGACAAGTTTATAGCTTTTTACAAGAGCTTGTTCCTCGGCCAAGCCGAGAAAGGGGAACAGTAGAAGAAAAAGGTGCCCAAGAGGAAAAAGGTGTCAGCTGGACCATCTTCAACCCCGAAGTCAAAGAAAACTAGGAAGGACTCCCCTCCCCCTCCCCCCGAAGACCATACAGAGGCGTTGGCCCAAACGTCTATGTGTGTTGACCCATCTACGGAGGCGGCTATCTTCTCTACCCTTCTAAGTTCCCATACCGTTGCTGAAATGTTAGGGACTTCATTGGGGGAGATTTCAGCCGATGAGGCCCAAGAAAAGCGAAAGCGCAAAGGGAAGGAGATCCCTGCTGAAGTACTTGACATCAATGATTCTAACGCCGAACTCATGCCAAGTTTGTCTCTTAGCCATTCATCTATGAACATTAGATTTTTTTGTATTTTAGACCTTGTAGATGAATGGCTAAGAGATACTGTAATAACGGAACTTCGGCATGACTTTACAGGGGATAGGGCCCAAGCGGTGTGGATGACAGACCACCTTTGGTGAAGGGCCATTCAGGACTCAAAGATCCCGAAAAACAAGATCCTGAGGGTGCCCTTCTGGACCTTCATCGAGGATATGGACTTGTTCTCCAAAGACTATTAGAAGATGGTTCCTCAGATGGCAAGGGGCATCATGACCAATGCCACCTTTCAAACTCTGACCGAGGACTGCCCCAACTAATAGATCCTTGTAGCTCGGATGTCCAAGCATGCTACCTAGGTAATCCCTAGTACTTAGAAAAAATTTTGATTTATCAAAGTTGTTAAGCTTGTTATGACACACACCAGGTATTTTCCTCTTGCAACTACTCGCATATGGTGGCTACTTTCGGGCCTAGGTAGCCAAATAGTCTGCCATCCGAAGTCAGTCGGAGGAGGCCTTGGCTAAGGCCAAGGAATTGTTTGTGAGATCGTGCGTTAAATACGACGAGCTCAACAAGATTGCGAAGAAGAACCTGGCCATGCTTCGCCAAGAAGTTCTGGAGAGTCAGAGGTGGCTTCTTGACGAATGTTCCTCGAAGATTTCTGATCTCGACGTGAAGTTGGTCGAGCTAAATTCAGAGCAGGAGGTCCTTCAGCAAGAACAAGAAGATGCCATTGCCAACTTCACCAAGTCATTAAAGATCAACTCAGAATTCATTGCCGAAATCGAGGCATTAAAGAAGCAGAATAATAAGAAGAAGAAGGCTGAAAAGGAGATCAAGCCACTTAAGAAGGAAGAGGCGCTTAAGAAAGAAGTGGAGCATCTGAAGGCCGAGAAGGCTAAGGTAGAAAAGGCGGTGAAGTCATCATACCAAGATGGATTCAGCCTCGCTTGGCCTCAGATGCTCCTTCGGTACACCTACCTCAACGTCTTCTGTCTCCAAGCACTCAATATTCCCAAAAGACCCTCCTCGATATGGTCAAAGGTGGAGTTCCTAAATCTCCCAAAGCTTCCCTCTGCGACTGAGGATGATGAAGATGACGTTGAAGATGATGCTGAGGATGTCAACGTTGAAGAGCCCATAAATGGGGAAAATGACCCTTAGTACTCCCCTTTTTTTTCTTTTTTTTTTTTGTACTTGTACTTTGCATCTTCTAATGGAATTGCCTTTATTTTTCAAAATTTTGGCTAAGTCCATAATTAGCACTATCTTCAATGTGCATTATTTGACTTTGATGCATCTTAAGTATTGATTCACCACCTTCGGGTGACTTAGAAACTTCGGTTCAGTAACGACTAACCACGTTCGGTCATGTACTTGCCTTGACGAAAATACTATCAAAGGTTTTGAATATTTTTCTAAGTGCTTAAGAATAGAATCACATTTGGTTAATCATATTCGGAAACAACCATACTTGGTTAAGCATATTTGGCATCAACCATGTTTGGTTAACCATATTTAGACTCTGCTTTGAACAAAAACACTTAGGTACTTTCTTGAGTAACCATTTTCGGTCATCCTCCTTTGGCAGTATTAGTTTGGTATCGCTCATGTATTATTGGAGGTAACCTCATTCGGTCATTAACCCTATTCGGTCATTCACTGTATTCGGTCAAACTCCCTTGGAAAATTCTAGTTATAAAATTTTTTCAAAGAGTCTGCATGCCATGTGTTCTTAAACTCTTTTCCTTCGGCATTTCTTAGCTTATAGACCCCTGGTCGAACTTCCTCAAGGATCAAATAAGGTCCTTCCCAACTTGCCCGAAGTACTCCATGGAAAGGTCTTTGGGGTTCTAGTTCAGCCTTTCAGAGAACAAGGTCTCCTTTTTTGATCCCTTTGGGTTTGACATGCAAGTTTGTTGCAATGGCTACCCTTTGCTGAATTGCTTTTCTTCTAAGGTTGGCCATCTCTCTATGTTCCTTAATCATGTCTAAGTTAGCTATTAGACCGATTTTGTTCCCTTCTTCATCAAACACACGCATTTTGATAAACGGTTGTATGACTTTGAAAAGGGTAATAGCCTCGGTACCGAAGACAAGTGAGAAAGGTGTTTCTCCAGTAGCTCTTTTAGGCATTGTTCTATAACTCTATAGCACACTCAGGAGTTCCCCCGGCCATTTTCCCTTCACCTCTTTCAACCTCTTTTTCAAACCATCTTTTATTGTCCTATTAGACACTTCAACCTGTCCATTACTCTGAGGGCAGGCAACTAGGGTGAAGTGCAACTCTATGCTGAGGTTGGTTGCAAATTCTTGAAATCCTTTATCAGTGAACTGGGAACCATTACCCACTACTATCACCCTCAGCACCCCGAATCTGCATGTTATGTTTTTCCAGATGAACTTCTGGACATCTTTTGCCAAAATTGCTGCTAGGGGCCCTACTTCAATCCACCTAGTGAAGTAATCCACTACAACTACACAGAACTTCGCTCCTCCTGGAGCCGTCGGTAGAGGACCAATGAGGTCAATACCCCAAACAGCGTAGGGGCAAGGGTAGTTTGCCGAAGTTATGGCTTCTGAGGGTATTCTTTGGATGGGTGCATGTCTTTGGCACCTATCGCATTTTTTGATGAATTGCCTTGCGTCTTTCCTCAGAGTAGGCCAAAAATATCCTTGCTAAAGTAGGACCCCAGCAAGGGCGTCAGTCCCAATGTGAGACCCACAAACCCCCTCGTGGACTTCCTTTAGGACTGTCTCGATATCCTTTTCACTAATGCACCTTTGTAGTGGGTTTGCATATCTTGTTAGTACAGTTCTTCACCAATTAAGAATTATCTATTGAAGTGTTTTCGCTCCTTCGTAGCTTGAATAGGGTCTTTGGGTAATTTTGAGGTCACGAGATACCCTTTGATAGGATCCTTCTAACATTTTTTAGAGGTTACGATAACCATTATTGATATACTGGGGGTATCCAGTACTTTAGTAAACTGTTCTGATTTAGCCAAAGCATCTGCTTCCATATTGTCTCACCGGGGTACGTTTTCTATCTGTACCCTATCGAACTCTTGGATAAGAATCTTTACGAGACTATGGTACTTTGCCAAATTCAAATCTTTGGCCCTGTAGTCCTCTGTCATCTGCCGGACCACCAGCTGAGAATCACTGTGGGCCTTCAGATTTCTCACACTAACTCTTTTTGCCAATCATAAGCCTGCTATGAGGGCTTCGTATTCAGTAATGTTATTACACTAAAACCAAACCTGATGGACTTCAAAGCTTCCATACCTTCGGGTCCCTGCATAATTACTCCGGCTCCTTGGTGTTCAGAACCAGAGGTGCCATCGATGAAGAGTGTCCACTCAGGCTCATCATTTCCAAGGTCCTCTAAACTACCTTTGATTCTCGATACTTCAGCAATGAAATCTGCCAGTTCTTGGGCCTTTGTTGCACTTCTTGGCTCATAAGTGATATCGTATTCACCAAGTTTGATGCACCACTTTGATAATCTTCCAGAGTGGTCTACCTTCCTTATGACATCCAGAAGCGGTAAGTTACTTCGAACTATGATGGGATGTCCATGGAAGTACGGCTGAAGTCTCCTTATTGCCAGTACTAAGGCATAGATAGCTTTCTATAACAGCGAATACCTAACTTTGGCTGCATGCAGGGACTTGCTTCCATTGTACACTGGCCATTGTTTTCCTCCCTCTTCCTTACTAGTACTGAACTTACTGCCTTTTCGGTGACGGCTAGGTAGATGATGAGAGGTTCTCCTTCCAGTGGCTGCCGAAGTGTCGACCGACAGGTTAAGTAGCTCTTGAGTTCTTCCCAAGCTTTTTGGCAATCTTCGTTCCAAGGGTGTTCCTTGAGACCACAATTGCCTTCATTTTTTGCTGCTTTGGTGAGCACTTTAAAGAATGGTTGGCACCAATCCCCATATTTGGAGATGAATCTGATAAGGGCCATGATTCTTCCCGTAAGCCTTTGCACATCCTTGGTGGGAGCTCAGAATCCTAGCAGGGCCTTAATCATTTCTGGGTTGGTATCAATACCCCTTTCGGATAACATAAACTCGAGGAATTTGCCAACAGTCACCCCAAACACACACTTTTCGAGGGTTAAGATGGATTCCAAATTCCTGAAGTTGGTGGAACGTTTCCCTCAAGTCTATGATATGACTACTAGGTTGTTTGCTCTTAACTGTCATATCATCTACATAGACTTCCATATTTCTCCTGATTTGGGAGCTAAATACCCTGTTCATCAGCCTTTGGTATGTTGCTCCTACGTTTTTAAGGCCAAAGGACATTCTGACATAATAATAGGCCCCGACTTTGGTAATGAAGGAGGCTTTTTCCTCATCTTCGGGACTCATCCGAATTTGGTGATATCTGCTAAAAGCATCAAGGAAGCTAAGTAGACCATATTTGGCAGTGGAGTCTACCAATTGGTCTATTGGTGGATAGGATATGAGTCCTTTGGATAGAAATCATTTATGTTTTGAAAGTCGATGCATATTCAGAGTTTATCACTCCCTTCCTTTGGGCAACAACAACATTGCTGAGCCATTCAGGGTATCTGACCTAGCTTATTATGCCTACCTCTGTTAACCGTTTCACTTCAGTTTTAACGATATTGTTCTTACACATAGTGAGGCTATGCTTTTTCTTTCGAATAAGCTTCACCTCTAAGCATACTTTAAGGCAGTGCTGAATTATACCAGGGTTTACCTTGGGCATATCCTTCAGAGAGTAAGCAAATAGATCTTTGTTCATTAATAGAAGAGATACAAGCTTTTCCTTGTCACCTTCGGCCAGCTTTTTCCCCACTTGGGTACTTCGGCCAGGGACAAGTTCTACATCCTCTATTTTTATTTTTCAATATCACTTTTTTCTCCTTCTATCGCATCTTCACCATCCATGCTCTTCTCTCCCGAAGTCTGTGTATGAACTTTCATTGGCCTCTGTCTTGCTTTCACGAAAACTTTCCTTACTTCGGCTTGATCGTTGAATATTTCCGTGTCACCTTCTTTTGTGCCGAATGTGATCGTCAAGTATTTCACATTTGGGCGAATGTGAAGATTACCCTGTGCCTGCCTTCCAAGGATGGCATTATATAAAGAAGGGACATCTATGACAATGAACCTTATCATATTAAAACCAAAAAGTTCTTCCTTGGTCTGGACCGAGCTACCCTTTAGCATCAAGGGTAGATCAATCCAACTGAGTACTTGAAGTTTCAAGGGACCAACGTCAAAAGTAGGAGACATAACTGGTTTAAGATCACCCTTGGAGATGCCCAAGTTCAGCAACAAATGGGAGAACAAAACATCAGCGTTCGACCCATCATCAATGAACACCTTTTTGACATCTTAGCTTTCTATCCTTGCCATAATCAAAAGAGGATCATCATGGGGAAACTTTACTGTAGACCCATCTTTCTGAACAATTTTGTTTGTTAGGTTGTCAAATTCCATCATCGAGATTTCCCGAGCTTTCCTTCTCTTCTCAGCAAAGGGTATTTCGATTATGATTGTCTGGATTATTCCTGTCGGAGATGGTGGGTGCTTTCTGGGACTTCGGTTCCAGCGTCGGTCGGAATCATAGTCCTCATCCTCTCATTTCCTCTCTTCTTCTTTTCTTTCTCGGGCCTTAGGTGGTGGTACGTGCAAGTAGTGTCGAACTTGCCCTTGCTTGGTCAAAGATTCAATATACTTTTTTAGCTACAAGCAATCTTCGATATCGTGCTCGTGGTCTCGATGAAATTAACAGAATTTCTTTATGTTCTTCTTGTTGTCCGAGCTCATAGCCTTCGAATGTTGGATTATGGTTTCTTTCCTTTCCATGGCCATTAGGATGTTTTTTCTTGAAGTGTTTAGGGGGTGAATAATACTGGCCTCTTACCCCTTGTTTTCCAAGGTCTGCCTCCTTCCTCGCCTGAATACTAAGGTTGGTGACTCTGACCCTCGAAAAGATTGTGGTCAAACTTTGGGCCACCCATCCGTAACTCCTCGGCTGTCATGTGTTATCCACCCTTTTGTAGAATTCCCCGAAGGTGTCAGGTGGGTCTCTAGAGAACTCATAGAAGAGTTACGAGTCCCTCTTAAGTCCCCTAATCATGGTGAGGATGTGGATTTTTTGGCGGAAGTCAAGCACACTGAGGCCTTCTCATTTGAACCTTTCGACATAGTCCCAAATGGTCTCCCCATTCTTTTGCGCTATGTCAAACATTTGGACAGGCATCTTCACCATCGGCATGCTTCCGATGAACTTCTGGGTGAAGGTGGCAAACAACTCCTGGAAACCCATTATGGTTTTGGGAGCCAGGGAGTTGTACCACGTAGTTGTCCGCCTTGACAAGGTGACCTCGAAACATTTATAAAGGGTGGCATCATTGGCACCGTGCAACACCATGCTCCTCTTATATTTCATCAAGTGGGCTTGGGGATCGTTGCACCCATCATATGTTTCCAGATGTGGTACTCGAAAGTCACTAGGAATTGGTGCCTCTACATTAGAACGGGCGAAGGGGGACTCTTCTCCGGTAAAGGTCTCAGATAGTCTTGACCAGACAGGCTTTTCGAGAGACTTGTTTTTTCCAGCTTTTCTAACCTCTCTAGGATTTTCTCCATCAGGATGGTAGTATCATCCTCTCCTCATTGCCTAGTAGTCACTGACAATAGAGAATGATGTCTTCTTTTCGGCGAATAACTTCTCTAGCGCAGGGATAGGGTCTTCCCGTCTGGGGATGGACCCTACTTCACCGACAGGAAGTTCTGGGCTCTTCTGGCCTAGTTCCTATAGTGTGACATCCCTGAGATGGTATGTTCTCCGTTGAAGACTCATCTTGAGAACCTCTTTTTCCAGAGCTTTGACGACGTGACTTATGACTTTTCTCCGAATGTGCATCTGGAAAGGATGCACTTTTTTAAGGCACTTGTGACCACCTTTGGTCGAGTTGTTGTGTCATTGCAACTACTATAGAGTGCTAAAATTCACATAGAAAGCCCATCGTGACTGTTAGAGACCGCTCATCCTTTGGTAGTGAAGTCTTTGCCGCAGGCTACTTAGTCGTTGGTTGAGTCTCTGGTGTGGACTAGGACCTCAGGAGTCCCTTGTCCTTTGAATGCTGAATCTGAACAACAGCGACTTGAGAATGGGTTCCTATAGATGGTGCCAAATGATGCCCGGTGGCATCCTCATTGTATGACATGTTTGGCCTGAGAGAGACTTCCGGTGAGAATGTTTCTGTAAGATCTTGAAGAAAGCGGGTTAGGAGCTCCCTGGAGTATGTTTCCGGGGGATGAGCCTCCGATGCCTAAGTCAGTATACAGGAGGAAAGTTGTTTAAGAGTAAAGAGTATGAAGGAGAGAGTCCCGTTGTTCCTACCAATGAGCCTCCTAAGTATTTATAAGGGGGTAGAGGGAGGAGGCCGTTTTGCGCAACGTATTTAGATTGTGACACGTGTTCAGCCAAAACTGGTTCATACCTTCAGAGGTAGGTATCTCCAACTGGCCGTAAGTAGTTCCGGCCAAAGAGAAGAGGCGTGTGCGAGGCCTTTTTGTCAGATGTTCCTTAATCGTATTTGTCATTTCTCTGCAAGACCCCTTTGGAGATGTGAGACCCTTTCGGGCAAAGATTTATCCCCAAGGGCTACTGGGGAAGGCCCTTTGAAAGGGCGGCCCATCTTTAGGAGGCATTTTCCTCTATCGAGGATAGTAAAGCTATTTTTTATAGGTTGGTAGCTCATAAAATCGAGGGTGGCAAAGAGCCTTTTTCCCAAAGTTGGCCATATAACTTTTCGAGGGTGGTGCGGAGAATCCTCCGAGGTTGGTACTATGACTACTCGAGGGTAGTGTCAAGTTAGCCACTTAGGAGGTCTTGTGGGCGATAGCCCTTTAGTTATCAGTGTTGTCAGAACTTACCAAGGAATATGAGGTGTACACAAATGCCTCTCAAGTAAGGCTAGGCTGTGTCTTAATGCAAGGAAAACAAGCAATAGCTTATCAATTAAGGCAACTGAGGCCTCATGAGAAGAACTATCCAGTGCATGATTTGGAGTTGGTAGCAGTGATCTTTACTCTTAAGCAATGGAGACATTATTTGCTAGGAAGTAAGTTTCAAGTCTACATAAACCACAAGTGTCAGAAATATCTATTTACACAGAAAGACTTGAACATGAGGCAAAGAAGGTGGCTAGAATACTTGAAGGATTTTGAGTGTATCATTAAGTATACTGCTAGCAAAGCTAATGTGGTAGTTAATGCCTTGAGTAGAAAGTACACAGAAGTACTTGAAGCTAATGGAAAGAATAATGAGGAGGAAGTATACAGCTTAACCAAGTTAGCCCAAGAGTTGAGGCAATGGGAATGAACCAAGTAAAGGTTCTAAACATTAGGTCAGAGTAGAAAGACCTGTCAAAAAAAGCACAACTACAAGACAAGAAGCTTCCTAAAGTATGTTGGTAGAAACAAGGGCAATTATATCAAGGATTTTCCTTTAGGCATGGTTTGCTATACTTCCAAGATAGGTTTTATGCACCTAGAAAAGATGGCCTTAGACAACAGATCCTAGAGCAAGCTTACTCTAGCATGATAAATGTACACCCAGGAGCCCATAAGATGTACAAGGATTTGAGGTAACACTTTTTGTGGCCTTACATGAAGTAGGAAGTTGTTGCTTATGTGTCCAAGTGCATGACTTACAAACAAGTCAACGTAAAGCACCAGAGGCCTAGGGGTAAGCTCAAAGCTTGCCCATACCAGAAAGAAAGTAGTGCTCCAAATCTATGGATTTTGTAGTAGGTATGCCAATGACCAGAAAGAAACACAACATAATCTGGTCATGGCGGATAGATTGACCAAGGTAGCCCACTTCCTACTATAAACCTCATAGATTCATTGGATAAGGTATCTCAGCTATACATTAAGGAGATAGTGAGGTTACATGGTGTACCAGATGGCATTGTCTCAGATAGAGACCCTAGATTTTTTTCTAGGTTCTGGAGGTCCTTGCACCATGCATTAGGCATTAAGCTAAAGTTTAGCTCAACATACCATCCTTAGACAGATGGCCAGACTGAAAGAACCATATAGGTGTTGCAAGATATGCTGAGGTGTTGTGCCATATACTTTCAAGGAGATTGGGACTAACACCTACCCCTAGTGGAGTTTTCCTACCATAATACCCATCACTTAGTGATTGGCATGGCACCTTATGAAGCATTGTATGGTAGGAGGTACATAACTCCACATTGTTGGCATGAACTTGGAGTTAAGTTGGAGATAGGCCCAGAACTCATAAGATAAACTATTGGGAAGATCAAACTAATCCAAGAAAAATTAGGGCTGCCAATAATAGGCAAGAGTCCTATGCAAACTAGAACAGGAGAAGGAACCGTGAGTTCCAAGTAGGAAACTGGGTGTTGTTGAAAGTGTCTCCCATGAAAGGAATGATAAGATTTGGAAAAAGAGGTAAGTTAGCCCCAAGGTATATAGGACCATAGCAGATAATGGCAAGGATTACAAATGTAGCCTACAAATTAGAGCTACCTCCTGAGCTAGGACATGTGCGTGGCACCTTCCATTGAGTCTGTTGAAGAAGTGTGTCTCTGATCCCACATAGGTAATCCTTGTTACTAGTGTTCCTATAGCTCCAAACCTTACTTATGAGGAAAAGCCAATTCGAGTATTGGCAAATGACACTAGGAAACTTAGAAGTATATGGATTTCCACAGTTAAAGTCCAATGGACTAACCATTCTGAAGAAGAATCCACATGGGAAGTTGAAGCTGAAATGCTAAAGAGCTATCCTAGTGTATTCCTAAAGCTTCTGAGAAACTTGGAGGACCAGATTTCTTAAGGAGGGGAGGTTGTTATGCCCTTCAAAGGCAAAAGTAAATCAGCCATGGGCTAGAAGCAATTAAAGTTTTCTTGAGCTCTTAAGGACAAGCCAAAGCTAAATCAAATGGATTCTTAAATAAAAAGGAAGATTCATGAGCCAAAGGAGATAAAGAAATGATTTATAGGCATAAATAACTAAGAGGTGGTGTGCTTTTAGCTATTGAAGCTTCGAGCAACAAGGTTGCAAAGAGAGGTAAGCACTTTATATGTATTCACTAAGGATTCATAGTGTAACTATGTTGTTTTAGTGGAATACTAGGCACTTAGGTGATGGTAGAAACTGTAGGGGCTAGGGTTGCTTCGGTAACTATGTTTTATGCTAATTAGCTACGTATATAGCAAGCATTAGGACTTAATATTGAGTAGGCCAACTCAATTTTTAAGTTTATGAGCTCTCGGATAGTATATGTTCACATAAAGAAGTTAACCAAATTGAACTTAGAACTAAGGTTATCCTTGCTAGGCCTTATTGGCTGTTGAATTAAGTTAGGGTTTGTGGGGCTGTGTGATGTGTGGTTCTATGCTTGTTTATGCATGCTGACCCCCTTTATTGATTCAATTATTATGTATATGCTTGTGTTGTCTCCGTGTCTTCATGTCTTCTTTGCATGTACTTGGAATTTAGTTTCGGTTAAGTTTGAAACTTAACCTATGTGTAGGCCTTAGAGGCTGTATAATAAGGTCCTTGCTGAGTTATATAACTCACGCAATGTCTCTATGTGTTACAGGGAAAAGTTTGCTAGAAAGGAAAGAGACTAAGTGTAGTTTAAGTGCTCTTGAGTTAGGCAAGGTAAAATGCTAGCTTTGTTTAATGCTCAATGTTCTATAGTTCCAGGTCTTACTTGTATGGCAAGTTAGTGAGTATTTCCATTGCTTGCAGGCTCTAGGAAGTTATGCGTGTACAGGAACAAGCCTTAAGTTGGATGGTGATGCTTAGAATGTGAGTGTATGAAATTGTATATATATGTGTGTTTTTGGGTCCATTGTGGACTAGGGTCGTCATGCCCAACATAGCCCCGGGTCCGTTTGGGAAGTTTAGACCTCAAGAAAACATGGATAAGATAGATAAATATGTTTACCAGGTCTAGACTAGCAACTTACTTTTAAGTCTTCAGTGTGTACTAGTTATATGTTCTTAAGTGCTTTAGGTGCACTAGGACACGGGTAGGGGGCGCTAGGGTGCACCTGGACACTGCTAGGACATAAGGGCATGTACTCAGGATACTTACTAGCATCTAGCCTATTAACACTTATAGGTTCATGCTCATTAAAACAAGTGAAGTGTCTATAAGAGTTTATATGTTCATTTCATCTCAAACACTAACTCTTGATCAACTATATGCGTGGCAACCAAAACACCAATTCAGGGTTTGAAATCTTTGTTTCATGTGCACTAGTCTTGAATACACTCATGTGTCTAAATTAGTCAACCTTGAGTGCTCCATGCACACTAAGCCCAAAAGCACATACATAGAACAATTATCCATATATATGCATTCACACGCGAATACAAATCTTGCACTACTTCACACTTGGTCACAACACACTTTCTTATACTAAATCAAATTTTCATCACAAGAACTTCTATGCCTACACTTGCGTGCCCAAGAATATACACAGTACCATTTGTGAACTTTATTTATACTCATGGTAATATCTTCACTACAATATTTATAGGCATCAACCATTCACACATTCACATTACATGATCATAGCTCATAGTGAGCCAATCACAAACCATCCATACATACCATGATCGAGACATACATATAAGTACATCTCCAAAATATATAGTAGAACTCATGTGTATTCTATCAAACATCTTCTGAATAAAAGTTAGCTATTATTCAGCCTTCTCTAGCCCAACTTTACCATCGAACTATGGAGGTCTTAGGCCCTAAAGCCTCTCCAATAGTTTGACATCATTAGAGCCTTCAAAGTCCCCAACTCTATGTCTCCTAGACCTATGGGATTCCAATGAATCATGAGGCTCTCCGTGTCCTCTTCTTCCTTTCCTTTCATTAGACCTCTCAGTTTCATTCCTTAAGGAATGATCATAAGCTGAGTGACTACCCTAGATACTTGGCCAATCTTAACATAACTACAGTCGCCAAAATAAGACCAACTACCAAACACCTGATCAACAATGTAAGTGACAACACATAAGCTATAGAGCACAACATCCTCACTGGACTTTGTTCCGACAACTCTAAACTCACAAGGCCTACAAAAGTGAAATTCACATTCAATAACTTGTTTCACAAGGAACCCAAAACCACTTAGAATATTGAGCCACAACAAACGCAAACTTAATACCTTCTTAACCCGAAAGAGTAATACTACTTTTAACTTGCTTACATCTCAAGCAATCTTTTACCTACATACATAAAATAAATAGGGCAATGAATCTAAACTTAATAAAGACTAGTATAGCCTCTAAGGCATAAACATAGGTTAAGCTTCGTGTCCTCTTCTTCCTCTCCTTTCATTAGACCTCTCAGTTTCATTCCTTAAGGAATGATCATAAGCTGAGTGACTACCCTAGATACTTGGCCAATCTTAGACCTAACTCTTATAGCCTTGGGTGCCTCTTGTCTTTGTCCTCTACTTCCTCGTCCTCTTCATTTCCATTAGAAGGAACATTATTTATGTCATTGTTCCTAGGAGCTTCTCCTATAGCTTCCTGATTCTGCTCCATAAGAGTAGCTTGTACTCCTTGTGTTCCCTATTGTTGAGCTTGCAGTAGCCTTACTAAGCCTTCGTTGATTTGGGCTAAGTTTCATTGTAGCTCAACCCACACATGAGGCATGTTCAATTTAGGTGCAAGGTTCATTGCTGCTTGTGCTCTGGCTTAATTACCCCTTATTGGTTCCTGATTTTTTGTTCCCTACCTTTGCTCACCAAGATGTCTTAGGGGTCCCTAATCCTCTTTCCCAGTAGCAACCATCTTGCTATTTCATGATAAACAAAAGAGCACAATATATACTATGCATTAGGTACTTAACACTAGCGACTAACCCAACTAAGTTCTATATATGTAACTTTGTGCATGCATGAAGCAACTATATGTAGCTCTAATTAAATCCATGCTTTGATACCAACTTCTATTAACACTCTGAGTACTTAAATATAGTGACTATATTTAGTATGCCCAAGTCCCAGGGCAATGCATGTTTTGTTGGCCATCAGAACATGTATACAATATTTATCTAAGTGGCCCTCTTGGTCTCCAAACATGCATTGCCCTGGGACTTGGGCATACTAAATATAGTCACTATATTTAAGTACTCAGAGTGTTAATAGAAGTTGGTATCAAAGCATGGATTTAATTAGAGCTACATATAGTTGCTTCATGCATGCACAAAGTTACATATATAGAACTTAGTTGGGTTAGTCGCTAGTGTTAAGTACCTAATGCATAGTATATATTGTGCTCTTTTGTTTATCATGAAATAGCAAGATGGTTGCTACTGGGAAAGAGGATTAGGGACCCCTAAGACATCTTGGTGAGCAAAGGTTGAGGAACTGGTAACTAGAGGTGGGACGTGGGCGGGGTCGACCTGGCCCACACCGGGACTAGACCGGAAGTCAACCTTGGCCCGACCCTGTCAAACCTGCCCCGGCTTGCCTCGGCCAAAGCCCGTAAAGAAGTGGGCCGAGTATGGGCCCGAGAAGAGGAGGATGCGCAAAACAACCCGGCTCGAACCAGGAAAAACCCGACAACCCGCCCTAACCCGACTTGGACTACCCCGCCTTGCCCCAGACCGGACTAGCCCCTAGCTCGCAATGGCTCCTTCGGCAACAACGGAAACTTGTAAAAAAAATTAAAAAAAAAAGGGTTAATTACACAGTAGGCCCTCCAACGATTTTCTGCTCTTTTTTAGCCCCCAAAATTCCATTTTCACCCCTCCTAACAACTAAATTTCAAGGACTTTTTGGTCAAACTAATTTTTTGCCTTCCCCTATAAATACCAATGCCATTTTCACTCAATCCTCACTCAATCACTCAATCTCTCTTCTTCTTTTACTATATTCTCTCAACCATTCTCCTTATTTTCTTAATCTCTTCCAAATTTCTTGCTAATCTCCCCATAATATCTTTATAATCTCCTATTGATTTTGCATTAATCACTACTATTAGTTCATGAGGCATGGCTTCAAAAGGAAAGGGCAAGTTGACAGAGACTTCATCTTCTCACACCACTGGCCTCCGAGGCTTGTTCCATCGCCGTTCTTGGCCCCCTGATAAAGTCATCTCAATTCAAGAGTTGCACGATGATGATGCCGTAATCGACGATCAATTATCCGATGATGAAGTGGAAGAGTTAGATGCGATGGCATCCAGGAATCTGTCAACAGAACCAATGCCTACAAGTCATGAACTCGCCGTGGAGGAAACGAAGCACAAGGTAAATCCACGAGACAAACTGCTTGGGTTTGGGAGCATTATGAGCTCATACACGAAGGAGAGTCGAGGTATGGGAAATGCAAACAATGCGGGAAAAAATTGGTACATAAAAAGAATTTTGGCACTAGAACGCTGAAGCGGCATATTAAAAATCAACATCCTAATGTCTTCCCTAGTGCCGGGACTAGTTCTGAAGGACAAACACAACTTGGGTCTACAACCGGCACTGGCGGGCCAGGTATATTTCGTTTTAACCAACAATCTTATAAAGAAGGTATGGTAAATTACATGATGCTTACCGAAAAACCTTTTTCACAAGCTGAAGATGTCCACCTAGAATTTTGGATAAAATCACAATTAAATCCTGCATTTAGAAAAGTATCTAGGAAAACCGCTAGGAAAGAAAGCTTTAGACAATTTGAAGTCGGAAAATCAGATTTGCAAGCCTATTTTTCTACTCTTGATCATTGTGTGGCATTTACTTCTGATATGTAGACATCACCTATAGGTCAATCATTCTATTGTGTTACTTCTCATTGGATTGATTCTGATTGGATAATGCAAAAAAGAATTTTGCCATTTAAGGTTATTGAAACAGATCATACTGGTTATCAAATATTCAATTACATCCTAGAAACTTTATGTGATTATTTTTGTACTGATAAAGTCCTGTGCATTTCATTTGATAATGCTTCAAATAATGATGTTATCGCTCGTCTTTTGAGTCAAAACTTAAAACCACCTCTCAACGGTGCATTCTTTAACATTAGATGCATGTGTCATATTTTGAACATTTCTGCACAAAAGGGTTTAGAAGTTCTCCAAAATAAGATTCTGCCTATTCAAAACTCATTGAAATATTTGATGTCCAGACCTGCTATTTTTTGTGAATTTAAAAGCTTTTGTATTGAAAATCAAAAAGGATTTTCTTGGAAACGGTTTAAATTAAACTGCTTAACCCGCTAGAATTCCACATATTTGATGTTACAAGATGCATTCCCGTATGCAAATTTGTTGACACATTTCATGAATTCAAAAATGGGTTGTGAATTTATTACGATTGAAGTTTGGGACAAATGTTCCAAAACCGGTGAATTGCATAAGTTTTTTTACAAAGCAACTGAATTTTTCTCTGGTGTTTATTACCCAACCATTCATCAAGTTTTGTTTTATTTAGTGAACATTACATATGCTTTACATCAGTTTAAAGATGATAAGTTGTTAAAACTGATTATCGAAGACATGCGGGCTAAGTGGCTTAAGTATTTCGAAAACATTCCACCTATCGTTCTAGTTGCTTCTTTACTTGAGCCATATGTCAAATTAATGGGCACAACAACATTGTTTGAAGGAATTTTTCATACTTATTTAGAAATGTCTCATATAAATGTTTTGGCTATGTCTGCTACTGCTTCCGAGTACTTGCATTCTTTATACAAGTTATATTGTGAGCGGCATTCGGATAAGGTAAGATCCGAAGCTCCTCAAATCGAGCCTCTAAGGAGATCAATCTCCTCAAGATTCAACCCGGCCCTCTAAATGCTCAAACGACCCCGACTAATGACATCGGGATTAGCTGAGGTCGATGACTATCTCAACACATCGTTTGAGGTAAGCGACCTCGATATCTTGGAGTGGTGGAAACAAAAAAGATCAAGGTTTCCGATCTTGTCGATAATTGCACAGGAGATTCTTGTCGTTCCAGTATCGACCGTCTTATCCAAGGCAGTGTTTAGTGCCGGAAAATGGGTGATATCAGAAAAGTGATCAAGATTGACACCCGACACAGAAGAAGTATGCGTGTGCAACCAAAAGAGTTCAGATGATGAGGTAATATCCGATACGGAGACTTGAATTTTTTTTTTCAATCATACATGTAGTTTGTATTTGATCTGATTATGCTGTTCAGCACAGATCATAGGTTTCTATTATTCATCATTTTCAGAACATTTTTGCCATTTCAAAATATAAGGCCTATTCTGTTTATTTGTAAGTGTCGTTTGGTTTTTTAACTTAATAAAACTTACACCAAAGGTGGTGTCTTTTCTTAAAAATATTTATGACATATATAATTAATTATGATTCTAATTTTTTTTAAAAAAAAACTAACCCGCCCCGAACCCACCCTGGACCCGCCCCAGACCTGGCCCGCCTGCGACCAGGCCAAGCCTGGTCCTCGTGATCCAGGACCAAGAAGCCAGGCCGGTCCCGTGTCAGGTTGACCCAATTCCTATCTCTACTGGTGACCACAATGCCCATACAAAATTTCTTAAAATTCATACACTTTATTTCTAGGTACAACACCAACATGGCCAGTTCGATACATGTCCTAGACACATGGAGAAGCCATTCTCCTAAATTTCAAGTCACTCTACCAGCATCAAACACTATATTCTTCAAAACAACCCATTAGAACCAATACAGACAGAATTACATAAACACTTCAAACTACACTCCATTAATCCATATATCGTTCTCACACTACATGTACAACATACCAAGTTCATTTATATACTTTCATACACTACATACATGCCATAACTTAGTTAATACATACACTAAGCTTCTTGGAGATCTTCAAAAGCACTAAGCACTCCAAAAACTTTAAGGGACTAGCTGCTGCGTGAGGCAGAAAGTACCATTACTAAAAATAGCTAATGTACTCCAAAAATCATGAATTTCCAGTTAATAAAAAAACATATTTAATTTAATTTATATGAATTTTCACAGAGAAATTCAAACCACAATTATTCATTTGAATGATCTCTTTTAGGGGCTCCTGTAATGGTCAGAAAGGGAGGTAAGTTCCTTTAAACAACTTAATAAGGCCTTATCATTAAAATCTTGAATTCCTAGCCATATAAATGGAATCCAAAGACAATAGAACAAAAAAAAAACAACACATATGCATGAATATAGCCATCCAAATACACAAACAAACAAAACACAGTCAAATGCAATGCTGGTAGCAACACATCGTTAGGGTTATTCCACAAACAATCAAATAAACATTATGTAATCATTATGGCAGCCCTCCTCAAGCTAATCCTTTGTCTTAAAAGATTAATTGGTCTTAGTTAGTACTAACTTGGGCTCTAGAAACCCCTGCAAACACTGTCATCTTAAAGCATAAAAGGCCATAAGGTTGAACCCTTGTTCATGCACTCCCCCTTAACACATACTTCATTCCTTGAGCTTTTTGCTCTATTCCAAGCATGGTCTTCGCTTCATGGATTCTTGATCATCATCTTAGGATAGTTAACAACAATGAAACATGAATATAAAACCCTTGCCTAAGTTATGAAGGCCAAAATTTCCAAGAGAAACTCAATAAGCCTGAAAGCTAGGGTTTTTCTCTCTCTTGTTGAATCCGATTGCCTTCCTTTGCGATTTCTTGTGAGCTTGAGTTATAGTGGATATGGAAGCTTATAGAGGAGCTATGGAAGAAGATTGTCATTGGTGATGACTGAATGGCCAAGGAAAGGCAAGAAAGTGTAGATATTTTCTTGACTTGATTAGCTTAACCTTAACCTTCACTTAGGTCATTATAAGTATGCCTTAAGTAAAGAATTTTTTACTAGCCCACTTAATACTTGCACAACACTTAAGGCGTAAGTACTCTAAAGTACTCAGTAAGGGATTTGATACTTGCAGGGGGAAACAAATGCAAGCATGCAAAGCACAACAAGCATATAAATATTACATACAAGACAAAATAGGCAACCAACAAAAAAACCAGAAACAAAATTAAGAATAACAAATAATGTAAACAATGGATAGATGGATGGATGGATGAAATATGCACATGTAAATACACTTAGGGCTTCCTTACACCTATAGGTGCTAGACTTGTCATGAGCTCTTACGGTTGGGGTGCCTGGATATTGACCCTTGTATCCTATGCTAGCATTTAACCAACCCCATGAAGTCTTTTTACGAGCGCCTTAGGGTAAGTCATTACATACTCAAACCCATGCCCACCTTTAACAAGCTACTTAGAGCAATTCATCACTTACTCCCCTCTTACATGTCTCTTCCCCTTAATTTATTATACAGGGTAGTTGTCTTATGTGGTCTAACTTACCAAGCTCTTAGGTCTCAGTTTATGGCTCCTTCCTTAGTGGCTTACTTAAAAAACCACAACATTTGGTTGGGATCACCTTAGGTTTCTTCTTCATTTCCCTAAAGGTCTAAAACCTAACTCTTGAGCCAATGAAGACTCTGAAACCCGACTTAATCCCCTTAGTTCCCCCTTAGCAACTTGAGCACTTTTACCCACTTGCCACTCTACTTAGCTCTACCTTAACCATACCACTTAGCTACCATCTAAATAAGGCATAATTCTTGACTTAGAAATGAGTTCTAGACCCAACCAAGGCTACAGACCATTTTAGAATAACCTAGAGATGTTAACCGAGATATTGAGACATTCTTAGGATGCCTTAAGCTTAAGGGACTTACGCCTTAGCGATGCCATCGGTGATGCGTCACCAATTCCATCAAACCTTGGGTTCCCTGGAAGATCACTGGTGCCGCATCGCCAAATTATGTCACCAACGGCAATACGTCGCCAACTCTCTTCCAGCATTATGTGATTGCACGCTATCTTGCACGAAACTTGCTCAATCTTTCAATTCCCAAAGCCAATTCACATGGGTCTTGTTTCTGCTTTATTCACACATGTAATACTACATGTCTATGCATTATTTGAGCTAAATTAACTTAAATCCCTTACCTCAAATCATCCTCAAAGCAAGAAGCAAGCAACAAGCACACTTGAGCTCAGTGAGGTTCCTTTGAGTTCCATGCTTGAATTCAACCAAATTGGACACCAAAGGCCATAAAATTAAGGCCATTTCTAACCATTTAACCAGTTTAAAACTAACCCACAAGGATCAAAGGTGTTTACCTTAGGGTTTGAACCAAAAACTTGCAAGAAGAACTTCAAATGCACCAAATACACTAAAAACGGGCTAAGGGCTTGTTGGGATGGCTTAAGACCTTCAATTTTTATGGAATTTCAGGTGATTTGGGAGATGTGATGAGGATGAGCTATGGAGGATAGAGAGCCACGAAAATGGTGGATGGAGGAGATGATGAATAGTCCCATCAACTTCAATTATATAACCAACGACTCCCACTTAGCTCATTTCTCCTTTACTTAACACTTTGGCCCCCAAACTTTACTTTGATTCGCTTAGGCCACTCAGACACTTCCTACACTTTCACTCCTTGGTCCCATAGAAAGTTTTTTCTTACCGATACACTTTGCCCTTAAGCCATATAAGCTATTATAAGACATAATAGCACAATTTCTCATTTAGTGCATTTTTCACCCTTAACAATCACTTTTTGTCCAAATGGGTAGAAATAATTTTGGTCTTAACTTATTTATCTCAAAAAACTTGCATGAACCTCATTTCACTGAAATTACGGTAATGCTACTAACTTGGGCCAAAATTACCATTTTGCCCTTTAGGTGCCAATTACACTTTGGAACTCAACTTAACCTTACTTAACTTGTTTTTATTGATTAATAAAACTTATTTGAGGACAATAACTTGGGATTTACTTACCTTGGAATTCAAACTAGGGGAAAAACTTGGAAAGCCTTGACAAAAGGTGACCGGAGGAAGTCTATTTACAAATATTTGGAGAAGGTTAAGGCCATAGATCGAGTTAGTAGGATGGTTCAACTTTATTGTTGAAGAATTATATCATCGGGGGTGTTTCACCTCTTTACAGAAATGCTTATATATAAAGGAAGGACAATGGGTGCTTCCTGAAATGCACAAAGGCTATTGTGCTTGCCTTTGGGAGTTAATTCCTTGGCATATAAGGTCCTTAGGCAAAGCTACTTTTAGCCTATAGTGAAGGAAGATTCCAAGGAATACGTACAGAAGTGCCATTCTTACTAGTTGAGTCCAAGGGTCCAATGGCTCATATTCAAAAAGATTTCCTCTTAGACTATACCTATTCTTTTGCTGTTTGGGGAGTTCATCTTGTTGGTGGTCTCCCTACAGTACCTTAAGGTAAAGTAAAAAGTAGAAAACTAAGGACTTGAATGAGAATTTTGACACCTAGGGGTACAAGTGATTGAACTTGGTTTTATCTCTAAAATATTAATTAATTAGCTCATAATGGTGTTTGATACAATAATAAAGAGCATAATGATGCTACTGTCCAAAACTTAGTAAAAGATAGGAAATAAGTGGCTAAATAAAGTGAAGACACTATATTTAGGTGGTTATGAGCACTTGATGCTTGCTAGCTTTTAAGGTGAGTTCATATGTTTTTATTCCAATTAAGAGCTAAACCAAGAGCTTGTTTATGGTGTAAAGAACCAAATTGCTAGCTTTGGTGGTTTTTGAACAAAGATTAAAGGTTTAATTTGCAAGAAACCACAGGTGTTTCAAATGATGACTTGGCCTCATCCACCAAAACTCAAGACCAACCTAACCCAATTTGATTAAAAAAGCCAATGACCTAAAGCCAACCTGAATTTGAACCAAAATTACATGAAACCCAAGAAAACCCAAAGCTAAAGTACCCAAACTTGAATGGCCCAAACTTGAATAACCTAAACCCAAAATGACCTACATGTGAGATAACTAGTTGTATAAACCTAAAAAGTTTGAGTTTAGCTAAAATCAACATAAATATATAGTCAATAAATATATAGGGTGAAATTTGCAACCTGTGGATACTCGACCTATGGGTTGTGGATATTTGGTTAAAATTGCACCCATATACCCATCATGGATTTTGATTTTGCCCTATTGGTAGACCTGCCACACCCACAACCTGCCACAATTTTACTTTGTTTGTTGATGACTTAATTGTAAATTGTCAAAACAATAGACTAAAATGAAACAAATAAATAAATAAAGTGACTAAAGTGTAATTTAATAAATATATAACCCTAAAAGCTATATTTTGCTGCAACCAGTTCTTTGTTTTTTTACTCATCTTCTTTGGCTATTCTTTCTTTGTCTTTACCAAAAAACCTCTTCTTCTTCATTTGTTTGTCTCTACAAAAAAAAAAAAAAGTCTTCTTCGTCCTCCCTTCTTTCATCTTCTTCTTCTTCATCTTCATCTCTTTTTTTCATTATCTTCGCCCTTTCTTTTCTCATCTTTTTTGCCAAATCCAAAATCCATCTCGTCTTTAATGTCTCATTTCTCCGGTCACCAATCGACTATCTTGCAGGTATTCAAACACTAGCTTCAGTAAGAATCAATCGTTGGTGGATAATATGTGGGGTGCCTGTGACCCATGGGTGGTGGGTACGAGTATCTCTTCTTACCTGTCAGGCATGGCGGGTGCAGTGGCTCCATGCCCGATCTGCCCCATTGCCATCGCTACCTGTATTGTACATCAATTATGACCACAAAGTTTACAAATCTTAAAAAATGCTTTAGAAATATTTTTTGCATATGATTCTTATGGGATTTGGAGAATAAATCAACAAAATATCTTACTTTGGTTTGGTTAGAGGTCTTCTAGAGTTTAATTGTAAACTAAGATATCAGAGAGGAATATCTTAGGTTTCATGAAACTAGGTTGAACTTTTCATATTTATGTAAGAATAAAAGAGAATGAAAATCATTTGACTTTCTTAACATCAATCCATGAATTTTTGACAAAAAGATACGTTTAGACTTGCTTGTACTTGATCAAATAAGAACATATTGAAGAAAAATTAAATCCTCCAACATAATACAATGTGAAAATGAGAAAATAATGGATACAAATCAAGTTTAAAGTCAATTCCCAAAGCAATAACTCATTGTCTAAAGAATCATAAGGACTTACTAACACTGGGACTCCAAGTCCTTGCAACACTATGCTACAGGTCCTTAATTTTTTTCAATCATATTATTATTTTTAAATAATTACTAAAATTAATTTCAAAATTTCATTTTTACTCTAATTTCTTTCCCTAAATATGTATCATAAAGTACATAATTAAAAATATTTCATTTTCCTCATGCTTTTAATTCTCACAAGAAGTTAAAATCTTTTGAAATTAGTACATTACAGAATGCATTATAATGGGAAAAAATAGTAGTGAAATTTTTTTTGCATGACCTCAATTTTCATACATCACATGCTACCACAGACAATGATGAATACAAATTTTAAGCAAGGCTGCAAGGGTTCTTGTTCTTGTTTTTTTTTCCTTTTATCTTGAGTATATTGAAAATTATGGAAGGTCGAAGCTATTAAGGGTAATAGTTTAAAAATTAGAATTATGAAGCCCATTAGGCCCAAAGAAGGGCAGACTATCATGGGCTTGAGCTCGGCCCATTAAGATATTAAGTTTATATTTTGGCTCAAGCTTGAGTTTGAACATGACAAAGATTGACTCAGGAAGCCTTAAACCTAGCTAGAGGTAGAGCTACTTGGCAAGGCCCAAACTCATTTACAAGCCTACATGAAAGTATGGATCTGTTTTAGATTTACTTCAAATTTAGCTTTTAACTATAAGGCAAAGAATTTTTCTAGGAAAAAATTCAATGCTACAAAGATTAAAAATAATATTCAATGACCTAAATATGTACTAAAACATAATTAAGATGATTTTTATGAATAATTTAATTAAACATACCAAAAAAAGTAACAAAAATGAAAAGAATGAATTGATTCTATCATTTTGGCCTATGCACCAATAGTTTTGGTAAACTCGATGGTTTAACCTAAATAGGACTCAAAACATGAAGAACCATATGAAGTCATCAAGACTGAAATTGACCCTACTTGTATTGAACCTAAACTCGAATAAAGAAAACCCAACACACCCTGAACATGAACTCCATTCAATCCAAAATCAACTTGAACCTAAACCATCTAAATTGAACCCATCTTAGACCCAAATTCATGATAACCTAATTAAACTTGAACCTGAATGATTTGACTTAAACCTGACCTAATAGACTATTTAGGGTTTAGGGCTCTTCAGGTTGTTTTTGAAAAAGTAAGAGTCCTAAATGTGTTCTTGTAAAATCTAATTGATTAAAGAAACTTAGACACTTTTAATCATAAAGTCATGATGCTAGAATTTGAAGATGTACAATGATCAAATAGTAAGCAAGTGCAAATGCATGGGTGTTCTGGATGCAATTGGTTGGTGTGGAACCCATTTTTTCCATGGGATAGCATTATAATGACGCTTGAGTGATGAAACAAGGATCTCATAGCCAAGGTACAATGAAGGCCGAGTCCATACCCTTCAAAACCCTAGTGTATCTTGCTGCATTTTCAAGTGCAGCATGAGGGCCGAATGTATGTGTTTTTCATGGATTAAAGGCAAGTGGAAGGAGACCTATTGCATTGTGGTAAGGCACCTAATGAACCATGGGTTATAAAGCAAATGGTATGGTTGAAACTCAAGTGGAGAAACCATGTACACAGGGAAAAACTGAGCGCTATGAGCATAAGCACCACATGGGTTCGTGTGAGTGCTATGTGTTTTGCGAGACCCATTTGGTTGTCAAATTTGATCCAATCATAATGATTTAATAACAATAATGTAAGAATCAATGAGATTGGAGTAAAAAAGAAATGGTTGAAAAGTTCAATCGGTTAAATATTTAAGCACTTAAGAAATAGATCTATTGATGATTGTCAACTGGTTTAAATGAGATATGAACTTAAGAAAAGTAATTTAACCTATTAAAAAATTCCAATCAGTTCAAACTTAGGTACTGAAAAGAAGGATACTAATCTGTTATAAATAACTAATCGATTGAAACTTGAAGTACTTAAAGAAAGAATCATGCTCTAGTAATTAAATGACTACCAGAGGTGTTCAACAAGGCAGGCTGACGTGGCCCAACCCAGGATAGGCTCATGATTAAGCCTAGCATAGACTGGTCAAGACCCAGTTCGAGACGGGCCTAAGTTAGGCATAGAAATGGCTAGGTTAGGTATAGGCCTAGAGGAGAAGAAGAGTGGACTATAATAGTCTATAACGAGCTACTTCCAGAAATTGAAAAAAATAAAGGGCAAAATGACAACCCAGGTCCCTCCAATGGTCTACACTTACTGAAAAGCTATTTAGACAAGTTGAAGATATGCATATGGAAAATTGGATTAAATGACAATTAAACCTGGCTATTAGAAACACATATAGGAGTTGTTTGAAGTCGGTAAGTCGAACATGCAAGCATATTTTTCTGCTCTTGATCACTACATTTTATTCACTTATGACTTGTGGATATCACCATTAGGACAAGACTATTATTGTATCATTACACATTGGATTGATGAAAAATGGGTCGTTGAAAAACGCATCATTGCATTTAGATGGTTAGAGGTTGATCATACTAGGTTGAATATCTTTGAGGTCATTTTTGAAACTTTCAAAGAGTTTTTTTTTGTCATGAAAATGTTTTTAGCATCAAATTTGACAATGCATCCAACAATGATGTTGCAACTAAGACATTGAAGGAATCTTTGGAACCTGGTAAGGGTGTCACATTTTTTCACATAAGATATGTTTGTCATATTTTGAACTTGTGTATTCAAAAAGGCTTCAAGTTTTGAACATTGAAATTGCTCCTATTTGGTGGACAATCCATTGTTTGAGATCAAGGCATAAAGTTTCCAAAGAGTTCATTGCATATTGTCCTGAAAATGGGCTTGATTTTAGCTGGAAACATTTTAAACTTGACTATCCCACTCGATGGAACTCCACCAATGAGATGTCAATGGATGTTGTTCCATTTACTACACACATGACATGTTTTATAAATGTGAAAGAAAAGAAAAAAAAAGTTTAAAACAAGCGATGTGGGATAAGTTGTCCAAAGTAGCCATTGTGTTTCGGTATTTTTATGAGCCAACCACTTTCTGTTATGGTGTATACTATCCCACTACACACATGGTTTTAATGTATTTGGTTAACATTGCATGAGTTTTTAAACAATACAAGTATGACTAGTTTTTGAAAGACACCATCCAGGCTAAGAAAGACAAGTTAATTTTGTATTTCACTGATATACCCCGATTTATTTGCTTGCATTTGCACTTGACTTGACTATTAGAATTATTGGTACACAGAACCCCTTGAGGGGTACTAGAGTTTATTAAAAATGACACATATGAATGTTCTTGATATGACTGCTACACTTAAGGAGCACTTGTGTGAGTTATAAAAGATTTATGCAAACCATCATAAGGATAAGATAGAAAACACTACTTCGTCTACTGTTGGGTCTTCCTCATCATCCATCTTAAACCTGGCCAAACAACCCCTCAAATGACCCCGGTCTATATCCTCAGGGTATTGGAGAAGTCGATGCATACCTCAACTTGGTATGGGAGAATAGTGAGGCTAATATTTTGGAATGGTGGAAAGCAAAAAGCAACAAATTTCTAACACTGCCCATCATTTCCATGGAGCTTTTAGCTGTTCCTATCTCAATCATGACATCTAAGTTGCCTTTTAGCATAGGTAAATAAGTGATTTTCGAGAAACGAGCATGGTTGTCACTAAAGGTAGTAAAGGTTTGTATTTTGCAACCGTGCTTGGAGTCTTGCTGTATTGTGAACGTAAGACTAGAAGAATTTTTATGATGAGAACCCGGATGAGGTGAACACATAGATCTTAGATACCCACTTTATGTTTCTAGTTTATGTTTGATTTGATTATGTTGCTAAGCACAAATCTTAGGTTTGTTTTCCAATTATTTTTAGATTGTTTTACCATTGATTCATGTAAAGCCAGTTCCAATTGTTCTAAGTACTATTAGGCTTTTCACTTAATAAAATTTGCACTGATGGTGGTGTTTCCCTAAAAAAAACTTAATTGCTCAAATATTTTTGAAAAAAAGGTAAAATATTACAAAAATTAGAAAAAGGCAGCCTCAAGCCCAACCCACGTCCACCCAGGCCATGCCTGGTCCCTTCCAATGGCCTGGTTGGGCTGGTCCTAGGTTGGGTCGGGCCAACTTACACCTCTAATGAGTACATCAGCTCACTAATGCACGATAGGGAAAAGAATCACCAAATACAACAAATAGAAGTTGTTGGAATAATGACCAAGACTATGAATAAGAGGAACAAAGGAAACTTTTCTTTCTAAAATGTTCACCAATATTTTTAATGCTTTATTCTTTGAGCTTACAGTACCAATACATGTATATAATAGTTTTTATGTGCATGTCTCATTTTTCATTCCAAGAATGGACCTAGTGTAAATGTGCCAGGTCGAGCTCGAGCCCCCTAGGCTTGTGGTTGGCTTGACACTTTTTGGCTTGCTCGAGCTTGAGCTTAAGTCATTGAACCCCAAATAAAATGTAGGCTCGATAAAATCAAGAGCAAATTGTAACTTTTAAAACCGTAGGGAGCTACTTATGAGTGTTAAGTAACTCTAGTAGGTAAAATGCAATTAATTTTATATATACTGACACTCTCTTTTGAGCAAAGGATAACTGAAAATTTTCAAACTTCATAGGGGCTTAAGTTAAATCATGAATTAGCCTTAAGGGCAAGTATAATTAATCATTTTTACCATAATAGCTAAAGTCTTGATAAGGATTGAGTTCGGGCTTACTAGGATCGAAGCTCGGCTAAAATATAGAAGGGGAATGGCAAAACGGCAGACACACTAGTGTACACTGAAGTACACAAGGTGAGACCTAATGATGGAATCTCATTACTGTTAGTGGTGCATTTGGGAACACTAATGTACTTAGTGGGTTGCTTGTAATCAAAGAAACTTAAGTAGTATGGGTGTGACTTGATTTTATATAAACTTGCTGCCTCCTATATTATTGATTTCGAAATAAGGTGGAGTCTATTGCCATAATAAAGCAAGGGAAACTATTTTTATGAAACTGCAAGCACCTAAGGATTTGGTTAAGCAAGTCGAAACTTGTAATAGTTCTAAATGGCTTATCAGCTTATGCACGGCCAATTTATCTTGGGAACTAATTCTTAAATTGGGTAAGGCATCTTACAACACAACTTTGGAGACCTCTAACTCGTCTTTGCTGCAGGTTTCCCTTGTCTTCCATAGCCTTTTGAGCCCACAAACTTTAGCTGGATATCAATATGCTTCCAAAAGCAGCCGGCATGCTTGACTTGAAGTTTCATAGGCATCTCTGATCTTAAGTTCACAGGCTTATATGTTAAAGAAATTTCAACTCTGAGCTTTAATCATAAAGTAGCGTATAGTAGTTTTGCTTAACTAAATTATGAATTAAATGTGGTATTTAATTACTCTACTTATCAATACATGAAAAATGATTTAAACACAATTAGTGATACTGACGTTTGTACTTGATGTTCTTAGACAAAATCATAAGTATGCCTCATCAGAGTCCTTTTATGTGATTTCTTTTTAATGAAATTCATTTCTTCTTGGGTAAGTTGCACTTACTCCATAGTGTTTAGTTGAAATTACTTTTTTTGAGTGGTTTCAAAATTAATACTGTCTCTGTCATAATACCATTAGTAAGAAGTAGGAAAGATTGTTTTAGCTTTATATAGAGAAAATTTAATAATTTAAACTTTCTAGTAACTACAAGATAATTATTGAATAATAAATTTTAAATTAAAAATAGATTGAATAGAATGACGTAAGAAATTTTAGTATCAAAGTAAAATGGCAATGTCACGTTGTTGACTAATGCTAATTGACTATTTTGTTCAGATATTAGACGGTAAGCATAGGTTTTGAAATCTGTATACAAGTACGGACACACACACAGTACTTCAATTATGTATAACAGACAAAAAATTTCTCCTTCTTCTCTCAATTTTACTTGTAACTTTCTTGACTAAAACTAATACCAGTTGAAACTTAAAATTTTATTTATCCAATAATGACTTGAATTATTTTTTATAAATTAATTTACTAATTTTTTTCCTTGCCCAACCTTAAAAAAATAAAAATAAAAATTACATTACTTTTACAAAGAAATATTTTAAAAGTGACTTTCAAACTCCTTAAAATATATAAAGTTGTAATTAATATATATTTTAGTAAATAATCACTATATATGCATATGCAATTACTTATAACTCATTCTTAAAGCTCTCGCCGAACCCATTTTACTTTGGATTGAAAATCGACCCTGCTTTTCATAGGATCCAAGAGATACAAAAAATTAAGAGGAGCGCGGCCCAAGGTTGAAGGGAGAACATGGAATTTTTTTTGGGGTCCCCGTCTCATCAAATTCTAGCATTAAAGAAGTTAACGATTATCTGATGAAAATAATAGTTGCGGTACTCTGGCGACAGCGGCTTTATTCTGTGTGATGTGGCCTATCCAACTTGAAGATGAATTAATTTTGCTTCTTTCTGGGCCACACTTCTGCCATCTTTTTGTACTCTGCCGTCTAAATGTGTTGCATTATCAACAATTAACATAATTTATTTATTTTTATCCTATATTTTAATATATAAATGTAAACCTTATATAAAAATAATAAATTTTTAAATATGGTATTTATATTTGTTGAAAATAATTTTAAATCAAGCTTAATTCATAAAACCAAAAATGAATAGTAAAAATAGGACAAAGAATAATTGCTTTGAAACGTTGAGTGGTTTGCCTAAAACTGAATGATTAATAGTGCTACACTTATAAATAAATCTTAAAAATATATAAATTTTAAATTATTGTTGTTTCAAACAATAATTTTTGAGTTTACTTTGTAATGGTTCAAATATAATTTTATTTTAATTAGGATCTATAATATCTTTTTCTTTTTGTAAATTCGAATTTATTCATTATTTTCTATCATTCACATTATTATATCTTACGTTTAAGATTTACAAATGTGAAAGTAATGTCCCTGTACCGTCTCCCGCAGCCCCCATGTTAAGAATAAGTAAATTATCAACTGTACTCACAGGCCTCAGCAGCCCCACCTGCCTTGTTTAGTTTTCACTTGGGTTAACTACAAACCACCCCGGAGGAGAAATTATAATTTCTCCCCGTTTTATTTTCTTAGGAAAGAAAATTCTAAATTCATATTTTACTTTCAAACTTTAGTAAGTGGAACACATACAATTATAACTGGATACCACTCAGCCCATAAGCCCCTTAACTGATAGAAGTGTCACTTTTGCTTATTTTTGTACTCAAACAGAAATGAAAGTGAGCATGATGGACCAAGGTGGTGTTCTACCGTAATGATGCCTAAGAGAGGGCCAAGACTACTGTACATAGGTGAAGTGAGACTGATTGTCCATCTCTTGCATCACAATAACGCTCATTGGAGAATATAATAGGCCCTTGATAAATTTTTCAATTTGAGCTCCATCTGTCAAGGAGATTATTCACTGTAGGTTAGGGAAAAATGTTTTTGCATTTCATTCTAAATCATACATATCAAAGTATCTTACGTGCATGTATAATATGAAAAAAAATATAATTGGTAAATACATTTTAATATAAACAATGATGTTGATTCCTTACTTTTATTTTAAGAAAAAAATTCAATCTTATGTGCATGAGACAAGGCTTGAAAACATTGAAACTCATATCCAAAACATGGATGTATCTATGAACAATCTTGAATATCAAGTGGGGCAAATAGCTAATTCCATGGAAATTCTTTAAAAAAGAAAATTTCTGGGTGACACGAAGGTCAACCCAAAAGAACAATGCCAAGCTATAATTTTGAGGAGTGGAAGAGATGTTGTTACACAACCCAAGGAGGTGCCCAAAGATCCCACTTACCAACAAGTTGAGAAAGGGGTGGAAGTTAGTGATAGGAGAGCTAGTCAACACAAATGGACTGAAAGCTACACCATCTTCAATGGAGCAATAACTTCCTGTGGAGCTACCCCACCTTAAAAAATTCCAAAAGAAGAAGAATAATGAGCAATGGGGAAAATTTTTGATAATCTTCAAGAGGATTCAAGTGAACATTCCCATCCTAGAGGCTATCACTCAAATGGCCAAAAAAATAAAGTTTCTCAAGGATGTGATCTCCAAGAAAAAAAAGTTCAATGGCTTTGAGACAATTAAACTTTCAGAAAATTGTAGTTTAGTTCCACAACAAAAATTGCCACAAAAAGCTTAAGGATCTAGGTAGTTTCATTATCCGTTATTCTATTAATGATTCTTTTCTTGCAAAACTCTTTGTGATCCTAGTGCAAACATTAACTTAATGTCATTTTCTCTTAATAGGGCACTTGGCCTTGATGAGATAAAGTGTCATGCCCAAGATTAACCATAGCCCATTTATGGGTCTAACTACCCATGTGGTGTAGCAAAAGTGATCATGAAATGACAGCTGGGTCTAAGTCATAACAAAATTTTCTAAGTGTCCAACATAGGCTGGGCACATGGGTAGGGCACCCTTGGCACCTACCAGGCATAAGGAGGTTTCGTGTTGCATGCACCTAGGCACACAGCAGGGGTGCTAGGGGATGCCTTAGGCACTGCTAGGACACATAGGGCACATCCCATGAGGCTTACTAGCACCTAACCTAGCAAACAACTCAAAGTTTAAGATTAACTAACAAGTTAAATGCCTAAGATGGAATCATGCTTAGAACATCACAAGAAGCCTTCATTCAAAATATGCATGACAACCAAAACCACCAGCATCTATTTTCAAAATATAAGTTTTACATGCAAATGGAAGTTCACAGGTCTCGGTAGGCCTACCTATGGCCACCCTTGTAACGCCCTTAAGTTCCTTGCAGTAAGACCACCTGAGTGTTCTAAAATATGAACACAAGTTCAACCAACTTGTAGGACATGCACCACAGTACCATGGGTTGGAAGAACTTAAAGCCAAGAGGTTTGCTAGAGGTTTGAGGCCTGACATCAGGAGAGTAGAGAGGCCATTTAATGCTCTTACCTATTATGATGCAGTACAGAAGGCTCTACTTGTAGAACAAAAGCAGCATGAAAGTAAGTGGTTTCCCAATGGACCAGGGGAAACTAGTCAGTAGGGAAAGTAGAAAAAGTCACTATAAGGAAAGGGCACTGCCAAGGTTTTTAAACCTAGTATGGATGGCAAGGTCAAGGGAAAGTACAATGGCACAAGGTACCCTAGATGCAAAAAATTCCATGGCAAGAAGCCATGTTACTTCAAGACACAAGCATCTTTCAAATGTTGCACCTTAGATCATTGGATCAAGGATTGCTCTTTGTCCAAAGAAGAAGGTAAGAGGATCAATGCTAGAATATGCCTAATATGCCACCTGCCAGGGACAATCAACCAAAAGGTCCTCCACCAGCACCAAGGCTACCAGTATAAAGAGTTGGAAGAGTATTTCAGCTTGGCAAAGGAGAAGCATCCCAACAAGGTGCACTTAGAGGTAACATTTACTTAAATGATATGCCTATTAGTGTATTGTTCGATACTAGAGCCTCAGTGTGTACTACGGCTAGGAGATTGGTTGAATATATATGGAATTGCTTATTGAATTCATGCCTAACATATCATTAGTAAGAATAGCAGGTAGTCAATGTCTTTTCACTAATGAGCTAGCTAAGAACTGTGAGCTAGAAGTAGGAAAGACTAAGATTATGACTGATTTGATAGTGTTGAATATTCCACAATATGATATTGTTCTGGGTATGAATTGGTTGGCTATGCATGGAATAAAGATGCTTGTGTTAAAAGAGAAATCACATTGTTTAGTAATAAAGTGCATGCATTAATGAATTCTAAGGAATTAGTGTATAAAATGCATGACATGTCACTAAAAGTGTTAAATGAGATTCCTGTGATTTTTGAAGATGAATACTATGCATTGAATGATGTTGAAATTGAGGAAAAAGTTAGTAGGATACCTATAGTGAAAAACTATCCACTAGTCTTTTCTAAGATCTACCAAGTATTCCTCCTCCAAAAAAGATTGAATTTGAGATTAAACTATAGCCTGGAGCTCCACCAATATCTATACCTCCTTATAACTGCCAATCACAGAGATGACTGAACTCAAGAAATAACTTGATGAACTTATTGAAAAAGAGTTCATAAGACTAAGTAATTCACTATGAGGAGCTTTAGTTCTCTTTGTAAAAAAGAAGGATGGATCATTGAGATTGTGCATTGATTATAGAAAACTGAATGCCATGACCATCAAGAGCAAGTATCCACTCCCTAAGATTGATGATCTATTTGATCAACTCAAGGGTGCAATGATCTTCTCTAAGATTGATTTGAGGTCTACGTACTTTTAGTTAAGGGAAAAAGAGTAGGATATACCCAAGACGACATTTAGAATAAGATATGGATAATATAAGTACACAGTAATGCCTTTCGGCTTGACAAATGCCCCTACTGCATTCATGGACTTAATGAACCGTGAACCATACTTGGACAAGTTTATAGTGGTGTTCATTGATGGCATCCTAGTGCATTCCAAGGATGAATGTGAACATGAGCATCAGTTAAGAATTGTCTTGAACAGACTATTAGACAATCAACTGTATGCCAAATTTTCCAAGTGCCAATTTTGGTTAAAAGAAGTGTATTTTCTAGAACACATTATTAATGCACAAGGCCTTAGAGCAGACCCTGAAAAGGTCAAGGCTGTGCAAAAATGGGAGAGACCTAAGACTGTAAAGGAGGTTAGAAGCTTCCTAGGATTGGCAGGCTATCATAGGAGATTTGTATCAAAATTTTCTATGATTGCTTCAGTAAATGGTCAAATTTTTGAGTGGACTGAAAAATGTGAAAAGAGCTTTCAGGAGCTAAAGAACAAGTTGATTGAAGCTCCAATGTTTATCTTACCAGATCTAAGCAAGCCCTGCACCATCTATACAGATGCATTGAGGACTGGTTTAAAATGTGTGTTGGTGCAAAAGAAGAATGTCATTGCTTATGGGTAAAGGCAATTGAAACCCCATGAGTAAAATTACCCTACCCATGACGTAGAGCTTGCTACAGTGATCTTTGCCTTATGAAAATGGAGGCATTATCTAATGGGAAGCTCACTTGTAATATACACTAACCATAAAAGCCTAAAGTACTTGTTCACTTAGAAAGAGTTAAACATGAGGCAAAGGAGATAGTTGGAGTATATTACAGACTATGACTGTAGCATTGAGTATACCAAGGGAAAAGCCAACGTAGTAGTAGATGCCTTAAGTAGGAAATACACTAGGTTGCGAAAGGTGGATCCTCAACAGATACCAATAAGGAGAATAGTTTGCTATGCTTTTGGCATAAGTGGCAATAGTGGGAAGGAGCACAAATGAATACATTAACAACTCAGACTGAATGGATTGAGAAGATAAGAAATGCACAATAAACAGACCCAAATTAGAAGAAGATTTTAGGAGAATACAAAGGGTCCTTATGTGAATCCTTTGCCTACAAGCAAGGACAACTGCACTTCAAGGACTAAATATATGTGCCTAGTAAGCAAGAACTCAGAAATAAGATACTTAAAGAAGCTCACACTAGTACACTAAATATCCATTCTGGAAGTGAAAAGATGTACAAAGACTTGAAAACACATTTCTTGTTACCCACTCTGGGGTAGTCCAGTTATAGTACCAAAATTATGCATTTAAACCCCCAGGTTTGGTATGTCTTGTAGGCCATTAGAACAATGCCCTTAGTGTACATACCCAAGTGGCCCTTTTGGGCATTATGTAAATACATGCATATTGGTCCAACCATTACACACATATTCATATTTTATGCACACTATGACAGCAAGGAATGAAAACAGTAGCACAAGACTTAATCTTGGCTACCAAATATTATGCAATCTTACTAGATCCATGAGTCCAACCACTGCACTTGAATCTTCCTAAAAAAAACTGTATTAATCTATCTATGTACCCTTATGTTTTCTTGATCCCATTATCAACTAAAGTCTTTAAAAAAACTAGGGAAATTGGTTTTACATCAATAGCCTACCTATAGACCAAGTTATGGATTTTTTAATTTGGTTACAAAATTCTGACTAAATGAACAGTAACTTAACCAACTTTGCAACATCATATCTTTGGATAAGGGCTTGAAATGCAAAAATTCTACCCATTCAAACCTATAGATGTGCTCTAGGTGTGCTCAAAATTTCATGCCAAGATTCATTCTACACAGGAAGTTATAGTACTTAGAGTATAAGGTCAAAATTTTGGTCACTTTATGACCATTTTGCCAATATGAAATTTTATAAGCATGCAAACACTTTATTCACAAGGGGTAAGCCCCTCAAGGCTATCCCATACATGTCCAAGGTATATGGGAAATACATTCCCCTACAACTAGCATCTTTACATAGCCAATACCAAAATTTACAAACAAGCAACCTATATTGTACACTTAGGCAGCCTGTGCATACCATCCACATGCATAGCAAAATAGCCCATAATTGTTCATATACTTGTCCAAACTTCACATGCCTTACATGTACATGCATCCATGTACTACATAATTTTCTTAACTCAGCTAAAACATGCACCCTAGTTACAGGAGAGCTTTAGACACAATGCACTCCAAAAAATAGGATGTTGGACAGCTGCTGCATAGTACAGTAAGTACCATTACTAAGAATACCAAATTTGCTCCTAAAATCACCAAACACTGTAGATCATAACTAGATACATAGAATTTTAAGTACCTAAAATTTTAGATCAAAATTGACACGAAAAAGTCAGTTTGAATGTGATATATCTGCAACACCTGAAATGGACAGATTTGAGAGGAGGTAAGTTTCACTTGGAAACTTAGTAAGGAGCATACTTACATACTTAAGGTTATACCACCCATGATATTACCTGCATTCAAAGACACAAAAACACAAGAAACACAATGCATATATCCAACAAAAAGCAACCATATGCGGCAGCCAAACACAAACAACAAACACATATATGTGGCAGTAACAAGTATCATTGGTTAATCCACAAAACATGCAATAAACATATGCAAATCACTATGGCAGCCCTCCTCAAGCTTAAGCTTGGTCTTAGGAGAGTTTTAACACTAATTAGTACTAACTTTGGACTCTAGAAACCATAATTTCCACTGCCATCATTGTGCTCTTCACACTAAGGCCGAAACCCATACTAAGTGCACCTCTCCTCACTAAGCTTTGTTCATCAAGCACTTGACTCTCTTCCAAACTTAGCCCTAGCTCCATGGATGTTTAAATAATACAGTAAATAATCCATGAGAGCAAGAGAACTCCTTAACTTGTTGGATCGCCTAAAATTAAGTTGGATTCTAGGTGCACCCAAACAATAGCACCACTAAGCTTCCAATTGTGCTTCCTTGACTTCAATTGCAAGTAGTTGCAAGCTTTGAGGTAAGGTGGCTATGGAGGAAGTGTGGAGGTGAGGGGTCTACATTTCTTTTCTGCTAGAAGAAGCCAAATGTGAAAGATAATGATAAAGATGGCCACTTATATGGATTTAGGTGCATAAACACCCTTAACAAGCCTTAACCATGCTTTATGTCCTTTTCCTTGCTAGAAGACCATGGTTTCTTAGCCTTAATGTCTTGGCCCACATTTTTTACTTCCTTACCATGCCTTAGCCGACCTTCCCATGGTGGGATAACTCCTAAATGTCTCCATTTGACTTAAGTCAAAAGCATGGACATCCAAAGGCCTATACTAGGACATTTAGGTCCTTAAAGCCTTTGTGTTTTCTTAGTCCAAACTTGTCTTCCACAAGCAATTTGGTCCTCCAATAGAACTTTCATACCATCCATAGTCTTCTCTTAACTCTCTTTAGCTCTATTTTTACAGTTTTGCAATTGAGTACCTAAATTTTTAAAACCTTATAAAAAAGTTCATAGGTTGCTTGACAGACAAACAATCCTTAAGGCTTTTTTTAGGGGCCAAGTTACCAACTTGGAACACTTTTAAGGAGGTGTTGGTCATACCTTTTACCCCTTACACTTCAATCACTATGGTGAGAATTACACAATATAATGGTTTTTTACCATTATGACACACTTTGTAATTCTCTCATTTTTGTGAGGTGGTAACATTTTTGTTGGCCAAACATGAAGAAGGACATAGTGACATATGTCTCTAAATGTGCCACATGCCAAAGGATAAAGATAGAACATCAAAAGCCAGCAAGAACATTATAAACTCTACCCCTTCTAGTAAGGAAGTAGGGTAACATCACTATAGACTTCTTAACTGGGTTACCTATGACCAGATTAAGGCATGAAACAATCTAGGTCATTGTAAATAGGTTAACCAAGTGTGCCCACTTATTACCAATAAAGATAGTAGACTTATTGAAAAAGTTGGCACAAATGTACATAAAAGATATATTAAGATTACATGGAGTTCCAGACTCCACAGTGTTAGATAAAGATCCAAGGTTTACAGCTAGATTTTGGAGTGCTTTTTGCAAAGTGCTAGGAACTAAAATTCACCTAAGCACTGCTTACCACCTTCAGACATATGGATAAACTGAGATGGTGATTCAAATACTAAAAAACATGCTCAGGGGTTATGTTTTGGATTTCAAGGGAGAATAGGACTAACACTTACCTTTGGTGGAATTCTCTTACAACAATAGTTATCAAAGCACCAATGGTATGGCACCTTCTGATGCCTTTTATAGGAGAAGGTGCATGGCACCCAACTGTTGGGTGGAAGCCTCAAATAGGCTAGAGGTGGGTCTTAAGATCATTGAAGAAACAATAAGCAAAATTAAGAAAATAAAGGAAAGATTAAGGATAGCGAATGAAAGGACCATTGCTTATGTTAACAAAAGAAGAAGAGACTTGGATTTTAAAGTTGGTGATAAAATGTGGCTCAACGAAGTGCCAACCAAAGGCACTATCAGATTTAGAAAAAGAAGTAAGTTAGCTCTAAGGTACATTGGTCCGTATGAGATATTGGATAGAGTTGGCAAGGTCGCTTATAAGTTAGCTCTACCGCTAAATATGTTAAGTGTCCATAATGTTTTCCATATCAGTTTGCTTAAGAAGTGTCTGTTGCATTCTATAGCAGTGGAAGACATACAATTAGAGGCAAATTTGATATATGAAGAGAAACCTATAGTTATCGTAGCTAAAGATACTAAAAGGCTAAGGAACAAACTGATTCCCATGTTTAAGATACAATGGTCACAGCATTCTAAAATAGAGGCAACATAGGAAACTAAAAGAAAAATGCTGGAAAGGTATCCAAATGAGTACCCCATGCTAAGGGCAATTTTGGAAGACCAAAATTTTAAGGGGGGAGAAATGTTACCACCTCTAAAAATGTGAAAATTACAGTATAAGTGCATAATAGTTATAAACCATTATATAGCATAATTCTCACTATAGAGAAAGAAATATGAAGGGTAAAGTGTATAATCTATACCACCTTAAAAGATTCACACAATGTTTACTTAGCACTCAAGGAAGCCTTAAAGGATTGCTTGTTTCATAAGTAATCTATGGACTTTATTATAAGATTTCAAGACTTGGGTACTCAGTTGTACAACTTTAAAAGAAAGCTTTTGGAAGGATTTGAATGGTATAGAAATATTTGTTGGGGGCTAAATTGCATAAAGGGAACAAAAGCTAATTTTTTAAGAACCTAAAACAACTCGGTGTATAAGTGTCCATAAAATAACTTAAGGATGGGATGATCTCTGAAAAAGCTCAAATGGGATCCTTTTTATCATTATCCCACCCTTCTATGGCTGGTTCATATAGTCAAAAGTGTTGGCTAAAGATTAGCCAAAAAGTCTTTACTTAAGGCATACTTATAATGACCTAAGTGAGGGTTAAGGTTAAGCCAATTAAGTCAAGAAAATATCTACACTTTCTTGCCTTTCCTTGGCCATTTTGGCCATCACCAGCCACAGCCTCCTTCCTTAGCTCCTCCATAAGCTTCCATAAACACCATAGCTCAATCTCTCAAGAAATCACAAAGAAAGGCAATCGGATTCAAAAAGGGAGAGAAAAACCCTAGTTTTCAGGCTTATTGAGTTTCTCTTGGAAATTTCAGCCTTCATAGCTTAGGTAAGGGTTTTATCTTCATGTTTCATGTTTTTAACTATCCTAAGATGATGATCAAGCATTGATGAATCTAAGACCATGCTTGGAAGAAAGTAGAAAGCTCAAGGAACCAAGTATGGGTTAAAGGGGAGTGCATGAACAAGCTTTCAGCCTTACTGTTTTTCATGCACTAAGATGGTAGTGTTTACAGGGTTTTCTAGAGCCCAATTTAGTACCAAATAAGACCAATTATCCTCTTCAAACCAAGCATTAGCTTGGGGAGGGCTTCCATAGTGGTTACATAATATTTATTTGATTGTTTATGGATTAAACCTGATGATGTGTTATTGCCAGCATTGCATTTGATTATGTTCTGTTTGTCTGTACATTTGGATGACTATATTTATGTATGTGTTTTTTTGTGTTTTATTATCTTTGGATTTTAGGTATATAGTTGGGAATTCAAGATTTTAATGATAAGCCCTTACTAAGTTCTTAAAAGAACTTATCCCCCTTTTTGTCCATTTTTGGACACCTGAAAGAAATCATTCAATTAATAGTTGTTGTTTGAATTTTTCTGTGAAATTTTAAGTATGTTAACTTCAATATGTGTATTTGTGAACTAGAATGTTTCATGATTTTTGAAGTACATTGGCTATTTTTAGTAATGGTACTTTGTACCTTATGCAACAGTTGATCCCTTCAAGTTTTTAGAGTGCTTAGTGCTTTTGAAGTTCCCTAAGAAGCTTAGTGTACGTATTAACTAAGTTATGGAATGTATGTAGTGCATGAATTCAAGTAAATGAACTGGGTATGTTTTATATGTAGTGTGAGAATGATATATGGATCCATGGAGTGTAGTTTGAAGTGTTTGTGTAATTCTGTCCATATTGGTTCTAATGGGCTGTTTTGAAAAATATAGTGTTTGATGCTTGTAAAGTGACTTAAAATTTAGGGGAAAGGCTTCCCCATGTGTCTAAGACATGTATGGAACTGGCCATGTTGGTTTTGTACCTAGAAATAAAGTGTATGAATTTTAAGAAATATTGTATGGGCATTATGGTCACTAGTTGCTCAAAATTTGGTACCCTGTACTCCAATAGCCATAACTTTTTGTACTTAACAATTTTGGCTATGAAATTTTTGTGACACATATAACACATCAAGATGAAGAATTGGACATTAGAATGATGGGATTTGGTGCCCTGTAGCCAAAGTTATGGCTTGTCAGAGTTGGCTGATTTTGTTGTATACTATTCATATGGCCATTTCTACCTACTTAAGTGTAAAGTCCTTAATTGCAAACTTAGACTGATTTAATGCCTCAAACCTATTTCCCTATAAATGTTTAAGTATATTAAAAAGTTTATAGCCTTTAAAGCATAAAAGGGCACAAGTAGAATTCAAGTTAGAAACAACATGAAAGTTTGGACACACAAAAAGAGGTACCAAATGCACCAAGTATGCTTGTAATTGTGCATGGGTATGGAATTTTGCATGAAGGTCATATTGACATGAAATGAGGTTTTGACTATTACCTAAGCTACCAAATAAGTTTGTATATCAATATGTATGTGATGGTTGGACCAATATATACATCTTTGCATAGAGACTAAAAGCGCCGGTTGGATAAATATAGTATACATGTTCTAGTGGCCTACAGAACATGCATTGCCCTGGGACTCAGGCGCACTAGATATGGTCATTATATTTAAGTTCTCAGAGTGGTAACAATGGTGGGCTTTTCCTCATCCCTAAGACTCATCGAGATCTGATGATCCTGTTGAAGGGATCCATAAAGCTTAGGATATTTAATTCCATTATAGAATCCACAAACTAATCAATGGAGGGTAAAGGGTACAAATCTTTGGGACCCCCCTGATAGAGGTGTATATAATTTGCACACATCCTTCATCTCTTTTCTTTTTTTAAGCCAAGACAATGTTGGCCAACCAATCTAGGTTTAACACTTCCTTGATGGCCCTGGCCTTCAGAACTTCTATACTTCCTTTTGAAGGAACCCTTATTGTTTTGAACTCATAAGCCTTTTTTTTGTCTAATCTGCCTAACATCTAGACTAGCTCCCATCTTTTGAAATGCCACCTTTGGATCAATTCATATCATGTCCATAAAGGATCACAAAAATATATCTAAATTAGCTTTTAGAAATTTGATGGGAAGCTGTTTTACTTTACCTGCAAGGTCATTGGCCACTCTAGTAGTTTTCCTTAGGGAAAACTCTATTTCTCTAATTGTAATACAAAGACAAGCTTTGTAACCTTTTCTTTAGATTTTTCCAAAATGCATCTATCCTTTTTTTTAATGGATATTCCTTCAAAATCTTTGTTGGTCGAGGGCCTTAAGGACTAGCCATGATACAAAAAATCTTGTACCCCTGAGGTTCAAATGTTAAAGCGAGCAGCAACCTCACATCTATACTAACATGGAATTGTACTTGTGCTAATTTAATAAGGAGGCCGTTATAGGTAGAAAAAATTTTTGGCTCCAGGAACTCCATCATTTATGAATAACGAACTTGCCCCATGGTCCTTGACATAATTTTTAAAACACCAATGGTAATTTTAATATCTCTAAAATTCAGGACCACCTCATTTCCTACTCCAAAGGTAAGCACATTCATTAGCGTGAAAGATGATCTCTTGATGTCTAGGTGGTTAAGTAAAGTTTTGGGAGCCAAACAATAGAATGGAAATTAACCAAAACCACTATAGGATCCTTGTAAAATGGGGTAAATCAAGTGTTTAAAAATTGTTTATACCTATCAAGCTGAGATCTTTCACCCAACTACTAAGCCGAATCACAAAACTTGAATAGTTAAAGTGTTTAAGCTCTCTACAATATCCACACGAACCGCTTGGATCACCAGGCCTCCTCCAGTTTCTAGCAAGAGAATTTATCTTGTGCTTGCAGTGTTAGCTTGCTTCCACCAAAGAAAATAAAAGGTGAGTGCAGCTGGAATTTTAGAATTCTTTCTAATTTCGTCCATAAAGGCTCTCATGCAAAACAACACTACATATCCTATATATATAGTGATGTGGACCTCCCAAGCCAAGTAGGTTTCATAAACCTAGTCCAATTATGCCTAATTTTGAGTTCAACAATGAGCTTAATTTTTGGGCCCACAATTAATCTAAAATTATCACGAAAACATAACAAAACAATTTGGCCCATGCACTCAAATAAATCAATTGGCTCTAAGTATACTACCCTATAGGCTCTTATCATATTGGCAATGATCATAAATCACATTTATGATTACGGGTGAGCTTGATTTGGGTTGGTTCAGTTTCCTAGTAGAACCAAACCAACCCAAAAAAAGTATTAGTCCCAAAAAATCTTTGGTTAGTGTTTTATCACTGCAAGAGTGCAGAGTATTTCCTACAGTTGTTTCCTATGCTAAAAATTATAGAATGAATAAATTGGAGTAAAAGTATCGAACGGAGCAGTGGGGCTAATTTATCCAATGGTTTTAAGGCAAATCTGCTTCCTATGCTTTTCCTGCAATATCTTTTCCTATAGTTTTTATGCAAACAAAGATTTGTCTGATGATTTTAAGGCAAATATATTTCCTACACTTTTCCAGCAATAGATTTTTCACTCATACGAGAAAAGAGTCCTATGCTTTTCCGGGACAACTATTTCCTATGAGTTTTTGATGAATAAAATAGTATCAAACTTAATGTCTTAAAATTATAGGAAACAAATAATTTCCTACATATTTTTGGTGATAAATATTTTGTCTCAAAATTCTAGGAACATAAGTTGTGACAGTTTTCCTATGATTTGTAACCCTAAACCTTAAACACAAACCCTAGCCCTAATTCCTTATTTACAAACACTAACCTTAAACCCCGCCCCAAACCTTAACCTTAAATCTTTATATACAAACCCTACCCCTAAACCTTGCTCCAAATCCTAACCCTAAATTAGCCTAAACCCTAAATCTCTAAACACAAGTCCTCAAATCCAAATCTTAAATCCTTAAATACAAACCCCAACCCTAAACCCTGTCACACCCTAACCCTAAACTGGCCTAAACCCTAAATCTCTAAACACAAGTCCTCAAATCTAATTCTAAATCCCTAAATACACAAACCCTAACCATAAACCCCACCCCAAACCCTAACCCTACACTGGCATAAACCATAAATCTTTAAACAAAAGTCTTCAAATGCTAACCCTAAATCCCTAAATACAAACCCTAACCAAAAACCTCGCCCTAAACCCTAACCCTAAACCGGCCTAAACCCTAAATATCTAAACACAAGTCCTCAAACCCTAACCCTAAATCCTTAAATACAAACCTTAACCCTAAATTCGTCTAAACACTAACTTTCTAAACACAAGTCCACAAACCTTAACCCTAACACAAGTCCTCAAACCCTAACCCCAACCCAAACACAAGTCCTCAAACCCTAACACTAAACACAAATCTTATTAATCCTCATCCCTAAAACTTAAAACCTTATCCCTAAACCCCTTAAACCACATAAAATCCTTAGCCCTTCAATACTCTGAATGATTAAACCAGCTCAAATGCTATAACTTCGAACTCTAAACCCTAATTGAATATCTAATTCTTAACACACAATCCTTAACCTTAACTTTAACCTTGCAAACCCTACCCTTAATTAATGTAACACCTTTGGTAGTGATTGAACATGAAGATGTGGCTTCATTTACAAAGTTACTTAGTAACGACTTCTAAGATAATTTTGAGGATGAAACTTGAATACTTAGTGTCGACGCTTCTGTAAATGATGAAGCGATTATTCATAAAATTATATGGTTCAATTACTATGTTTAATGATTAAGCTTCCTCATCATCTAGGGGCTTGCACATATATGTAAGTAGTAACTTATTTCATATTGAACAATTTTTATAGTAAGTTTAATGACTTTGTTAGGGTATAGATCAATTTCCACATTTTGTTACTGTACATATATATATATATGCAATAATAAAATGTGAACATTGATATACCTTAACAAAACCATTAAACTTACCTAATGTGTATAAGTTTATTTGTGTGTGTATGTAAATTAAGTTTAATGATTTTTTAAGGTAAATCAATTTTCTTATTTTATTAGTGCATATATATATATATATTAGGTTTAAATAGGGGGAATTGCAAAAATTTTACAGATTTAGGAGGGCGGAAATGAAATGGGTCTGATGATTTATTATCCACAAAACGATAGGAACTGTCCTATGCTTTTTATGTGCTTTATTTTTTGAATGAAAAGTGCAACAAAATTGTAGGGATATTTCCTACACTTTTGCTTCTATTTTTTTTTTTATGTATGAAAACTGTCGGACAGTTAGCCTCAACATTCATTTTAGCCTCTCCCTTGACTCTATTCTGATCCATTCCATCTTTCATTTCTCAAATGACTCGCTACCGTTAAAATCCATCTGATCCAAGCTCACCAGCACCGTTGATTTCCCCCTCTCATCCTAGCTCGCCGCACCACTGGTGATCTCCAGCTCTTCATCCCAGCTATAGCTCTCCGCTGGCTCACTTTCTCACTACCACTTTCAGCCATGCGCCAGGTCCATTGACATTAATTTCATCCGCTCTCTTAGTCTTATTTATTTGTTTAATTTGCTCAATTTTGGCTGCTTGTTTGGTTTTGTTTGACAGATTAGGTTTATATGTGTATCAATATTAGTCAAAATTAGTGTTATTACTTAAAATTATAAAATTAGTTAAATTAGCTGAATTGGGAAAATTTGCTAAAGTATCCAATTAGCAAAAAAGAAAAAAAGAAAAAAAAAGCTAAACTATGAAATTTAGGTAAAATATCAAAAATAGCTAGAATATATGAAAATCAGCTACATTAGCTAATTTAGGTGAACTGTGAAAAGTTAGGTAAAATATGATATTAGATAAAATATGAAACTTAGTTAAATTAGTGGAACTTACACAATATGAAAATTAGCTAAATTAGCTATAATATGAAAATTAGCTAAAATATGAAAAATAGCTAGAATATGAAAATGAGCTATGATTTGGTAAAATATGAAAATTAGTTAAATTAGTAGAAATATAAAAATTAGCTAAGATGTGAAAAATAGGTTACTTAGTGGAACTTACAAAATATGAAAATTGGCTAAATTAGCTACAATATGGAAATTAGCTAAAATATGAAAAATAGCTAGAATATGAAAATGAGCTATGATTCTGTAAAATGTGAAAATTAGTTAAATTAGTGGAAATATAAACATTAGCTAAGATTTGAAAATTAGGTAACTTAGTGGAACTTACAAAATATGAAAATTAGCTAAACTAGCTACAATATAAAAATTAGCTAAAATATGAAAAATAGTTAGAATATGAAAATAAGCTATGATTCAGTAAAATATGAAAATTAGTTAAATTAGTGGAAATATAAAAATTAGCTAAGATGTGAAAACTAGGTAACTTAGGGGAACTTACAAAATATGAAAATTAGCTAAATTAGCTACCATATGAAAATTAGCTAAAATATGAAAAATAGCTAGAATATGAAAATGAGTTATGATTTGGTAAAATATGAAAATTAGTTAAATTACTGGAAATAGAAAAATTAGCTAAACTATGAAAATTAGTTTAAATGTTGGTATTAGCTAAATTATGGACTAATTAGTTACAATTACCTCTCCTTTTTAGGATGGTTCATTAGGGTTCGAGATAGATAGGCTAGAGCAAACCCTCAGCCAACCAATTAGGTGGCCCGGGACATGGTTAGGGCCCATGAGGGCAAGGGCATATTCTCTCGCTAACCTAGGCACCACTGACACAGACTTTGGTACCACAGATCCAAGCATTGTAGACACAGACTTTGGTGCCATAGACCTAGCCCTTGCCGAAACCCAAACCCAGGTACTAAACACCCCAGTACCTAGGCCTTACCCATCACAAATGTATGGTGGATCTACCTCCATTTTCTCTCACTTTTTGGACACCATGTTGTGTATTGCCCGAATATGAGCTTACTATCCAAGCCGTCTCATTATCAACCTATAGGCACCGACTAGGCTAACTAGGCATATGACCCTAACACATACCTTGATCTATCTACTATTGGTATGACCGCTCATATGGGCAGGCAGCAGTAGCAATGACAGCCTTAACAGCAGCAGAGAATGGTGGCTCACCTGTCTTCGGATGAAAAGCGGTCAGAGGCTATCACACCGGACCTTAGGAAATAAGGCCCGAGGAATGCAGACTTACCTCTACCTCCATTTCCATAGGACAGTTATGATCGTTCCTCGTGAGTAAGTGTTACCGACTTCTATAATTCATTTATTGATAAATTTATTTTTTTTACAATTATGTCAACTTTATATATCACTTAATAGAATTTTATTTTTTACAGCCTTTTTACTAATGAGTCTATTTGTTCAACACTAGCCACCATTCACGGGAGGCTGTGGGATGAATCTTGTATCTCTTAGTCACACACATCTCGATCTACATAGGAGGAGCATGTCACTAAACTAGTGTTAATTAATTTTGGTTAACTTTTTTTATGGTTGTTTCTTTATGGACTAATACACTTTTTTGTACTTTATTATTGCAGAACTACTATTCATAGGATCCTAGGGACTTCAGACACATCTATAGGCTAGTGTTTGAATTCTACTTGCGGTCCATGCAAAACTGCTTGCATCATTGGAGGACAATTGCGATATGAAAGGTCTCGAACTTCTTCAACAACCTCGACTATAGTTTGCTATAGCTACACATTCCACCGAGTTATAGTGACCATGTATGGCATCAATTGTGTGACCAATGGCAGCAGGAGAAATGGGAAAAGTTATTTATGGTTGGTTCACACACCAAGAATATAGCAGATGAGTCAGGGATTGTTCCAAAGTGCATGATGGGCTCCATCCCAAGTTAGATGCACTAGGATCGTATGGTAACAACTTTTCCATTCCATTAACTTACATTACAATTTTCATGATACATTGCCAATTGCTTGATTTGTTAACCACACATCAAATGCTCAAACAAAAGAGCAGGATAGAGTTGAGCCAACATTTGATGAGTGGTGGATTCGAACTCACACTCGTAAGAAGATGAATAAACTCATTAATCCAATTGTACAACAGCTTAAGGTAATCAATTTTCAAACATCACGACTAATGACATTTACATATATATTAATTATTTTTACTAAATCTAATTTCATTTTATTGTAGGAGGGATACATATAGAAGGTTTAGGAAAAATACCCAAATCTAGACAACCAACCGTAGTTTGATGCACAGTTGTGGAGTGAGGTACGAAGCCCACCAAAAAAGGGTTGATTATCATGTATTCCACTTTGCCTCGCTGATCCTCATATGTTTGGAACAAACTGGGTATTTTCCATTTTGATTTAACTTTGTTTGTTAATTTTATCACTTTTACCTTCCTAACTATTTCTTACCAACTCCATTAGCAGCCACGTGTTGATTCAGCTAAGATTGCTCAACTGAGGGCTGACAATGATCACCTGTGGTGTGATTTGACTTAGCTTCAGGAAGAGGTTCTTGAGCAACGTCAGGCTAGATAGCCTACCTAGCTGGACGCTAATGTTGCAATGAACACCATGATGAACAAATTGATCTAGCAAGGTATCATACCTGTATCAGCTACCCTAGTTGAGTTTCAGACTACATCCTTGACTCTACATGATGATGGTGGCAGTACTTGGCGAGATGGTGATGATTAGCCTGACTGTGCATCTGGTTGACTATTATTAGTTGATCTCATTAGAATGAAAATGTTTTAGTTAATCTATTAATTGTAATTGACTTTTTTTATTGTATTTTATTAGTTTAATACACACACACACACACACTATATATATATATATATATAATTGTACGACATTTTTTATCAAAAAAGCGTAGGATAAGTTATGTCACAAAACTATAGGACAAGTATTGTTAAAAAATTGTAGGATAATTATTGTAAAAAAACCATAAGAAATTATTATCACAAAACCGTCTAAAAAAAACTGTCAAAAAAGTGTAGGTATTAAATATCTCAAAACTATAGAACTATTGGTGTCACAAATTCGTCGGACAATCCTACACTTATCCTGCACTTTCTCTTTTTGACAAAGGCATTTCCAAAAATCTTGTCCTACGGTTGTAATAATAGCAAATGGTGATTCCCTACACTTTTTCTAGGGTTTTTGCTATCTCAAATACCGTTTTCTCCTATAGTATATGGCACCAGAACCAACCAAAAAACTGATGGTTCTCGATGATGTAGAGCCAACCCATGAACCATAATCAATTTTTACCCAACCTAACCCAACCTAACCCAGTAGAGGTGGTTCAAGTTAGGTTTTGAATTTACCCAACCCATGCTCACCCCTATTTATGATCATAAACAATTAATGGTGTCTAGAAACACATAATTACTACCTAAGTGATAAGCTAGTTAGTGATTCGACTAAACCTCTATAATCAATACACATATATGTGTTCGTCCCTTTATCTAAGATATAAAGACCAAGCACGAGACATGGAATTTGTCATTTTTATATCGCCCAATCTATAGCTTCTTACTAAAACTGATGAAATGGATATTCCATATCAACTCATTTGAGCATAGTCATGCATATCCTCAATCTCACTCAATTAAGGGGCCTAGAGACTTGAATTCCATTATATATGAAGGACAATTCCATCTTGATCATACAAATCCCTTCATATGATATGTGACATACCCAATAACCACTTACATGTTCACTCAGTTATGAGCAATAAGAAGTATCAAAGTATATAACTTACATGTAGGGAACCTTGATGACCTCAGGTTAAAGGACTACATATATAATGATCACTATAAAGGGCCTAGAGACTGCAATTAAGGGGCCTAGAGACTTCAATTCCATTATATATGAAGGACAATTCCATCTTGATCATACAAATCCCTTCGTATGATATGTGACATACCCAATAACCACTTACATGTTCACTCAGTTATGAGCAATAAGAAGTATCAAACTATATAACTTACATGTAAGGAACCTTGATGACCTCAGGTTAAAGGACTACATATATGATGATCACTATAGGAATCACTTATCACACTCATATAATGATCCATGTAGCGTTCTTAGGACGGGTTGGTCCAGTAATCAAGTTCTCCATTTTGTACCTACATATAGACTACATATCTCATATTAGTCTCCTTATATGTTAGTCTTTGTGTATTATTGCAAACTATTTCACAATAATACTCGAATAAGGACATTTAAGAATACTATTATTCTAGGGTTATAATTATGTTTGATTATGTTACACAGAAATAAACTGTAAACACAATTATTGGAATAATACCTTAATAAAATATCATGATTCAATGTGTAAAATACAATCATTTCATGACTTTTGGGTATAACACTAATAACCTAAAGCAAATAAAAATCACATTGATGTTAGATAACTCGTGAATGTAAATCTTCTGGATGTTATAATTTGCTATCCTATCAGTTATCAGAAATAGATCTATATAAGGTGCCTAGATTCGGGACTCATCTTTAATTTCAATTGAATGTCGAAAGTTCAATGTCTTCAATGGTGCAATTTGTGCTTCTTTCTTTTTTCCAAAGGACCCCTACAGATTTTGAATCATCTTAATCACTCATGTTGGCACTCAAGCCTCTTGTTCTCTTCTAATGTGGGCATTCCTTGACCTCCACCATAATCTCTCTAGTTTTTGTCCCTATTATCTCGTCAAGGTTCTTAAGCCCTTCTTTGACGGGGAACACACTATGTACAAATTTGTGAAATTCTCCATGTCAAGCCCATAATCTCTATGGTACCTAAGTACTTCTTGCAGTCATTTGTAAATTTACTAATGATAGTCCTCACTATATTACTTTGCTCTTAGTGGGACATAATGTTTTCCCTGATATCCTTCGGGATCTTGTAAACCAAAATTAGGTACCATTCTTGCTTCTTTCTTTTGCCTTATCATTGAGGTGATTTGTATCCTTTGTTTGGATGTAGCAATATGCATAGTTATATACTCTCCCACACTTTGGGCAGGATTCTCCTATATAGATTAAAAAAATAAGATTTTGGTAATATCTTATACATGAGTGCCAATAGCTTCACATCTAGGTAGAGATCCAGAATCTAAAGAGTTTCTAAGTTGAATTGCCTTAAATAATCCTATATGGGCTTATTCTTCTCCTATTAAACATCTAGGTGCTGGTTGACCATTTTCTTTGAGAGGTGAGTTCTTATGAACTGCCTTAAATCTCTTGAGACAACTCATTAAATGAAGGAAACCTCTTCTTCTTCTAGGTCCCAGAGTAGGTCGAAGCTGCTCTCGAGAATATTGAGTTGTAGGCCTTACATATACTGGTGCCATTAGCTTTCTCAAGGCTCACTTTGGTGATGTACCTCTACAACAGATTGACGAGATAAGTCAAACCATCATACATGTCTACCTTTTAACATCCAAAACCTAAGAGGTTGGTGTGTTATGGATCTCCTAAGTAGAAGGTTAGAGCTTTATATAACTAATATCAAGTGAGGTCTCCTTAAAAAGCATTGGCTCCTTCTTTACTTGGTCCTCCATTTCATCCTAACACCAGAAAACAATGTTTATGTTACAAACCTCTTGTTCCTCTTACACTCTATGCCCCCTCTAATAGCCCCCTAACGGATCAACGGTACATTTTCATGTTGGGGCCTCTTATTGTCCCCCAAATGGTTTTTTACCCCATTCTCAACCAAGGAGAGCTAGTTGATTCTCCTATCAGAGTTGCTCACACAAGTTCTCTAGCAAAGAATGCTTAAGGTCATGCGTGTGAGCTTTTCCTCTTATTGAGTCGTGATATAGAGGAGGCTGATTACCCTTCTATCAGAACCTTTAGTATGTTGGTCTAAGTTGTTAGGATCAATAGGAGGAACATGACCCATCACTATGTTCCTGTGTCATCAAGGACCTCATCACTACTAGTTTTCAGTATGCATGCGTGATCTTTACATCATAATCACCACTGTACATCTTTTCCCAAAAATGGTGCCAAGTTGATATCCAAACAAGATTTGTGGGCTCAAAAAGTAGTGGAAGACATGGGACCTATAGCAAAAGATACAGTTAGAAGTCTTGAGAGTTGTGTATTTGTAGAAAACCCTTCAATACTTAAATCAGTGAGTTAATGAAGAAAAAGCTTATGGGGAATTTTAAGTAACATGAACATACTCATGGTTATCCACAAGATCCCTTTATAGGCACAGTACCATGTGTTCCAAGGTATGAATCTCCATCCAACTTGGATTGTAACCTTGTTTTCTAAGGGATATAGGAAATCTCATATCCTATCTAATCCCAAACTCTTGATTATATGCTGGTTTAATTTTAGTGAGTCTATTAGTATAGTTCCAATGAGTTCAAGTTTTGGGCTTAGGCTTGTGTGATATCACATATATATAAGAATGAAAATTGGGAGGGTCTAGTCATGTTTAGGTTGGTCATTCAGGTTCAGGTAATCTGGTTATAATGAACTAGGGTCAAAGTCAGGTTATTTAGATTTAGGCTAATTTTGGGTTGAGTGGATTTCGGGTTCAGGTTAGGTTGGGTTAGGTTTCTTTAGGTTTGGGTTAAATAACAGCCGAGTCAATTTCAGTCCTGTATGATTTCTGATCATGTTGTTCGGGTTTCAGATCAAATACAAGTTGATTTTTCATATTTATTTAGGTTAAATTTGGGTCTTGTTACGTTCAAACAATTAGTTATTTTGGGTACAAGTCATTTCAGCTCTGGATGATTTTGGTTTGGGTCATTTTGGATTCAGTTTATTTAGGTTTAGTTTTTCCTAGTTTTGCTTAAATTGGGTTCTAATTCAAGTTAGATTGGGCACAGTTGGATTTGGATTGTTGATTTTTCTATGCAAATTGCGTTAGATTAGGCTTTGGGTTTGGGTGGGTTAGGAGAGGTTGACAGGTTCAACTTTGTCATCCAGAATTATATATATGTATGTATGTATGTATGTATGTATTAGAATGTGTTGATGGCAACAAACAATCCGAAAAATCTTAAGATTTAAAAATCTAAATGAAATCCAGAATTATTTATTTTGAATTTGATTGGGATTTTTTGTTTCCTACAGTTACTTGGTCTGCACTTCTCACTTAATAAAGTTCTAAACAACTAAAACACAAATTAAGTCCTCAAAATACAGGTGAACCAGATGGCGATGTGTTCACCAAATTATTCAGTATGCTATTCCAATAGTTCTTGCCGTCGTCGCTACCACCAACACCAAACCCTCCATTCGAGTTCTCGATTGCTGGAAACTCCGGTGGGTTCTCCATCGGTTCGTCACTGGAATGACAAGCTATTACATCTGGATACCCTTCCATCATATTTTCTGCCCTAAATGAGTCCTGAAACCAAGCGCCATCCGCGCCATCAGAAGAATACGACGTCATTTCGTGCAAAGCGACCGTGTTATTGCCCATTCTCTGCCTCGGTTTCCCCATTTGGGTTATTCTCTGGAGATCTTCTCCGTCCTTACTGATAATCCCGGCTTCACCAAGAAGAGAATTCCCGACAAAGTTGGTAGTAAAACCAAGTTGAGGGATAGGCAGCGTGTGGTCCAAGAAATTTAAGGTAGAGGTTGGTGACTCGAGGGTATCCGTATTGAAGGTGAAAAGGCCAGTGACGACTCCTTGCCATGCTTTGAGAACGTCAAGGCACTGAGGTCTTGCCACCGGGGCCACGACAGTTTTGTGGCCGAGAGAGGCGGAGGAGGAGGAAGAGGCAACGGTGGGGCCGTTCTGGGCCGGGTTGGAGATGACCTTGGACTCCCGAACCAACCTAGCCTCTGCCTCAAGCCGAGCACTCTCCCACTGAGCCATGTGGCTAAGGTTGGCGGCGTCCTTAGTGTTGCCAGCCGCCGAGCCTAGGGCATCTGATTTTGGCTTGTGGGTCACAGGATCGATTCCCATTTTGGTTAGTCTTTTCTTGAGATGTGTGTTCCAATAATTCTTGATTTCGTTGTCTGTTCTCTTGGGAAGGTGCGTTGCTATGGCAGACCACCTGAATACCAGACGAAAACCGCAAAAAAAAAAAGGAATAAATAAATAAATAAAAAGATACCGTTAGAGTTATATTAGTTATGGTAAAAACGAAAAAAACAAAGTGACAAGACAATAATTTGAAATTTGATTATTGTTTTGTAAAGCAAGAAAGGAAAGGGCTATAAATAGTGTTCATTATTATTTGCAACCGAAAAATTCACTGCATCTTGTACTATCTTTCTTTTTGCATTCTTTCTGTATAATACATATTTATTATACTTCATTACTCTCCATGAATGGATCCCATCAAAAGCATCCGAGGGAGAGGGAGAGAGGGACGGGAGGGTTAATAGTGGCGGAGCCCGACTATTTCCTAAGTGGGGCAAGAATTATATATTGAAAACAGTAAGGACAAATCTCACTTATGCTATTTGATTAATTATTAATTGTACTATAAAAAAATTAATTGATCAATTATTGCGTGGTATTCGAGAAAAATTATGACTATGGACAAGAAGTGTCTGCAAAGGTTCACATTGGTCCTCTACAAACTTATAAGTTTGTCTTTTTGCTAGATGCCTGAAATCCTCAAGCATAGCTAAAAGTCCTTGAAATATGGAAAATACACTACTTTTTGGAGAAACATTAATTACAAGTGGTAAATTGTAGAAAATGAAACATTAATTCACCTGTTCCCAAGAAGGGCATGGAGTTGAATGATTGTCTGTTCTTCTTGAAGACTGAACTTCCCTCTCTTGATATCTGGTCTAAGGTAGTTAATCCATCTCAACCTGCAGCTCTTCCCACATCTTTGAAGCCCTAGTTTCACCATTCCACAAAATCCCAAACAAAATCACGCACATTAGAAATTACATAATTACTTATATCATTTGTCTTAAACTAATTAATCAAGCATATGTGATTAATCAGCTACCAGCTAACAATATGTACGACAAATTATTATGTACATCAATCAAACATGATTAGCAAGTTAATTACCGGCCTTTGTGGGCAAAGCGCGCCAACTTCCATGGCCATGTTGCTCGATGAAAGCCAGGAGCTTCTGGTCTTCTTCAGGTGTCCATGGCCCTTTCTTCAAACCCACCTTCTCACAGCAAGGAGACCTTCCCATTTTTTTTGGACTTTTATTTTCTGATTTTCTTGGGAAAATGATTGAAAAAGAAGGTACTTTTTAGTTTGAGCTGTGAAAATTTTGTTACTAGAATTGAAGGGAAGAGGGAGGCAGAGAGGGATGAGGGTGTGGGGAAGATGGCTCAAAGTGGAAACCCAAGTGTGTAATATATATATATAGTTGGATACGTACTGAAATATATAAAGTGCCATCGATTTCATGGTCGATGTGGCCCGAAAAATCCTTAATTAGTTGACTTGGGTTTCTCTTGTCAAGATCTTCTAAACCAACTCATATCTGTACCCTACATGTCTAATTGAGGTTAAAAGTAAAAGAATTTACATTTTTTCCTTTTTTTTTTTTTTTGCAGTCAGACGACTTACAAGAAATTAGTAAAAGAACTGATACGATCAAAAAAGGCACAACCAAGGATGGCAACTATCCATTGAAGATAACTAGTGGACCATTGACAAGGAAGAAGGCTAAGGAGCTCACTAGTGCACTTCAAGCTCGGATGTTGACAGATTGGTGATGTTCTGGTAGAAAAATCATATCTTGAGCTAAACAGATCAGAATTGAGTAATTCTTGATTCATTGGAAAGATAACATCTGGAGCTACAAATCATATGAAGACCATCAAACCCAGTTTTCACGTTAAGGAGGTCCAATTTAGCTTCAAAGTCGCGATTTACGAGTTATCGCTGGTTCAGAAGCAGTTGCAGTATTTTGGGCATATCTTTGGCTTTAGATGTCCGTTTTGTGTGGTTCAGGTGTCATTTCAAAGATAAGAAAGAGATCTACAACTTTCATGCTTTGAATTTTGAGAAATCATGGCTGCATCAAGTTCGAATTTCAGCTTGAAGTTGAAGACACAAGCAGGAACCACCTGAGAAGACTATTTTGGGGTTTTTATGGCCAATCTTGTGTTGTAACGTATTTTATTTTATTTTCCTGTTTATTTACATTATTTAGGATGTTATTTAGACCATGAAAGTGATTTAGGTCACTTAGGATAAAGGGAATTCGCTGCACACCTTAAACATGTGTTAAAAGTGTGTTAGAGTCCTAGTTTGACTAGGTTTTCTTGAGTCCTTTGTAACTAGGTTTCCTAGGTGACTTGGGCTGCGAATTTTGCCCAGATTTTTACCCTAGTTTAGGCCTATATAAAGGTACATATTCTGGATGTAAACACACAGATTATTTCCAAAATAATATTGCTCTTTGGAGAGGTTTTCTCTTTGGTTCTTGGCGGACTGCCTTGGTGCACAAGTGTGCTTGTGTTCTTGGAGTTCTATACTTCTTGTTTCTAATCACAGGTTGATTAGGGGTGGGGGTTTCAAACCTAGTCTTTTTGATGTCTTGTGGAGCTTTAATCACATCTTGGGCGCGTTTCATGGTCTTTATACCATCGGGGTTCGCATCAGTTGGTATCAGAGCCACAAGTTCCATTGAAGGACATATCTTTGTGTTCTTGTTTCTCTTCGGTTTTCTTTCAATTTTTTTCCAGTAATTTCGTGTCTTAATTCTCTGTTTTAATCCTTTTTCTTCTTGTTTCAGGTCTGTCCTTTTTATTCCATCCTTGTTCAAGTCCAAAAATCACAAAAACAACAAAAAGAAGTCAATCCGTGTTGTCTAGTTTTCTCGGTTTCAAATTGTTTGTTCCTGATTATTTCTTATCTTTCTGTTTCGTGTCCAGCCATATTAATCTCTCTTGTTTTCATTGTTTCCAGCATCCTAGAGTCAAGAAAACACCAAAAAAAAAAGAAGGATCCAAGTTAAGGAAGTTTCGGTATCAAAAAGTTGTTTCAAAATTGTGCAAGTTTCAATAGTTTCTTGTTTTGGCCGAATAGAAAACTGACTTTTTGTCTTTGGCAGCAAGCAATTTCAAGGAGAACGTTTGTTTAGCATCAAAACAATAAGCAAAAAAGAGAAAAAAAAAGAGAAAAAAAAAAGGGAAGAAAAAGAAAAAGAAAGGAAAAGGAAAGAGCTTGCAAAAAGGAAGTTTTTCACAAAGTGTTGAAAGTTTTTGTGCCCAAAACCTATCCCATTGTTTTTCCAGCCAAAAAGCTTTCTTTGTGGTTCTTGTGATCATCAATTGCAAGAGCTTCCTAGAGTCTTTTAAAGTTTGTTTAGCCCACCTCTTTTGGAGTCAAAATAGTTCTTCGAAAATTCAAGTTTTCTTGTGTGCTTTGAGGATAGTTTTCTTAGAACTTTGGAGAACTCTTTGAATAAGCAATATCTCACTAACAAATTGAGTGTTTTGAGTGTTCATATTTTGAGTGAAACACGTGAGGTGATTGTTTGTGAGGATCTTTGTTATTTTCAGGAGTATGGAGGGCCAGGAGGATAGGAGGATGGAAGTGAGAAACAATGATGAGCCAACCATGAGAGAGCTTCAAGAAACTCTCAATAGACTTGTGGGGAGGATTGAGGACATTGACTTGAGGTTGCCAAGGAGACCAAATCCCATCTTGCAACCAAGGAGAGGTCCAAGGAGAGAAGAACCCGAGGAGGAAGAAAGAGTTTGGCATGACCATGGGTTTCCAAGGAGGTGTGAGCCAAGGGAGGACAACAATCTCAACTCCATCAAGCTTACCATTCCATCCTTTCCAAGGGAGGAGTGATCCCGATGCATATTGGGAGTGGGAGCAAAAGATTGAGATGGTGTTTGATTGCCATCATTACTCCGAGGAAAAGAAGGTTAAATTGGCTACCATAAAGTTCACTAATTATGCTCTTGTATGGTGGAATCAGGATGTTATTTCTAGGAGAAGGAATGAGGAGGAGCCCATACACACATGGAGAGCCCTTAAAGCCTTGATGAGGAGGAGATTTGTGCCTAGCTACTACACTAAAGATCAACGCCTCAAGCTTCAAAAGCTAGTGCAAGGCCAAAGGAGTGTGGAGGACTACCATAAAGACTTGGAGATAACCTTGACCCGAGCCAACATCATGGAGGATGAGGAGACCACCATTGCTAGATTCATTAATGGTCTCAATCCTGAGATTGCCAACAAAGTGGAAATGGTGCCTTATTTCAACATGGAGGATTTGCTTCATTATGCCACCAAGGCCGAAAGGATCATCAAAAGGTCCAAGGCATCCAAGATGTGTCAAGGAGGAATTTCCACATGGAAAGGAGCATGGAGCAAGGATGTAAGAGAAGTACCCAAGCCAAACATGGAGGCCACAAAAGGAGACTTGTTTCGGCCTCAACAGGAAAAGTCAATCATGCTTGTACCACTTTCACCACAACAAGTCTTGGAGGATCAAAGAAAAATTCAAAGTGAGCTGGAAAGAAAAGAAAAAGAGAGGAAAGTTGAGGGCAGGAGTGATAAGGGGAAAGCGGAAAGAACAATTGAGAGATTAAGTGAGAAGAGTGAACATGAGGGGAAGAAGAGTGGAGAGTTCCCGAGAGAAGAAATTGAGTGCGAAGTTGAGAGAAGACAAGAGTGTAATGAACCTAAGCTGAGTGAAGAGAGAAAGACCTACAGAGAAGCCATACTTTCATCTAACATAACAAAGTCTTTTTCTAGTGTTGTGTTGTCTTCTTTTCAGGACTTAAGTGGAGATGAGTTACAAGGATCAAGTGAGTTGCTGCCCATTAAAGAAGTTGGTGTTCCCAATATTCCAAGTCATGTCCCATGCATCAAACCAATGAAGGAGGTTGAGAAGGAACAATTTGAGGTATGTCCAAGTGATTTCATATGTAAAAGTTTGCCTAACATTGTTTCTTATCCTATGTTTCAAGGGGATGAAATTAATGCAACTGCAACCAAAGCCATTGAGTGTGAAGGTGAAAATTTTGTGGTTCAAAAGGAAGATACTTGGAGACTAAGTCCAACCACTGTAATGTATTTCTTCCTAACACCTAGATATGATGTAGTTTTGCATGAAAATCTCAAACAATGTGTGTTTGCTTGCAATGTTATTTTGACAAATGGTTTTCATGAAAGTAGATTAAGAGAAGGAAGTAAGCATGAAACTTTGACAAAATATGATCTTAAAGCTTCTAATTCTTTGGTTTTGTCAAATCCTCTATGGAATTGCTTGAGTTTCTCTAAAGAAAAATCTGTTTTGGAGTCTTTTGTTTTTGAATTTCATTTTTTTGCATCCATTTCATATTGTTTTGTTTTGCCTCAAGTTAAATCTACTTCTTTGGAATGTTTCATGCATAAATTTGTTCTTACACATGCATTACATACTTCTTTGATTCACATTCATGTTCAGCCCATTTTTGTGTGTCAATCTTTAATTTCCAGCAAGCATTTCTTTGTCATGACACATGCATTACACAAACTTTTGAGCATTGATCTTTTTGCTTTATGTCCAAACCTGAAAGTTTTTATTTTGAGTGAAAATTCTGGTTTTAAATTCAGCCTTTTAAGGAGGTATGTTGAGTCCTTTGTTTTGTGTCACATCCCATTCACAAATTTCATGCATTGTTGTGCATATACATGCAAAAATAAGTTTGCTACTGAATTGGTTTCACTTAATCCTATCTACTCCAATCTTGTTTCATTTAAAATGCTTAGGATTTTTGTGAAATTCGTGCATCCTTGTTTTGTTATTAGTTTAGGCCACATTGTGTTCAATTCTTGTTTGTTTGAATGGCCTATGCAAACTATTGTCTTGACATGCATAACTTGTGTTTTTCATAACCATAACACTTGTGTGAGTTTAGGTCCATTTGTTTTGAGTGCATACAGCATCCCTAAGGTAAATTATTCCAACACTTTTCCTAGTTGTGAGAGTAATGTTTTTGAGATGGCAAAGGCAATGAAAGTGATGCCTAGAGTTAAGATGAAAATTGTGCAAACATTCAGATTTTTTGTGCTAATTGTTTCAAACTTTGTTTTTGACCCTGGAGGTATCAAAATTATCATTGCATTTGGATATTGGTTCAGGTTTTTCACAAGATTAAAGCTCCATACACAAGCATTCCATGCTATTGGTGCTTATGTGAAAGGTAAGTGCTTATGTGTTGATTATTTCATTGTTATTGATTCAATTCCCTTTTCTAATGCAGGTTTTGATTCGAGGACGAATCCTTCTAAGGAGGGGGGAGCTGATACGATCAAAGAAGGCACAACCAAGGATGGCAAGGATCCATTGAAGATAACTAGTGGACCATTGACAAGGAAGAAGGCTAAGTGAGCTCAAGCTAGGAGAATGGACTTGGAATTTCACAAGGAGCTGCTGGAACATGCAAGGAATCATATGGAGATGATGGCCAAGCTTGGATGTTGACAGATTGGCGATGTTCTGGTAGAAAAATCATATCTTGAGCTAAACAGATCAGAATTGAGTAATTCTTGATTCATTGGAAAGCTAACATCTGGAGCTACAAATCATATGAAGACCATGAAACCCAGTTTGCACGTTAAGGAGGTCCAATTTAGCTTCAAAGTCGCGATTTATGAGTTATCGCTGGTTCAGAAGCAGTTGCAGTATTTTGGGCATATCTTTGGCTTTAGATGTCCGTTTTGTGTGGTTCAGGTGTCATTTCAAAGCTAAGAAAGAGATCTACAACTTTCATGCTTTGAATTTTGAGAAATCATGGCTGCATCAAGTTCGAATTTCAGCTTGAAGTTGAAGACACAAGCAGGAACCACCTGAGAAGACTATTTTGGGGTTTTTATGGCCAATCTTGTTTTGTAACGTATTTTATTTTATTTTCCTATTTATTTACATTATTTAGGATGTTATTTAGGCCATGGAAGTGATTCAGGTCACTTAGGATAAATGGAATTCGCTGCACACCTTAAACATGTGTTAAAAGGGTGTAGGAATCCTAGTTTGACTAGGTTTTCTTGAGTCCTTTGTAACTAGGTTTCCTAGGTGACTTGGGCTGCGAATTTTGCCCAGATTTTTACCTTAGTTTAGGCCTATATAAAGGCACATATTCTGGATGTAAGCACATAGATTATTGCCAAAATAATATTGCTCTTTGGAGAGGTTTTCTCTTTGGTTCTTGGCGGACTGCCTTGGTGCACAAGTGTGCTTGTGTTCTTGGAGTTCTATACTTCTCGTTTCTAATCACAGGTTGATTAGGGGTGGGGGTTTTAAACCCAGTCTTTTTGATGTCTTGTGGAGCTTGAATCTCATCTTGGGCGCGTTTCATGGTCTTTATACCATCGGGGTTCGCATCAAGAACCTTAAGCCTCATCTCCCGTCAGTTAACCTAAATTGTTCATTAAGCTAATTAATGGAAAGGAGCTCGAAACTTAGCCAGTTAAAAGTAATATAACCCCAATTGGACTAACACCCAGTTGACAAGCTAAACTCACTTGAGTACAAGAAAGAAAATAAATTAATATGAGACCCCAGTACTTCTTTAGTTAACAAATGAATATAAATTTCACTACGTACATATATCAAGTGATGAAAATTTCTATGCAAACAATTACTATTAAATTACCATTCATGCCACTGGAAAAGAGGCAAAAAGGTGACAAAGATTACAAAAGTGAACTGTGAATTTGAGGTCATAAAACACTGACCCTCTGCCAGTACTGAAGCCAGCTACACAGTCTGACGAGCTCCAAACCCTAAACATCAACCAACCGTCCAAATAAATTGCAAACAAACTTAAAACCAAGATCAGAATTTTCACACCCTATTCATTACTATAAAACAAAAAAACTCCCAGTATATTAATAACTCTAGGTGCGAGCTTTAGCTCTCTCTTGTTTGTGTATAGCTAGCCGAGGCTCTCCAAACATTTACTTTACTAGACTCTCTTTGCTTTGGCGCAAACCCGGGATGACCCTCGAACTCTTCTTGTTTTCACCAAATTGGGCTTTAACGTATTTTTCGTAATCGATCTTGGCTCTTTAGTGACTCAATTCAAAAGTAAGTTAAACTTTAGCAGCAAAAGGGCTTAAGCAAAAGTTGTTTTTTTCTCATACAGTTAGGTAGTTTTTAGCAGAAAATTTGCGGATCGAGCATTATATGGTAAAAAGTTTGTGTTAACATAGTTGTTACCATGTAAGATTTTGTTTTGTAGTGAAGCCTCTTTTGCTTAGTTATACAACTTGTAATCTTGGCACCAGATTTATTAACCGAAAACTCAAAAAAAGTAATAAGACAGAATCGATATTGATATTTAAGTTTCGAATCATATTTATTGTCATTAGAAAATGTGTTTACAATTCCGATTAGACATATCAAGACACTGAGTATAGAAAAAACCAAAATGGTTGATGCCTTCATTTTATCGACTTAAGTGAGTTAGTCTTTTAAATATGAGTAGATGCAACTTAATCTTTAAACTTTGAGAAATATAGTATATTAGCTGGTCCTTAATTAGCATCTTGGAGAAAATATGATCTCAGTCCTAACTTTCAACCCTTCCGCAAAATGACCCTTGCATTTAGAAACTCTCATTAAAACAAAACTCATGGATTAACAAACTTTACTACATTGTTACATATAAAAAATAAATAATTAAATTATTTAAAAATGATAATTCAAAAAAATTTATATACAATAATTTATCAAAGTTCTAATTATCTTATAGTTTAGATTTTGCTTGTTTTCCTAAGAAACTCTTTCCATTGATTTATTGGAAAGAAAAAAAAAATCTTTTTTACTATTCTGTCCGATTTTACTTTGATCATTTATTTTTCTATAGATTTTGTTATTTTTTCAGTAAAAAAAATACCCATAGTTAGGGTTTATCCACACAAAGAGATCATTCAATCTTTAATTTTTTGATAGTTTTTCTATTGTCTTCTTCCTCAATTTTTCTTTACCTCTTTATTTGTTCAATTTCTTGAATATTAATGTCTTCTTTTTTTTTTTTTTTAATTTGGATCTTATTTTTCAAATTTTTATACTAGTTGAAATGCATCAAAAGAAAAAAATAGTAGTCAATATTGTAATTAAGCAATAAAATCAATTTTTTCCCCCTAATGCTCTAGTTTTATCTATATCTAGCTAGAGTAAACAGAGTCAAAACCAAACAAACCAAGAATAGGAGGAAAATTTTTTTAAAAAATTGATCTTTTATGAAATCTAGTAAATACAAGTACTTGGAGCCAAAGAAATGAAGATAACAAAAATAGAGCTCTAAATTAGTATTGATCAACAATGATTTTGTCTATAAAGAAAACTGAAAGCAAGCAAATTTTAGAGATTTGATTCTAATTTTATATTACTTATACCTATTATAAGTTTGATATTGCAATATTTCTATTTATCTTTTTTTACGGGGCATGCCTTTACATTGTTTTTTTTATTTGGATGGTTTACATAATATATTTTTATAAAATCAATAAGTTCAATGAGTAAGTGTAAGAGTTTTAATAAGCTAATACTTAGATAAAAGCGAGTGAATTTTATTATTTATTTTTCAACTTTTTCTTTTGTAAACAAATGATTAAAGACATGAAAACTGTAGTACCATCTTGATTAGCATAAGAAATGGAATGGATGAATTAGCTAATAGTATTAAGATGATGTGGTATATTAAGTCTAAATCACAAAATATTGATACTAAAAATAGTCTAATTTGGAAAATTGTTTGAAAACTAAGTATAATTATGGAAAAAAAACTCCTCCAAAAGATATCTCTAAATTCATAAATCCGTAATATTGATACATTTTGTACAAAAAAAAAAAGGAGAAGATATTTAGGAAAAATAAATAATCATCATAAAAAAGTGGAGTAGATAAAGGGTATATATTTTTGGGCTTTCAATAAACCAATAAAAATAGTTTCTAAAAAAGCAAAAAAATAAATTATTAGATAACTATAAAATTTTAAAATTATTGTAAATAATTTTTTGAATTATCATTTTTAAGTATTTAATTAGTTAATTATGTATTTAGCAATTTATTAAAGTTTATTAATCCACAAATTTGGTGGTAATGAAAGTTTCTAACTCGAAATATATTTTACAAAAAGATTGAAAGTTAAGATTTAAAGTTATAATTTTTCTTGACAGTTAAGCAACTAAATTGTACCGTTATGCAAAGTTGAAGGAACTAACTATACATTTAGGTCGTTAGAGAAATGCTGCAATATCAGTTGATCCAATGGCACCTAACAAAAACACCATGAAGTGTTAGAATAGTTCTGGTGCCCACTTCAATTGGCTGAAATCTCTACTTTTGGATGCTCGATCTCAACTGATTTTTAGTTAAATAGCAAACATTTGGATGATAGGGTTCGGTTCCAAAAGTTGGATGAGCAGCCAGGAACAAGAAATGGTTTAGCCGTAAGATAGCCAGAAATGTAAAGCTTTGAGCACCAAAATGAGAGTCTGCCTTCCGCTTTTCAATTCATTTCTAACCGACCATCAAATTCTCTCAGATTTTTGTCCGCCTTACATTAATATATAGAATCAAACCACGACGTCATGAATTATTTTATTCAGTATTAAGGATATTTAGGAGAGTTTCGAAATAATGGATCTGGTGAATTGCTAGTGACTTTTTTTTCTTTCACTTATTTACGAGACAAAGTAAATTGTGGGACTTAAACTTGGGTCTGCGGCCCGGGAAGTGTCCCCTGATACCAGTTAAACTAGCTCGCTGATCATGAAAGTTTAATATTTAATCTTTTCGCTTTTAATTTTTAATTTATCATAAGTTACCTGCATATATGTATATTTATAAGCTGTGCTGATTTATAATTTGTATCTAATTAAATGTTTATAAATATGTTCATATATATACCTTATTAAGTTATAGAGTAAGAGGTGGCTCACTTCACTCGCTTAAGAATATTTAATCTTCAACGAAATTGTACTTTTTTTTAAATTAGAAACATCTTTATTAGGGTTTATTTGGATACAATTAATAAAGGAACGGAACGGAACGGAATGGAAAAGGGGGGGAGGGGGAGAACAGATGGGAAGGAAATCAAGAGAAGGGAAGTGGGGGGATAATAACTCTCACTCCCCCTCTATTTTCTCTTATCCAAACAAGGAAGTCATACTAATCTTTCAAGGCATGAAGTGTGACCGAATCAACATATAATGCCAATATACAATTTTTAATGAAATTGTAAGTTTTCTAAATCAGAAGTATCTTTAAAAGGTATAAGATAATGACGTATTGAGAGAAAAGGAGAATGACAGCTTTTTAAAAACAAACTTGGCAAATATTATGAGAAAGAATAAAATAGGAAATCACAGAAATTTTTATATGGTTTGATCCAACATACATTTTACCTCCTCTACTTTAAAAAACTTATATTTTACCTCTCATTTCGTTCACACTCTAGAACAACTTTTTGATAATTTAAATAGCTATTTGGTAACTATGTCACAGTAAGTTTAAAATTTTTTATATATTTTCACAGTTAATTAACATTAAAAGATGCCAGTTTGCATTTACATGAAAAAAAATAAATTTATAGAAAATAAAATTTAATAATTTAAAATATTTATTAACTGTAAAAAAATATTGGAGAGAATTGCAACCAATTGAAGATAGTTATCTTACAATTCAAACAAGGATAAAATATAGGTTTGAAAAAATTATAGAAACAAAATATAAGTTAGATTAAAGTAGAGAGGATTATTGTATGATTCCAAAATAAAATGACAGGATTTTGCAACCATCCTAGCTAGTAAAAGTACAAGGAACAATATAGGGATGACATAAGTTCAAGTAGAGGCGTCGTAGTCCTCTACAATTTTGGCTCCCTAATAGTGGTAAAATGCAACTAAGATCCCTCGACTTTCATGCTGCAGCCACTTTCTACCCCTTAACTGTCCTTGTACACCATCTAACTTCCTATACTTGTAATTCATCTTAATACCAAAACAATAAATAAATAAAACGATAGGAGAAAGAAAAGCTGAACCACGGATCCGTATTTATGTAGAACTTCGGAGGCCGCTGACATTTGCTTAAATTTGGTATTAACTCCGAGTGAATGGTATGGGTCCTAAGTACATTAATTCCACCTTCAAAAACAGTTTAAAGCTGAGCTGAATTTGTTACCATTTCTCTTTATTCTTAACCAATTAGTTGGACATAATTAATTTTCTTTTTATTATTGGAATTCTTTTTATTCTTTTGTTTTTAGTTCGGGGCTTGTAGAAACTTAGTTCTATAGGAATTTTGATAGGTGGGATTAATTTTAACGGTTTAGACCAGTATGTATTTCAGATAAAAGTGAATATTTTCAACATCGAGTGTTGAAAAAAGTTGCCCAATATTAATGAAAAGATAAGACCGGACGCCAGCCCAGTTCGTTCTCTTTGGTCACGGTTCGCTTTGAATCTCTCCATCCAATTTGAGGCTTTGAGCGGATAAATTAAAATGTCAAATGTGGCTGTGACCTTCCAAATTTCAAGTAACTTACATGGGAGCACTAGTGTTACATATGAATCTTTATTCTAATAATATATTAAAGATCTTAATTATTTCCATAGTTTTTTTCATTATTTGGTGAATATTTAGTATCAGTGTTAAAATTTTGAAAAAACTATTTAATAATAGCTTTTAATTTTTAGTTTCAATGATTTAATATCAATCATTAATAAATTATTTAAAATTTTGATATTAATTAAAAAAAATGTTGTAAATAAGAAAAATGAAGATAGGCTTTTAAAGAGTAAATATTCTTTCCACGGTCGGTGGAAAAAATAAAAGTTCCACCAGCAGTTAATTGGAACACTTCTATTATCTAATTAACACTTTTAATTTAACGGTGTTACTTAACGTTAAAACTTACTATTTAAAAAAGAAAAAAGAAAAAAAAAAGGGGCCGACGCCCTCAGCTGAACTAGTGTGCGGCCACCGGCAAAAAGGCCAAAGAGAACTTGCTTCAACCAAACTGGGAACGAAGTTGTTGTTTTGATATTCTTTGCATGTAGATTTGTTCTCTAATTTGTTTGCTTGGTTCTGTTTAGTGTTTTGACCTGCTAAATTATTGGTGCAGAAAGCCTTCAGAATAGGCCGAACTTGCTGACAACCTTTGAACTTGCTACAGCCGCAACAAACCAAAGAAGAAGTTGCTGCAACCTTCACGAATAGGTGGAACAAAATTGCTGTAGGTGCAAATTAGTTCTCCAAAAAAATTGCTCCAGCCACAAAATTTTCCTCCAAAAGAACTTGCTGACAACCTTTGAACTTGCTACAGCCGCAACAAACCAAAGAAGAAGTTGCTGCAACCTTCACGAATAGGTGGAACAAAATTGCTCTAAGTGCCGCAAATTATGTCTCCAAAAAAATTGCTCCAGCCACTAATTGTTTCTCTAAAAGAAACAGATTTGCTTCATCAATTGGTAAAAGGCTATTCTGCTGAGGGGGTCGATCCTTTCTTTTCCCATCCTTTTCTCTGTTTTTTTAGCACAGTAGATTTGAACATTTTTAGCAACACCTTTAAATTAAAAGTGTTAATTAGATAACAAAAGTGTTTATAAATTAACTAGTAGTGGAACTTTTTTTCTACACTGACGTGGATAGAATATTTACTCTTTCTTAAAATGCTATCACTTGGAATGCATTCATTTTTTTGCTTTTTTTCTTATTATGTGATCGCTTTTGAGTAATTTATTCTTTTAGTCAGTCCTAAGGCTTTTTGCGTTTTGCCACCACAAACTCGTCAAATTACCAAATAGTCCAAAAACTATGAAATCGTTAGCTTTGTTAGTCCTTAGGGGTATTCATCCAACCTGCTCAACTCACGAAACCGTATAGACCAAACCAAATTGACCCGTTCGCTATGTGGGTTTATACCGGTTATGGTGCAGTTTGGGTTTTAAAAATTAAAAACCAATATATATGTGACATGGTTCGGATTTTAATTTTGAAAGCCTATAAACCCGAACCGAGCTGCATCTTTAATAATCTCATAGAAACTTCTGTTTGAGGTTGAGGAAAGAATTGATGAGTTTGAACAAATTGAATCAGGTAAAATAGTTTCTTTTATATTTGTTGTTAGTATATTGTATAATATACACATAATGATACATCTAATTTGTAATTTACTATTCTACAATTTTACAAAATTTTTCTAGGCAACCCAGACATTACTTGTTATTGGTGTTAATTGATGACCACTCATTCAATGCATATTTTTTCTATGTACGCATGTTCTCATATTTAGAAATTTATTGTTCATAATTTTAATTCATTTTGAATATCTTGTAACTTAGTAGTTCCATATACAAGTGAAGTCAAGATCATTACATATAAGAAGCTAAAATATTTTGAAGTAATTTTGCACTCTAATCAAGCATGAGCTTTGACAACCTTATGTGGCAGGAGCTTTGCACTCCATATACTATCTTTGTATTTTGTAACAAAAAATCTACTTTGTGCTTGTGATGTTCTAAAGTATGGAATTGTTGATATTTTGTAAAACTATTTAATTTTCAGAACAACGTATTAACATTAAGACAAGTATTTTGAAATAGCTTAAATTGTTTTATAGGATAAACAAGATAAAACTGGTTAAATTGAACCACACCGAATCGCATTCTATTCAGTTTGGGTTTTAATTGGAGTTTGTGATAAGCGGTGCGGTTTAATTTTATATTATGTAACCTGGTCACCTATACAGTATGATTTGGGTTTAGGGTGAACCCGGTCAAACCTGCACCATGACCTAATTTGGATATTTTGCTAAGTGGCAGATGGAAAAGTTGAGGTGACACATTATTGCCATTAATTGATGACTTGTTTGCTCTTTTTTCTCTGATTGGTAATTATGGGGATTGAGTTGCTCAAAATACGAAATGTGAGTGATTAAAATAGTCAATTCTCCAGTTTGAAAACAAAAAAGCAGAACTCCTCCAAATTTTTGGAACGATTGCTGCCACCGCCGGTTGGGCCTCTTCCTCCAGTGCCGACTGGGTGTGGGCGGACGGAAATTGGCTGGCCGACGGGCCGTCGCGCTGAATCGATGTACAATTGATGAGCAATCGGGTGCTGAATCGATGAACAACGATTGATGTGATGAACAACGATTGAATCAGAATTTGCCTGCGGAAAGGATGGGCTTCGGTCCTCCTTGCAGTGGCGGCAGTTGGACAGTTAGAAGATGGCAACTGGGTGGCATCCGGAAGGTCGGGAAGAGGCCGGCGGCGTTGGAGTTTCGCAGATTCAGCGGTCGAATAGAACGTGGCGGAGCTCGGGTTTCCGCCTTCGTCAGGGTTTCCCACTGTGGCTGGGACGCGAATGAGATGGATGAAACCCTGCATCTCAGCAACGGGCGAGTTCATCATCCAGTCGGGACAGAGAAGAAGAGAATTGGATGAGTTAAGCTGCCATGGAAGCAGAGGTAGCGGACGAAGACTGATGATAACAAAAGAGTGGCGAAATAATGTTTTAGTCGCTCTATTGTTTTGTTTTGAGCAATTCAACACTTAAAATTATCCATCAGATAAAAAAGTCGACAAGTTAGCATTTGAACGTCCGTTAATTGCCATATCAGCTTTTCCATAGGCAAGGGTGCGAGACAGATAAATTATGACTGACACAACTAACGATTTTGTTGTTTTAGGACTACTTTAGTAAGTTGATGAGTTTTATGATTAAGTTGGGAAAATGTGAAAAGTTTTAGAACTGATTAATATTTTTTCCCTTTATTCTTTTGCCCTTTTATGAGTCATGGTTAAATTGTTCTTGAAGTTTTTCTATTTTGCTATTGGCTCCCACTCTCAATTTTACTTTTTCTTTTTCCTATTTTTGGCCCGATTTCAAATTTTCAACCCCCTGGCCGGTTCGTTGTCTTGCCATTTTTTATCCCGAGCTTTTGCATCCAAATTATTGGTTTTGTTTCGTATTTTTCCTTGTTTTCTTTTTTATGTCATAGTTAAATTAAACCCTGCTTTTAGTCTCTGAGTTCTCAGCCTTTTTGTCTGATTAGTCCCTGAACTTTCTCATTTGATGATTAGATCCCCAACTCTCGATAAAATCCCAATATATGAAAATAAAAAATCAAGCACCACATAAATTCATAATAACCATGGATGCTTCTGTCTGTTGAGTCGGAATTGACGTGTGATGCTGCAATAGATATTCAATATGAACAGAAAAGACTTCACACTACAGAGACATGCATGTCAAACTGAAAAAGAACAAAAGGGGAAAAAAGAAAGAAAGAAAGAAAGAAAGAAAGAAAACCATAAAGAGAAAATGGGGTCACTGCCAAAACCATGAAAACCATTGAAATGACTCTAGTAATTGATAAGACGTAAAGTTATCTGTTGAGAATTTGTGACGGACCTAGCTATAAAATCAAAATTAAAAATATTGATCCCAATTGAAGAGGCGAAGTAAAAGTTTGTAACTACTTTCGTTGCTATAAATAATTTTTCTACGGAACCGCAAGTTACTTGTCACTGCCACGAAATGAAATGAGGCAGCTGGTTGCATTGAACTTTATTTACCTTTTTGTTTTTTCCTTTTACTTTAAATTCTCAATAATTTAGGCAATAATTAAAGCAATAAAAGAGCAATTAAGTTTCATTAAATTAATTACTTGCCTGTTTGTTTTTATATACGGAAATGTGACGACACAGTATTTATTACAATTGCATAAACAGGCTTGCCGACCTCAACTATATCAAGTTCGGTTTTTAATATCTTTTTTTTTTGTTCATGTAATTAATTCCTTTCTTCTATATATGTAAGAGATGTGAGTTCACATTTATTCCCTTTGATACTACAACGACGTATAAAGTAACTAACTTAATTAATAAAATTTTGGACGAAATAGCGAATATGTGACTTATGTTTGTCAACTGGAGCAGATATGTGACTAACGTTTCAAACTTTGCTACATATGATACTGACACTACATTTAGACGGCAAATAAGGCATTGGAGGTTAACTATATAATCGACAAAATAAGGGGGAAGAAACCCTTGTTTTATTCCCAACATTCCCTTCTAGGGTCATCCTAGCCAACACTGCGATAGAGGGGTTTTCCTAGAAACCAAACAACGAGGACGCAAAGGGATTTGAGTCCTATTATGAGCATAATTCATCAAAAATCCATCCTTAATTCACACTCCATTAATCTAGCTGGTCCCATATCAAAATCAAATTAGGATTCATGAACACTTCAAAAATCCGAGAAATTGTTTTCGAGTATAGTTTATAATGTATGATGCAGTTTTTGAGATGAGAGGCGAAGAAAACCCCTTAAGATTATAAAAGGTCGCTTATTCATCATCCATCTTTTACCGTTCAATTTGCTCAAAACATTGCTCCCAAAATTCTTTGTTGCCTTGCTCTCTTGCTTTTGTCTTTCTCCGGTAACAGTTGCAATGCTTTTGCATCAAGTAATTCTACTATCTTTCTTGGCCGATACTCTAATCTAAGGCAAATTTTTCATGGTCATTAGGTGCATTCCTGGAACTATTTAGTGATGTCTTCTTTTCTTCTATCATTGGGTGCATTCCTGGAACTATTTAATGATGTCTTCTTTTCTTCTCTATTTCAAATGGCATCTTGTAAGCATACAAGAGGAAAGGCAGCCACCATCGCGTATTCGCTACCATATGGAGCCTTTCACCACTATAGAGAAGGTGAAGGTATGGGTCTCCCTTAGCTTAGGGAAGCTAGCTACGATCAAGAATATGCTACCCCTTAAGGTGATGAGGATTGCGCACCATAGGTGGGTTTTGGTCAATCGATATTAGAACTGCCCTTAAGAGAAAGGATATGAAGACATAGATATCAACAAGGATGTACTTACCATTGCTGAGCTCCATTTTTGCCTTTAACCCTCATTAACCAGTTTTATGTGTCGTATCACATCCCTACTACTTAGCTTCCCTCTAACTTCCTCACTCACCTAAATGCCTTCATTATTTACTACCTTCTACCAAGGGTCAAACCCATTCTTAATGCCTTCCTCCAATTCTAAACCCTCACTCTAAATAAGGGGTCAACCTTTTTCCACAATATTCCCAGCCCGATGGGCAAAATAAATCTTTTTTCCTTTGTCACATATAAAGACTCATGAGGATCATGGAAAGCCTATTTCTTCTTTGGCCTTAATGACCCCTAATGGTAATCCCCCTGCCAATGGATCAATCTCTCCCAACATGATATGAACAAGTGACCCTCTTTATTTGAAGACTTGGAGCGTGAAAAAATAAATAAAGGGTTGTTGACATGGCTGAATGCCATCATTGGCAATGAAAAACTTCAAGGGCCTATTTTCGCTTCCCTATCAACAAATCGACAAGGCAACCCTTCATTACATAAGTGTAATAAAGCCCCTTTAAGCTATAAAAGGGTGTCAAGTCCCCCTAATTTGTTGTAGCAGAAGAAGGGGTTGCTAATCGAGGCCTTTGAGTCATCGTTGAAGTGTAAGAGATTGATCAGCCGTTGACATGCATGCTTTCTTTCATTGTTTAAGTGTACAAATGTCCTGTTGAAAGAGAAAAATGGGATCAACGGTATAGCCAATGCCAGGAGGCTACAGTATGTGCTTGTAGAGGCGGCACACACTCCTCAAACCCTACAGAGACTCGTTGAAGATCTCACCGCCTCCACCCTTGTCTTCTCTTCCACTACTACCAACTCCACTCTCAAATTTGATGCCTTAACCTCTTGGGGCCATTCATGTCATTGTTGTAATAGAGTCACAGTCTCAAACTTGTGAGGTTGAGGCAGCTATATTAGGGAATAATGCTCTCCCTTTATAAAACTTTCAAGCTTTCTATTAGCAAAACTCTAATGCCATCTTTTTTTTTTCTTTTCAACTGCTCCTTAAAAGAAATATAAGGGGATGGACTTTATTTAGACAATCCCTCTACCTCCTTCACCTATGTCTTCATCAAGGGTCATTTCTATGACAACTCCTACCACCACATAGGTCATTCCCCAAGGCCATGGTAGGTCATCCAGTAGCCTACAAGGGCCTTTTTGATGCCTCCATTTCTATTGGGAAAAAAAATGACCTTGGTTTCCAGGTTGAGGTGTCTTGTTGCTAGATAAAGTAGAGCAACAAAACAAAATGATGGAAGAGAAAGGCATCTCCTTGCATTCACTATTCAACACCCAACGGGTCATCCACATGTGGAGTCCATCCTAGAGGACAAGTGGGAACTTCAATACTACATATTGGAGGCATTACACCTTCCCTATAACAGCCATTACTTTGTGCGCTTTCATTGAGGAGACAGATAAAATTTGGTGTGGATGCCTTGTTGCATTCTTGAGGTGAAGCCTATTTTTAAGACTTTAAGTTACCATTTAGTATTTATAGGAAGCCTCATAACCATTGTTGCTGGTGAAAGATGTGCTTTCTATGGAGGCAGCTTTAATAGGTGGCTGCCAAAGTCTAGGGCCTTCAAGAAGATAAAGTGACCCTGGAGAAAGAGTTCTAAGGTGAGAGGATGGCTTATTCCCATCACACGACTAAGAGGGACCAGCTTTGGTGACAGCTAGTAGATCAAGACAAGCTGCTTGAAGAGTGTGATGATAAGCTTGAGCTGTCTGCCTTTGTCCAGCAGCAACAACAAAAAGAAGTTGGTGTTGGAAAAGAACTAAAGCCTTTGGAAGACATGCTGGAGGGGGTTAAGAAGAAGCTCTCAAATGTGGAGTCCATCCCCTAATCTAAGTTGAAGAAGGTTGATACCAGAGTGACATCTCTTATTGATCAAGATCACAAGTCGATGGTCTTATAAAGGAGCTAAAGGAAGTGTACTCAAGAGAGCTCCATGAGGTCAAGTAGATAGCCAATAGGCATTTCAAAAAGCTAAAAATGGTAAACAGGAGTCTGGAAAGTGAGCTTGATAGAGCTGCCATAAATGAGCAGTACAACGGGTTCTTTATATGTTGATACCAAATTGAGAAAAAGATGCCTATGCTCGACTTCTCCTTCCTTGGGGCCATAGAAGCTCATGGTGATGATTGTTACACTTGGAACATGGACAATAAGCTTGGGACGCCTCTACCCTTGGAGAAACCTTGGCCAATTCTAATGGGGAAGAGTAGCAATGAGAGGATGCATTCTAGTACTTGCACCTTTCCTTGTATTTGACCTTTTTTTTTTTTGTTTATGCTTGTAATTTTTAAAATTTAATGAAAAGCAACATTGAAACATATGGGTACTTATTTGGCATTTATTTATTTAGAGACATTGGCATCACTAAGGCCTTATCATTCACATTTCAGCACTTTTAGTTAGAGTTAACTTAGATTCTTAGGATAAATTGTTGTTAGGATTAGCAACTCAAATTTTTTAGGCCCATTAAGCCTTTTAAGGGATCCATTTAGGCTTGCATTTCTAACATAAAACCTATTAAGGTCTATTAGGCCTCTTAACGGTCTATCAGGCCACTAGGGGTCTTTGCCCTCACTTCATTGGTTTAAGTTAGAAATTGTTTTGCCACCGTGGCCTCCATTTGGCTAACTCAGCCATTTTAAGTACAAGGGGCTAGTCAACCCTCAATTACATTACGGGTCCTCTAGAGTAAGGCCTCATTTATTTGGAATTTACACATGGAGATTTATTTGAATAATAATAATACTTAATAGAGCTTTACACTAGGCAAAGTAAGGACATAAGTTGTCTAAGTGATAGTTCTTAGGCCCAGTAGGCATATAGTAATTTAAAGATGCCTTACAAACTTTCCCAATTTGCAACCTAGAGGCAATCCTAATTGTTGGGCTTCAGGAGCCAAACAAACACAGTAAAATATAATTGAAACCCTCCAAGATCTAAGTGAAATGGGGTAAATCGGGTGTTTGAAAATTTTATACCTAATTCGGTTGAGATCTTTCACCCAAATGTTGAGTTGAATCACAAAACTTAAATAGTTAACATGCTTAGGCTCTCTATGGTATCCACACGAGCCTATTAGGATCACCACGCCTTCACCACATCTCGGTAGATGCGTTCCTCTTGCGCCCACAGTGTTAGCTTACGTCCTCCAAGGAATGGCAAGAGAAGAGTGCGGCTGGAACCATCAGAACCCTTTTGATTTCATCCCTAAGGAGGTTAGGGCAAGAGCTACAAAATTCTCAGTATATGATGTATTTATAGTGAGACTCAACTCCTAAGCCTAATGGGTTTCAAAATCCTAATTCAATTAGGCTTAATTTTGGGCTCAATTAATGGGTCAACCTTTGGGCCAATTATTAATATGAAATTATTATGAAACCAAAACCCAAACAATTTGGCCCATGCACTCAAATAACCCAATTGACTCTATGTGTGTGACCCAATAGGCTCCTATCACTTTGGCAGTGATCATAAATCACATTTACGATCATAAACAATGAGCGATGTCTAGCAGTATATCATTGCTACCCAAGTGACAAGATATTCAATGATTCGACTAAACCTCTATGATCATTATCCATATATGCCATTGTCCTTTTGTCCAAGATATCAAGACCAAGCACGAGACATGGAATGTGCCACTCTCGTATAGCCCAATCTATGATTTCTTGATTACCGAGTATACTAACTTAAACTGATGACATTGATATCATATATCAACTCATCCGAGCATGACCATGCATTTTCTTAGTCTCACTCTATCAAGGGGCCTAAAGATATCATTCCCGTTACACAGGAATGATAAATCCCATCTTGATCATACAAAACCCTCTACATGATATGTGATATATCCAATGGCCACCTTCATGTTCACTCAGTTATGAGAAACAAAAGGAAGTATAAAAGTATATGACTCACATGTAAGGAACCTTGATGATCTTAAGTCAAATGACTACATATAGCATGATCACTATGAGACTCACTTATGACACTCATATAATGATCCATGTAGCATTCTCATGGTGGGTAGGTCTAGTACACAAGTTCTCCAACTTGTACCTATATGTAGACTACATATCTCATATTAGTCTTCACATATGCTAGTCTTTATGTATTATTGTAACCCACTCCACAATAATACTAGACCAGGGATATTTAAGAATATTATTATTCTAGGGTTATAATTATATTTGATTGCGTTACACAGAAAAAAATAACAAACACAATTATTGGAACAATGCCTCAATAAAATATCATGATTCAATGTGCAAAATGCAATCATCTCATAATTGGCTTTTGGGCACAACACTAACACTAATTAGATCCAAAGCCATCATGGCATAGGCATTTTTCTACTAGCTCTAATTTCACAAGAACCATTCCTTTGACTCGATCTATTTATTCTTTACTTTGGCATTATGGAGTTGAGCTACCTTCTATTTGAAAGCACACAAAGAAACCCTAGCAACTTCCTGAATTCCTCAATTAGGTCTAATTTGGCATTGAGGACTTCTTCATCGATTTTGGCATAAAAAACTTAGACCTAGAATGATGACTGAGCTTCCTCTATTGGGATAAGTGGCCATCTTGTAGACAATTGTGAAGGGACTTTCTCTTGTTAGCCTTTGAGAGATCATTCAATAGTCCTAAAACACACTTTGTAATTCTTCTACCAACTTTCCTCTGGAATCAAAGAGCTTTATCTGTAGCCCTTCCTTGACCATATGATTAATGACATCTACTTACCTATTCAATTGTGAATGAGTAGTATTGGCAAAGTAAAGGCATACACTTTTTGCCTCAGCAAACTTTTACAACTTAGCATCATCGAATTGCCTACCATTGTTAGTGATGATGGTGTGGGGGCATCCAAAGTGAGAAATAATGTTTTTTCTTAGAAACTGTTTTACCCAAGGGGCTATAGTAGTCACCAAAGGCTTGACATTGACTCACTTAGTGAAGTAATTGACAGTGACAATTCAGTACTTTACTTGCCTAGGGATAATAGGTAATGCCCCTATTAAATCTAGTTCCCAGATAGTAAAGGAACATGGATAGTTGGTTGATGTGGCTTTTAAAGAAAGCAGCCTTTTAGGAGTTAAGTTTGTAGGAGTGGCATCATTGAATAAGGTCCATTGCATTCTTGATGATAGTTGGCCAAAAATGTCCTTGCCTATTTGTTGATGACAGATTCAAATCCGTTGTGGGCACCATAATCTCTTTGGTATATTTTTCCAAGGGTTTTAAACTAGGGGTGTTTATGGTGTGAGTTAATGTGGTTTAGGGCTAAACTCATAACCGCACCACATGATACATGATTTTACAGTTTAAAAACCATAACTGCACTGCTTTTTATACAAATCTAAAAAAAATCGCACCATATAAATGTGGTTCAATTGTGGTTTGGTTGCAGTTTTTTTTTCACGTCACAAATCTATCATACTAAATCTAAATAATTAATATAAACACATCACATAGAAAAAAAATAAAAATAAAAATATAGTTCAATCCATAAAACCAACACACATAAGAAATACAAATTTCAAATAAGCTAAATTTATCATCCTAAATCCTACACACATAAAAAACCTATTGTTTGTTTTCCATCACCAAAACACAAACAAGAAACTTATTGTTTGCAACATTCTATCACGATAGACCGTCAAAGCAAATGCTCATTCCTCAAACCTCAATGGCTACATAATGATGTCAAAAACATCATCCAAAACCGAACATAATAACATCAATCTATCATATTTGAACAAGTTAGAACGACAGAAGTAAAAAAATATGCATCCTTACCTAGAAGAGAAATGCAAGAATAACATTTCAATTATCATTGACATCAGAAGGAAAATGGGACTTAGATGGTTTTATGGAAAACTCTGTGAAAATGAAAAATAAATAATATCAATAAAATTTTCATAAGTATCAATATGGATTGTGCATTCCTTTAGTATTGGACTTTAATTTTGGATTTAAGAAATTAGTTTAAAATGATAGAATTAGGGATTAAAAGGGAGAAAGGATTATCCAATTAGGTATATAATTTTAATTTATATTGGATTATACCTCTCCTATCGGGCCAGTGCGATTTTTACTAGTTATGACATTCAAAAACAATAACCACACCATATAACATTCGGTTTTAAGATTTCTAAACTCGGACCATAACTGAAACTGCATAAAACTGCATACCGTTGGTTTGGTGCTGATTGGTTTATACGGTTTTGTAGGTTGATCAGGTTCCGTGTGCACCCTTATCTTAAACTATCTAGCAATAGTTAGGCACTTTCACCCCTATAAAAAGTGCATGACTATCACTGGATTACATACAAGAATGAACCTCCAATCTTTTTTATTTTTCATGAGTTATGTTTAGTTCTCTTATTTCCAAAAAGAGTAAGTATTGGTTTTCTTTAATCATCACTCTTAAGGCATCATTACTTAAGAAATTGGATCAAGGGCTCAATTAGTTTTACTTTCATAGCATCCTATTTGTCTTTTGACATGGCATTAGCTGTCATGTTCCTAGCTCTGGTTACTTTTTGATGTACATATGGTTAAACATGTTCATTAAGTTTTTAGCCAAGCCCAAGTACTTATGATGAGCGGGGTCATTTGCTCGCCATTTGATTAGCTTGGTTAACAATTAGCTAAAAGTCATTGTAAACCACTAGGCATTATAGCTCTACTCACCTAACTATTTTCAATCTTGCTTTTAGGGCCTCACATTCTACTATGTTGTTAGTGACTAGAATATAGAACCCAACTTTTAGCATTGCCTCCATTTCTAAAGGTCCCTTAAGAATGACCATTGGCACCTAATGATCTCGGTTGGAGACTTAATCAAAATACATTTCCCAGGAAGGGATTCCTTGTTCTCTTTAGAATCGGGGTCTCCCTCCACTAATGACATCTCCACTATCATACCCGATCCTTATATAGGCCTAGGGCTATAAGTATTTGTGTATGAATAACTTGTTATACAAGTTAGTGAAGGAGGTTAAGAAAATAAATGGGAAATCTTAAAGATTTATTGCAAAATAAGTTGATTTATTCTTACCGAGTTAAATATTTTGTAAGAGCAATGTGGTAATTTTTCTAGTTTATAAGGACAAAATTGTATGTAATCCTCATCTAGGGAACTTAATTGCTCAAAGATATAAAGTTTTTGCTTATTCTTACTATAAGGGATTGAACAAATTGGAAACTTGAGGGTTATATGTTACCATGTAAATTAGGTTAAGTCTTAAGTAGAGATTAAGATCAATTATTAGGACACTTGTCTTGGAGCTGCTTATGCATGCCTCCATTGAGATGAAGATGAAGTTTTGCTTTGGTTCTTGTTTGAAAAATAGAGTGAAAGTAAGAGCTCTTATGGATCTTGAGTTAGCATTATTATTCTTGTGTGAGGAAAGTGAAATCAAACTTGGTTTGCTCAAGAGTTAGTGTTGCTTCTGCATCAAGTCACGATATTGGATCATAATTGCTTCTAAAAGGTTTGTGTGTCAGGTTGATTTAGGGTAAGGGTTAGATTTTATTTTTTCTTATGGATTCATGCCGTCATTGTTTGAATTCTATGAGAGGTTTAGGCCCTTGGCAGTATCCAAGAGTTAGGTGATCCATGGCACTATTTTAGGGTTGTGTTATGCTTTTGGGCATCTATGTTTTCATAACTAGCTTATGAACTATAAAGGCAAGCAACAGGAACTTTTTTAAGGATAGGCTAGCCCTATCTAGGTTTTTGAGCTCTAAGATTAAACTAATAATTTATACCCTAAGTATATATAATAATTGATCCTAAGTAATACTGAGTTGCTTACTAGGTCTTGTGGTTGTATGTGTGTAGTGTGTGAGTTGTATGCTTATGGGATTTTTTTGAGCATGTTGACCGGCCTATTATAATGTTTGTATTGATATTTTTTTCGCATATACCATGTACTATTTGTTTTCTTTTGGTTGTTGGTAACTTATGGCAATTATGTTGAATCTACCCTTATTGAGCCTAAGTACTCATACCCCATATTTTTGTGTTTTCCAGAAATGGTCTTACAGACTGACTTTGAGTTTTATTATAGGATTTTGAGGTGTTTCTATGCAGGTATATAATTTTTTATGCTTAATTTCCTAATATGCTCAATTAGATGGAAACTAGGGCTAGGCCTTGGTGCTAGATGTAGGCACTAGGTCCTAGTAATAGGGGAACTATCTGTGAGGTCTAGTTTTAGTTGATATAGCCACAAGTGTATGAATTCTAAAACAACTTATATAATCGTGTGTGGTTAAATGATGGCTTGTATTCATTTTTATGGTAGACTAGGCCATCTATTCATATGTAGGCTAATAAAAAGTGTTCCCAGGCAATGTATGGGCAAACTAGGTTTAACAAGCCTATTTAGTTCTCTTGAATGCATTGCTAAAGCATATACTAGTCTTTGTGATGTTATGAACAAAGATGTGTGTAGAATATGCATCTTCATTTACTACTTGTTCTAGAACACAAAAATAGGTGAATTTTGGCTTTGACTTGAACAATTTATTATTTATCAAGTATAGTTTTGCCGTAGGCCTATTTTTTCCACTTTCCCATGTATTAAACTAGCTTAAATAAAAAATTTGAGCTAAAACACTCACCTCTACCTTGCTTAAACAATTTATGTTGTATTTAACAAAAAATCTGCCCTAACAGAATTTGTGGTTTGGCAAGCTTTGGAACTTAGGCTCTGTTAATTGCACTATAAGCTTCCCATGCTGTTTATTTATTTTTCAAGCAATCTTTATTAGTTTCTCCTACAAACGTTTAGGCCATAGGCAGTTTAGGGTGCCACATTCATAATGAAGTCTACCAAGGCTTGTGCCTATATAGCCCACTAGGATTCAAATTGTATATCAAATTCTCCAAGCTTGATACACCATTTTGCTAGCCCCCCCAAAGTGTTCAAGCTTTTGGAGAACACCTTTTAATGGGAACCACATTTTTAATGATCCCATGAGTATGAAAATAAGGCCTTAATTTCCTGGAGGCTACCATTAGGGCAAAGACAACCTTCTGCAATAATTGGTTTCATGGCTCCACCCCTGGGAGGATCTTACTAATTAGTATGTCGGCCAATGCTCAGCCCTTTCTTATCAGACTATGACTACTTGGTAACTATAGTGTACAATGTAAAGGCCTTCCAAGTATTGACCTAGCTCTGGCGGGCTAGCCAGGGTAAGTACCTCATTTTATGTTTTATTATGCAATGCAAGTAAGTTAGTTAAGTTTTAGAAGGTTCAAAAACCATTAAAGATTCCTAAGACTTACTGGGGGCATTTTGGTAATTTTCCCAAAAACTTGTGGCAAATTCATAATTTTAGTGAAAATGGGGTCATATGTGTAAAAGTTACCTATGTAGGCAAGAATGTAAGTTTTTTTGCCCATAAGAATGAAGGAAGTTGGTTGAAGGGCTTAAGTGTACAAAATTAAGAGTTTGAGCTAACTGTTGTTATATGGACACCAAGGGAAAAATTGGCTTGAGCTAGGTTAAGGGGGCTAAGTGGAATTTGTTGGGACTTATTTTACAGTCAATGGAAAGTCCAAGAAAGGCCAGAAATGTCATCAAGTAGAGAGTGGGAGGTTAAGTGACAAAATGAACAAAGGTTGTGGAGTGGATGTGAGAAAGTGGGGATTTAAAGTGGGGATTTAAGAGGAATTATGGGTGAATGATGGCTACTATTCACCATCATCCTTTTCAAACACGTTTCTTTCCTTCCACCGCCATTGGAAAACCTTCCAAACTCATGAAAAGATTTATTCTTGGTAAAATTGAAGGTCTCTAAGTGCAAGCAAGCAAGTTCAAGCTAGGAGATGGGTGTTTATAGCATTTTGACGGTGTTTAAGGAAGTTTGAGCTCAAAATCAAGGTAATTACTCTTCCATTAGCTGAAGTTTCATTCCTCCTTGATTGAGTAGCATATATTGGTTGTGCACAAGCTTAGTTAGGTGCTTATTGTGAAGCATTTGGCTTGGAACTTGAAAGAACACCATTGAAGCCCTATAGTGAATAGTGTCCAACAACTTGTTTGGTCTTGCATTCAAAGGCTTAAGGTAAGCGATTTTAAGTATTTTCTAAAAAATTAAAATGAATTTAAGTTTTATCTAAGCTTTGGAACAAGTTTGTGGTGGTTTGGAAGAAGATTGTTCAAGGTAGAACCAAGAAACCAAAGTTTCGCGAAATGTTGGAAGCCCTTGGCATTGAAGTGCCAATGCCCATGCTGTAGCACTCATGTAGGCTTACCAGGGTCATACCCTTGACACCCTAGTGCCATGGCCATGTTGCAGGGCCCAGGAACGCTTACCAGGACCTAAGACAGATGGGCCTTGGCGTTACAGTGCCAGGGCAAGTTTGAGCATGAGTTGGGGGCTATCTCAAAGCCTCCCAATGTGTTGCTAAGTGTCCTTGGACATCCATAAGATGTAATAATTGCCAAAATTAAGAATTAATCCTCTCCCAAGTAAGTTTAATGTATAAAAAGTTGGAAAACAAGGTATGTGTCTAGGGTGCCAGCACCTTGATGGTTATGGTTGTGTATGGTGGGTAAGCAAGGGTCAGAGCATTGAGCAACTTAAGAATGAGTTTCTCAGACCTTGGGAACTAGTGAAGGAACTAGCCATAGACCCCCAAGTTAGGCCCAAAGAGGCTAAGATGGGCCAAGTTGGAAACCTAGCAACCCAATGTTGAGGGCTTATGATCCTTGGGAGCTAGTGGAACCCTAAGTTGCCCAAATTAAGCTCATTAAGGTTGATAAGAGTATTTGATTGACAAGTAAGCCAACAAGGGACAGTACGGGGTGGACAATGTAGTCAGGTTAAGTTGAGTTGCTAAGGGTGAATGTTGCCTTAAGAAGAAAGTAAAGGCACTAAATAAGGACAAAGGTGGGTGTTAGACACCTAGTGACCCAAGGGTTGGGGTTGTAAAACCTTGAGCACTTGGGAGGATGAAAGTGTGTCACAACCAAGTCTTGTTCTTGGTAAGTATAAGCGACTAAGGGACTTGATAAGTATAGCCATTAAGTTAACTACCCATCATAATAAAAAAAGGGAAAGAGGCAGGTAAGGATTGAGTAGGTGACAACTTGCTCTAAGGTGTCTGTAAGTGGACAAGTAAGGGTGTGTAGGTGATGACTTACACAAAAGGAACCCGTTGGGACTTTCAAGGTAAAGTATCTTGGATGCAAGGGGCTAGTGTCTAGTACCTCAGTTGTATGAGCTCATGTCAAAATAAGCACCGATGAGTGTAAGAGAAGTCCTAAGCGGATGCACATGTGATTTATCCATCCAACCATATATACATATTGCATGGCATATTATATTTGTTATGTTGTGTTTGTGCTTGTTTGTTTATATTTTTTCTCCTTGTAAGGCTTGTTGTGTATTATGTTTGGATCTATGCATATGTTTGTGATTTGCTTGCTTGCTCCATATAGATATTTCTTAGAAATCCTTTACTGAGTGCTTATTGTACTCATCCCTTTAAGTTCCTTGTTGTGCAGATTAAAGGATAAAGGAGTTGGATAAGTGGCTTGGAAGCTAGAAGTATTGCTAAGCTAAGTTCTTTTGCAGGTACTAATTTTTCAAGCTTTTCTAGATCAAGGTTTGTATGATGATGTGCTGCATTAGCTACAAATGTTTTCATCGTTTCCTTAGATTAGGAGACTAAGTAGTGTAAGGAATTGTCCATGAGGCTTACACTTAAGTTGTCAAAGGGTGAAGCTAAGTGGAAAGGATCTTGGTATAAGTACACTATACAATGCCTATTACCTCAGTTAGGGTACTTTAAGTACTAAGTGTTGTGTTTAGAGTTAGACTACTAAGGGTTACTTTTTGGTTGTACATAAAGAGTTTCATATGTACAATACTTGATTATTACCTAATGGTTAAGTTATTCTTGTTTTTCCAGCTTTGGCTCATTTTTTATTGGTTTTAAAAGTCCTGTCAGTAATGTTTGTATTTAGTATCTTTTTTATTATTATCTGCATGGCCAAAGCAACTTATACATATTCTCTGTGTAAAGTAGGTTAAACACTAGTTGCATATAGGGGTTTATGGATCTTAGGTAGTAATTAGCCAGTTGTAACCAAGTGGCTCAAGTTGCAATGATTGAGGCTAAGCACTTCCACATGCTCTTGGGTTAGGCATTTCCACCACATATAAGGCTAAGAGGTCTCCAGGGTAAGGTTGGTTAAATGTTTGGAGTTGTTTCAAATAATCCTCAATCTGCTGAAAGGCTTTTCTACACTTATTATGCATTTGAATTCCATTCCTTTCTTGAGGATCATGAAGAAAAGATGACACAAGTTCCTGAACTTGAAGGCAAAGCGTCCAAGGTCAACAAGTATTCTACCCAGCATATGTATACCCTCATTCTTTTTGGATTAATGTATATTCAAGATGTGTCAATTTTATCTGGATTAGTGTTGATCCTTTATCAGCGACCATAAAGCCCAAGATCTTCTTTGCTCCAATTATAGACTTCTTGGGATTAAGGCTTGCATTGAACTGTTACATACATTGAAAGGTTTCCTTGAGGTCATCAATATGAAGATTTGGGGCCTTGCTCTTCATAATCATATTGTAATGATCCTAGCTCAGATGGGGTCCTTCCAAGAAGACCATGGAACCAAGTTCGACACTAGTTACAGTTGGCTAGTAAATTACTTGTCCCATTTTAAAACCTTTCATGCATCTAGTTATTAACCTAATAAGCACTATGCATGCAATTTCATTGACTTGAATTTTTCTTTGAGAAAATAAATCAAAACATTGATGTGGCTCTTATAAAACATAAATAAATCAGAAGTCAAATCATAAAATATAGTGTTTTTACCTATAAGTAAAAACTGTGCACATGCATCATTACACAAGTGAAGACTATGTACATGCCTAAAAGCAACTAAAATACTACTCAATCTAAAGACACCAGAGGCTAACTAGCATAGATTCATATATTGGAAAACTACTACTAAGATTCATGCTTCACTATGTCCTTCCTTGTGCCACTAACCTCTATAAGGCCAACAACAACTACAATTAGCAACAACCAACTTTACTAGTGAAACCAAAATCATTGATGATTCAACAGGTAGTTTACTTGTATATGAAACACATGCTTAAAAAACCTCTAAGGTCTTTAGCTCCTTATAGATACAATCTACATAGCAACACTTGATGCTCCGAGACATCTTTGATGTAGGAAATTGGTATGTTAGTAGCAAATGTGAACAAAGACACTAGAAGGAAAGAGCTCTACAAGACAAAGGAAAAAGAGAGCTAAGGGGGTTCCCCAAAACATTTTCTAGCAGGGAACCTCTAATGCTTAAGTCAGACTTAGGATTTTGAAAAAGAAAGCAAGCATGTAGAGTGGGGTTTTGGATCCTTTACCTAGGAAGGGATTAGGAGTATTTAGAGAGGGAGAAGAGCCAAGTGGCTATTAAGCTTAGCACAAGCATAACGGAACACATGTATAGCTAGATTGATGGATCTAACCTTTTTCCTCCCCAAGGAATGATCCTTGCTAGCTAGGCTATACAAGTAGGCAAAATGATGCTTTGACATGATTTGGAGGAGCAAGGTGATAACTAACTAGCTAGTGGTCCTAAATACCATGTGTTGATATGGTGAAGGAAGGTCAGGCTTCTAGGCAACCCTGTTTGGGGTGAGGTCGGTATTAATGGTTCGAAGGTGCTCCCCTGCTAGTTCCCCTAAGGGTGACCTACTTCAGATCCCTTTGACGGACGGGACCATCTTCAATTGTGCTAGTTGTTCAACAACAAGTTGGGGTGTTAGCCCTTTAGTTATCACATGCCCCCTGAAGGAACCGAGGCAAGATGTGGCTTTGGCTAAATTTATGAGTTGATGTAGGACAATTCGGCACTAAGGATTTGTTTAGGCATTTAATGTTGTGATCCTTTTGCTTGCCTTATTTGGGCCAATATTATCCCTCGTTTGAGTAGAGGTTCCTCACTTCTCATTTTGTATTTCTCTTATTTTCTTTCGCTTTTTGGCTTTTCCTTAGCTTTCTCCTTTTTTACACTACGATCTTTGCGGAGAACCAATTTTTGGCATCCTTTTGCAGTGTTTATTTGATTCTTAGATAAGGTCCGTGGTTGATTTAAGGTTCCCCTTTTTTTCTTTTCCTTTCCCTAAATTAGTTGCTTAGGTTTATGAGGTAGGATAGATAGCTTGCCAAGGTGCCAAAGTTAGGGCTGTCGAGGAAGGTTGGTGTTCTCTAGATTCCCACCTCAGTTGCACCACCTTGGAGAAGATAGAAAGTGGTGCACAAAGTTCTACCTATCTTCTTATGTCAAGGTTAGCATCCATAAATGAGGTGAGTTGAGCTACCAATCTGAGGTGGAAGAAATAATTGTTTTCCGGACTCAACTTAAGGTGGGTCTTTAGTATCCTCTCCCAAAGATGATCATAGAGTTTTTTGAGTTTCATGACATTGCCATCAACCAACTCCCACCAAACTTCTATTCCCATTTCAATGCATTTTCATGTATGTGTAGGGTCTTTAAGATAGTCCCCAACTTCCTTCTTTTTTGTCCTGCATGTTAGTGTTATGCCCAAAAACCAATCATGGATCATTGTATTTTTCACACTGAGTCATGATATTTTATTGAGACATTATTCCAATAATTGTGTTTGTTGTTTGCTTCTACGTAACATAATCAAATGTAATTATAACCCTAGAATAATAGTATTCTTAAACATTCGTGGTCTTGTATTATTATGGAAGTGGGTTGCAATAATACATTAATACTAGCATATGTGGTGACTAATATGAGATACGTAGTCTACATATGGGTACAAGTTGGAGAACTTGTCTACTAGACTGACCCGCCATGAGAAAGCTACATAAATCGTTATATGAGTGCCATAAGTGATTCTCATAGTGATCACAGTATATGTAGTCCTTTGACCTAAGTTCATCAAGGTTCCCTATATATGAGTCACATACTTTGATACTTCCTTTTGTTGCTCATAACTGAGTGAACATGAAGGTGGTCATTTGGTATGTCACATATTATGTAAAGGCTTTTGTATGATCAAGATGAGATTTTTTTCCTCCTATGTAATGAGAGTGATATTTTCAAGCCCCTTAATAAACTGAGACTGAGAATATGCATGCCATGCTCAGTTGAACTGATATGAGATATCAATGTAATTAGTTTTAGTTAGTTTACTTGAGGATAAAGAAACTAAATCTTGGGTCATATGAGAACAACACATTCCATGTTACATGCTCGGTCTTGATATCTTTGACAAAGGGATAATGGTGTATATGAATAGTGATCATAGAGGCTTAGTTGAATCACCAACTATCTTCTCACTTGGGTAGCAAGGATGTGTTGTTGGACACCGCCCATTGTTTATGATCATAAATATGATTTATGATCATTGCCAATGTGATAGAGCTTATTGGTTTGCATACTTAGAACCAATTGGATCATTTGAGTGCATGGGTCAAATTGTTTAGTTTTGGTTTCATGATAATTGCGGATTAATTATTGACCTAATAGTTGAGCCAATATTAAGCCTAAAATTAGGCATAATAAGATTAAGGTTTTGAAACCTATTATGATTGGAAGTTAACCCACACTATATATAATTTATATAGTAAGAATTTTCACAGCTATTGCCTCCCAAGGACAAAACTAGAAAGGTTCTGAAAAGTTTTATCCACACTCTCCTCTTGCCTTTCCTTGGTAAATGTAAGCTAGCGCTGCGGGTGCAAAAGGAACATGTCAATTGTTCAAGTTTTAGTGATTCGGCTTAACAGTTGCATGAAATATCTTAACCAACTAAGTATAAAATTTTCAAACACCTGACTTACTCTATTTCACTTGGATCCAGGAAGGTTTTGATTAAGTTCTGTTACGCGTGTTTTGCTCCTGAAACCCTACACCGTATTACAAGCACCACCCTGTTTTGAAGGGTTCTTTCTATTTCTTGCTACCTCGAGGGACGAGTAGTAATAAGTTCACCTTCACCTTTTCCATAATGGATAGTTGGAGAGGTTGGCAAATGAAGTACTTTTTTATCTAAAAGCTAGAGTCTTAGGGAGAGGTGCCGATGAAGTTGGCTTTGAGAACTCTAGTTGCAAATGTAGGGACCCTTTCAAAGTTCTTGCTGTGGATCTGAAAAGCCGATTTAAGGATTTCAATGACCAAATTAGGTAGGTAGAAAATTGGGCCAACCTTCCGCCCGAACACGATTCATATCCCTTCTCTATTTGGTGGGATATTATGGCCAAAGAAGTACGTTAAGAACTAGGTGTTGTAATGGAACACTTAACTGATCTTACTATGACCAAGCTGGGCGTAAATAAGCAGGAATTTATAATAGTCAAACTTCTTTAGGATGAACTTTCTTATCCAAAACTTGTAGAGAGTAAGTTCCATTCGTTATTGAATGCTTGGATTGTCCTGTGCTTTTATTGATGTTTTTGTCTTTTAGCATAAATAGGTGACAGGTCTACCAACTTCTACAAAAATTTATTCCTGGGCCAAGTGTAGAAAGAGGAGCAAACCAAAAAGGGAAAGGATAATAAGGCCCCCAAGAAGAAGAAAGGAAAAAGCTCAGCTGAGTTGAGTTTAAAGAAGGCCAAGCATGCTTCTTCCCCCTTCCACCTCCTCCTGAAGTCGTCATGGAGGTGGCCAAACTACTAAAAGTTTCCATTCACTCTGCTCCCATTAATCCTTCTTCGGTGGCCGATACCTTGAGCACTACTTTGGCCATTTATAGCGTAAAAGAGTTTGAAAAGCAGAGGAGAGAGAAGGGGAAAGTGATTCCTTCAAAGATTCTTAACATCAGCGATTTTGAGGAAGATGCTATCGGCATCACTAGCAAGGTGCCTCCATCAAGTTCGGTCATTAACCTTTCATCTATGAATTTTGGGTACTTTGTAATTTTAGATTATATAGATGACTAGTTAAGGACCAATATGGTAATCAAAATTTGTTAGGATCATGGAGGAGAGTCCACCTTCGCAGACTAGGTCACTGACCATGAGAGGAAGCATAAAGTTCCAGACTTGAAGATCCCTCTAGGCAAGGTGCCAAAGGAACTATTTTGGCAGTTCACTGAGGACATGGATTTGTTCTCTGAGTACTAACAAAAGATGGTGCCTTAAATGTCAAAGGCATCATGATGAATGTACCTTTCAATCTCTAACAAATTTAGGTCCAAAAGAGGAGATTATTGCTACTCAGATCACCGAGCATGTAGCACAAGTAACTATTTTACCTTATCTTGTACTTAGAAAAATTTGGCACTTTTTGGATTCTAACTTCATACTTGCATCCTTTCTTCTTAGCTGCTTGTTTATAGGGGCTACTTCTGAGCATGGACTCCCAGGTAGAACATGATTCACTCCTAGATGAAGGAGGCCTTGGTGAAGGCCAAGGATGCACTGGAGACCATTTGCCACAAGTTTGGGTAGCTAAAGAAGATAGCCATGGAGGACGTGTCTGGGGTTAGTCAAGAAATTTTAGAGCTAACCTAGATGCTCTTTGATGATTCCTCTTCAAAGATGGCTGATCTCGGGAAAAGGCGGGCCGTTTAGACTTCTGTGAATAAGGCTATTCAAGCAGAGATGGGGGCCCTTACTACTCAAGTTGCTATTATCTTGAAGGAAAAACAATAACTAAAGTTGAGGTAGATCAGATGAAGAAGTCCAAGAAGAAGAAGAGGAAGAAGAAGAATGAATTGGATGATCTAAAGAAGGATAAGGCTAGGTATGAGGAAATGTCAAAGGAGACCTATGAAGTCGCTTTTGCCTTGCACATCATCAGGTCTTGTGCCACTATCCAGATTTGGACTTGTTCTTTGTTTGGGCTCTTGATATTCCTCGGCTGCTTTTTCAGCTTGGTTCAAAATGAAGCTCTTAGGACTTCCTCAGCAGGTCATTTTGGAGAAGCAGTCTTCAGAATAGGATGCTGTTGAATATGACACCCTCGAAGAGTCTTGGGATAATAACGCAGGCATAGATAGGGCTTTTGCTCATCTATTTTTTTTACGTGTATCTATAAAGGTAATGAAGTTGTTTTTACTATTCGGGGCTTTCATCTTTCTTCTTTCTTACTAGCTTGTGTTTTCTCCAAATATTTATCAAAGATGTTCACTATATTTCGTACTCCATTTTTTTAGGATGCTTCTCAAGGTGAGCTTTTGAATTCACAATTTTAAGTTTTTTGAGTGCAATGAAAATTTTTTAAGTACCAAATATCCTTTGCTCAAAAGGTACTTACACACCCTTCTTTGGCTCGCCCTTTGTAGAAAATTTCCCTAAGTATTTTTTGGCCATAGTACTTTTTCAAGGAGTTCGAATGCCAAGTGTTCTTTAATTTTGCTTCTTTGGCATCGACTAACTTGAAGACTACCGCTCTTACTTCTTTGTTGATGAGGTACGGTCGTCCCCAATTTTCCCGAAAGACACCATGGGCAGGTGTTCAAGGTTCCACTTTGTGAGTTCAAAGTACCAGGTCTCCTACTTTGATTCATTTAGGTTTACGTTTGTATTTTCTATGGCGGTGACTCTTTGCTGGAAGGCCTTTTACCTTAGTTCAGCTATTTCTCTATGTTCTTCGATCATGTCCAGGTTGACCTTTAAACCAAGCTTGTTTTGGTTTTGATCAAAGTCTTGGACTTGGATAGAGGGGCTTACCATTTTAATTGGTAGGAGTGCCTTTGTTCTGAATGTTAATGAAAAATGGGTGTCTTTAGTCGCTTCCTAGGAGTTGTTCGGTAACTCCACAAGACACTAGGGAGCTCACAAGGCCATTTCCCTTTTGTCTTCCCTAATCTTTTCTTTAGCCCATCTTTCAAAGTCCTATTGGTCAATTTAACCTGTTTGTTGCTCTGCTGGTGAGTTATTTTGCAGAGTGCAAGTTTATGCTGAGGTTGGTCATGAATTGCAAGAAGCTCTTGTTTATGAATTGAGTTCCATTATGAACAACTAATACGCTTGGGCAGCCAAACTAGCAAATAATGTTTTCTCAAATGAAATTTTGCATTACTTTTACCAATATGGTGGCCAAAGTTTCAGCTTCAACCTATTTAGTAAAATAATCAATTGCTACCATGCAGTACTTGACTCCTCTTGGGGCCATGTGCAAGGGACCTATGAGGTCAATGCTCCATACTATGAATGGACAAGGATAGTTTGCCGAAGTTATGACTTCGGATGATGCCTAATGTATTGGGCAATGTCACTGACATTTATCACAACATTTAAGCAGTCTTGGAGCATCTTTGTGGATGGTCAGTGAAAAGTACCCTTTCCTAAGAAGGACTCCAGTGAATGCATCAGCTCCAATGTGGGATCTACAAATTCCTTCATGCACTTCCTTTAGTACTCCCTTTACCTTATCTTCCCTGATGCATTTTTGCTACGAGTTAGGATAGCCTTACCAATATAGCTCTTCACCTAGGATGAAGTATTTCCTTGACCTCAATCTTGCTTTTTCCATTTCCTGAAGGTCATCAAGTAAGACTCCTTTTGTTAAGTACTTTCTTAGTGGAGCTCTCCACCCATCATTACTGATCACTAGTAGTAAAGAAGTTATTCTTGGGGTATCTTGAACTTTATTGTGGTGAGAGGATTTGGCTAAAATGTCTGCTTCCATATTCTATTTTTGATGTACCTTCTCTATTTGCACATTTTCAAACTTTTGAATCATGCTATTCATGAGGTCATGATATTTCTTCAACTTTGGTTCTTTGACCTTGAATTCTCCTTTTAGCTGCCAAACTAGGAGTTATGAATCACTACAAGTGTGTAGGGACCTGATTCCAACTTTGAGGGCTAATTCAAGCCCAGCTATCAGGGCTTTATACTCGGCCACATTATTTGTTACATGAAAAGAGAATTCAATAGACCTAATAGTCTGCATCCCTTCTTGGCTACAAAGAATAATCCATACTCATTCGTGTTCAGAACCAGATTCTTAGGAAGTTCAGCAATGAAGTCTGCTAGCTCTTTGGCCTATATGGCCTTTCTTGGCTCATAAACAATATCATATTCTCTCAGTTATATGCACCATTTGGACAGTTGCCCAGAATGGACAACTCTTTTTTGTGACATTTATCAAAGGTAAGCTATTTCAGGTGATTATAGTGAAACCTATAAAATAAGGCCGAAGTCACCTTCTAGCTAGGACTAAGGAGTAAATAGCCTTCTCTAAGATTGGGTATCTTACTTCGGCATCATGCAGGGATTTGCTTACATATTACATAGTTGTTGTTTCTTATTTTCTTATTCTTTAACGAAAACCGAACTTACTATGTTTTCATTGAAAGAAAGGTAAAGTTTTAAGGGTTCACCATCCTTTGGTTGCTGATGTGTGGGAAACTATGCCAATACTATTCTAGGTTATTCCATGTTTTTTGGCATTCTTCATTCCACGAGGATTTATCCTTGTCTTGATCAAACACTTCTTTAGTAGCATTGGTCGACACCTTGAAGAAGAGTCGACATCAGTCCCTATAGTGTGATATAAACTTACTGAGCATGGTTATTTTGCATGTAAGTCTTTTTATATCTTTAAGTGTCTTCGGTGTCTGTCTGTCAAGCAAGCTTTTTAACCTTCTCAGGATTAGCATTAATTCCTCATTCAAAACCCTAAAGCTGAGGAATTTGCCAGCCTTGACATTGAGTATGCATTTATCTGGGTTCAACTGAAAGCCATATTTTTTGACCTATTGGAATGTTCCCCTTAGGTTGCCAATATGATCATTCAGCAATTTTCTTTTAAAGATCATATCATCCCCATAAACTTTCATGTTTTGCCCAATTTTGTCAATGAACACTTTGTCCATGAGGTGTTGGCAAGTTGCCCCCAGCATTTTTTAGTCTGAAAGGCATTAAGACATAGCAGAATGCCCTTTAATCAGTGTTGAAGGATTTTTTTTCTTCATCAGCTGGGTTCATTCGAATTTGATGATATTTGCTAAAGGCATCCAAGAAACTCAGCAAATCATATTTGGCTGTTGTGTCTATAAACCTATCAATTGAAGGCAAAGGGTATTAGTCTTTTAGGCAAGCGTTGTTCATTCTTATGAAGTCTATTCACATCCAAAGTTTATCATTTCCTTGTTTGGTTTCTTTGAGGATATTGCTAGGCCAATTTGGATATTTTACTTATCTAATTACGCCCGCCTTGAGGAGTTGCTTTACCTTTTTCTTGATGAAGTCCCTTTTGTTTAGGGCGATGTTGCATTTCTTTTTCCGAATAGGTTTAGCATCAGGACTCATTCTAAGAGCATGTAGAATTATATCCGGGCATGTTCTTCAGCAAGTGGGCAAATAAGTCTTTATTTGAAAGCAGAAAAGTTACAAGGTTTGCCTTTTCCTCTTGCAGTATGTTTTTTCTCACTTGAGTATTTTGGCCAAGAATCAATTACAGATCCCAAGTTTGTACTTTCTCTTTTCCATTCTTGCCATCATTCAGGATGTTATCCTCGTTTGCTCGAAGTCCTTCCATAGTGTGAGTATAAATTTTGGAGGGGGATTTTCTAGCCTTAACAAAGACCTTTAGGAATTCTGCCTAATCAATGAAGATTTTAGCATCCCCTTCGGCTATTGCGAAGGTTAAGCTTAGGTACTTTAAATCCAATCTCATGTGAAGATTACTGAGCACCTGCCTGATGAGTATGGCATTATATGAAGAATGGACATCAATAACTATAAACCTTGTCATGGTGGATGCGAAAGGTTCAATTCCATCCTTAACATATGTCCCTTCTAGCATTGATGGCAAATCTATCCATCCAAGGACAAGGAGCTCCCTTGGTCATATGCCAAATGTAGGAGACCTCATTGGGCTGAGCTTGTCTTGAGAAGTTACCAAATATGGCAATAGGTAAGCAAAAATGACATCAGCATTTGAGCCATCATCGCATATGACCCATCATGACGAATTTAGCTTATTCATAGGGTTGTTGAATTCAATCAGGGTAATTTCATGTTCTTGTTGTTTCATCTTTATCGAGGGTATACTATTGGTAGTGGTTTGAATTACCCCTAATGGTGAAGGGTGCTGGCTTTGGGGACTTCTATTAGTTCAATATCTATCAAGGTCATACTCTTGGTTTTCCATCTTTTTTTCTTCATCTATTTTTTTCATGTGACTTCGGAAATGGGAGACAAAGGTAATAATGAAGTTGCACTTGTTTGATCAAGGACTCTATATATTTTCTGACCTAGAAGTAGTGTTCAGTGTTATAGCCATGATCTCGGTGAAATTGGCCATACATCTTTATATTTTTCTTATTTCTAAGGCCATGGCCCTCGGTCATTGAATCATTACTCCTTGCTTTTTGAGAGCCATCAAAATGTTCAACCTTGAAGTGTTTAAAGGAGTAAAGGTTAGAGGCTTCTTTCAGGTTTTCCATGGTTGGCTGCTCTCCTCCCCCTCATATTGAGGTGGGTGGGCAGCCTTCGATGTTCTAGTTGCCATACTTTGGTCCACTTATTCAAAGTTCCTCAGCAATCATGTGCTGCTCAGCATTCCTATAAAATTCACCCAATGTTTCAAGGGGTCCTTTGAAAATTCATAGAACAACTAGAAGTCCTTTTTGAGGACTCTAGTCATTACCAAAATCTGAATTTCTAGTAAAAAATATGTGACACTTAAGGCTTCCCTGTTGAACCTATCAACATAATCCCAAATGGTTTCACTATTCTTCTAAGTTATGTCAAGTGTATCTTCACCATTGTGCGGCTTCTAATAAACTTCTGGGTGAAGGCTGTGGAAACCTCCTTGAAGCTTAAAATGGACCTTGATGCCAAAGAGTTGTACCAAGCAGTAGCAGTTCCTAAGAGTGTCACTTTGAATCATTTACAGAGGGCAGCATCATTGGTGCCATGTAACATCATGCTTTTTTGATGTTTTGTCAGGTACACTTGTGGATCATTTCTGCCATCATAGTTTTCTAGCCTTGGCATTCGAAAGTCAGCTGGCATTGGTGCCTCAGCTATGTCTCGGATAAGTAGGGACTCCTCACCCATATAAGCTTTTTGAAAGCGGTGACCATACTGGTTTTTGAGACACATGTCTTTCAATTTAATCTTCTTTTTGTAGTAGTTTTTCCCTTAGGGTTGTAGTAGTTCCCTCCTCCATCTAACGATGGTCTTCTGATCATGGAGAATAACATCTCCTTTTTGGTGAACTACATCTCCTGCCCTTAGAAAGGCTTTTTTTCATGGGAGAGGGGCTTTTCTAGTGCAAAGAGAGCCGTTGCCTGTGCTAAGAGCTCTTCCCTCTTTGTATTCATGGAACAATCTCCTTGGTTGAGGAATCAATGCATAAACTAGGGATGGTAGTGCTTTGATGAGGTGATTTGTGGCCCCCTATCCTCAGGCTCCTTGGAAGGAGTCATTCAGCTCGCGTGCTTTGCTTGAGCCAGACACTGGTTTAAGTGTCAAGTCACCTCAGCCATTATGGAGTGCTAAAACTCACATTGGAAACCCATGGTGACTATCAGAGGTCATTCCACCTCCAACTATGAGGCTTGTAGAGGAGGTGGTAGAGGTGCGCTTACAGTATTTCCAGGCTCCGTCGCCAATTGGGGGTTTTGAATCCCCTTGTCCTTAGAGTGACAAATCTCTACAATGGTACAAGGGATTGGGTTCCCACAGACAGTGCTAGAAGATGCTCCAAGATATCTTTTATGTATAACATTGGTACTTAAGCAGTAGATGTGAAAGAAGACACTAGAATGAGGGAGCTCTACAAGACAAATGAAAAAGATGGCTAAAAGGGTTCTCCGAAGTATTTTCTGTACGGGAAACCTCCGATGCCTAAGTTAGACTTAGGAATTTTAGAAAGAATGCAAGGATGTAGAGTGTAGTTTTGGATCTTTTACCTAGGAAGCCTCCTAGGACTGTTTATAGAGGGGGAGAGCCAAACGGCTGTTAAGTTCGGCACAAGGATAGCTGAACACGTGTACGGCTAGATTGATGAATCTAAGCTCCTTGCTCCTGAAGGAATGATCCCTACTAGCTGGGCTATACGAGCAAGCAGAATGTGCTCTGATATGCTTTGGAAGGTAAGGTGATAACTGCTAGGCCAGTGGTCCCAAATGCCACGTGTCGATACGGGCAAAGAAGCTCAGGCGTTTGGGTAACCCTGTTTAGGGTGAGGTCGATATTGATTATCCAAAGGTGCTCTTCTACTAGTGCTCCTGAGGGTGAGCTACTTCAGATCCCTCTAAGAAAGAGGACCATCTTCAGTTGTGTGAGTTGTTCGGCAACAAGCTGGGGTGCTAGCCCTTTGGCTATCAACACTAAAAGGGGGTGAGAATTCAAAGATTCCCAGTAAGGGAGTTGGATAGTAGCAAAGGAAAAATAAAACCTTCTTTTTGTAGTTGAACAGTTGAACATAGTCGATGCTCCTTGCTTGAGTTCTAAGGAACTTAATAGGTGTTCTAGAATCCCACATGACGCCTCAAGCCATTGGCTTTCCTCTGCCATTATGGTACTAAGCCTCCACCCAACTAGGTGCACTAGGCTCCCACTTGGTATCTTAAGCTATTAGCTTCGCAAGATCACCGAAGTATCAACCTCACCCATCTAACTTACCAATGATGCACTAAGCTTTCACTTTTACTTCAACGTACAACCTAGCTAGACCACAAGTGCACTAAGCCACATCCATGGTGCTCTACTATTCACCATTACTTGGTTAACCTTATTATTGAATGATTTGCCATAAATGAACTCATTTTTCTAAGTTCTAAATACCTTATCTTAGATACTAGGGTTTCACATTAGTACCTTAAGCTTTAAGGCCTGCCGAGGCCACCAATGGTTACTAAACGGCTTTACCATGCCTAATGGTCCCTATTATGGTGCTTGTGGCTCCTATAATATTGAAGTCAAACTATCCTTATTTTTTTATCAAACATGGATCCTTAAGGATTTGATAAATTCTCCTAGGTTTGAAGAGAACTTTAGGACTCCTAAGGTATTATTGGGTTTATTTTAGCCCTAGGCACATCCTTGGCCCTTTGTCAGAAGCCTCCCATTTATTATAAAAAATGGCACACTTTTGGCCTGTGGAGCTGGGGCCCTAGTGGTGTCGCAGCCCTACACACAAAGGGTGCTACTAGATTTTAGTTGTCCTAGCACAACAACATCAACTAGCATTGCATTACCGGGTACTAGAGCCCTGCAAAACATCCTTGCCTCTATAGACACTTTAGGGGCTTGAAGTGCCACATAAACTTGGATACCAAACTACCACAAGCTCTAGATTTGTTTGGCTACTATAATATGACCATTCCTTGGAAATCTAACTAAGCAATAAGTGTTTAATCTTCCTACAGAAGAGCTTGATTCGCTTAGTCCATGACATCCAAAATGTACTATAACCTACGCATATCTTCAATCTACTTAAAACCACAAGCAAATAAGCTATGATGTTCACTATATGTTAACTAAATCCCTTACCTTAATTGAAGAGAAAAAGCTAGCAATCAAGCACCCATGCCAATAAAATTGGGTGCCATTAAGGCTCCTATGGTTCCATGCAAAATCAACACACTAGGCACCCAAAAGAAGCTCAAATAAACTATATCCAAGTTCATGGAACCTGAAGAAGCCAAGAACAACTTCAAAACAAAAAGTCCCAACTGAAATTGTAGCTTATCTGACTCAAAAACATGATTTTGAGCTCAAAACATGCAACCCATTCAAAAGAAAGCTTCTATCAACTTGTGCACTTCATGACAATTTGATGTCGAGCAAGAATTGATGATTCTATGAAGAATTTGGCATGGATTTCTAGAGGAGAGGGAGAGATATGAAAATGAATGAGGAAGATGATGAACAGTGAAGACCTCATTTGCCAAATTTGTTTAAAAACCCAACATTTCTCTTAAATCCTCTAAGTTCTTTAATTTTTCCAAAAAATACCCCATGCTCAAATAGTGCCATAAGATTTTGCAATTTAGTCCAAATCTTTGGCTTCTTATGACTTAGGTCCATTAAATCAACTTATGGCCTTAAAACTGATGTTATCACCTTGGGGGTGTAAAATGATCATTTTGAACTTGTTGACACTTAGGTGATAGAATGACCTGGGAGCCATCTAACCCTTAAAAAACTTGTTGGACTTGCTTACTCAAGCTAAATAAGGCATTAAAATAGGATTTTGACTTAATTAAAAGTCTTACCTTTAGGCCTATTACTTAAAGGGCCGTAACATATATCATCAATGTGTACCTCATTTTTGTGGCTTAGCTAGGAAACAAAAGCTTTATTCAGTAGCCTTTTCTATGTTGCCCTCATGTTGTTTAGTCCGAATGGCCTTCGCTATTAGCAGTAGATGACCTTCACCATTGTAAAGTAAATCTTTTCCTTATCCTAGATATCCATTCTAGTTTGCTGGTGGTGTTAAGCAGTTAATCGATTGAGGGCGACATGTAAGGGTTATTTTGGAAAGCAATTAATCCCCCTGTCACCATATTCTTTTCTGGGCAAGACCACATTTGCCAGCCATTTAAGGTATCATACCTCCTGGATTATGTTGCATGTAAAAGCCTTTTGACCTTACCTCAGAAAAGTCTCATCTTTCTAGTGTCTTGCTCTTCTTCTTTTCCTGGACTAGTGGAGTCAAGGGTTCAACTTGCAACTTATGGTTAATGAGCTCAAAGTCTACTATTGGCATGTCACTAATGGACCATGCATAGATATTGATATTAGCTCATAAAAATTTAACAAATCAATTTTTGACCTCATCAGGAAGGTCTTTGCCCATTTTTACTTTCTTGTTGGGGGTATCTCCACCTTCTTGGACTTCAACAGTATGGTTAAGTTGGGCCTCATGTTAATGGGTTCTTCCTTCCTTCTTTTCACATCGATCTGCTTTGATTCCTTGGTACTTGGGGCCCCTCATAAACTTGTCATGTAACCTATATAAGCTAAGGCTTGGTCTATAAATATGGATGCATCCCCAAAAAGGGTAGCAAAAACTATTGTTAGCCATTTAATATCAAGCATTCTATGAATTTGTACCTAGAAGGGTTTCCCAGGAGTACGTTGTATGATAAGGGCACATCTAAAATAATACAAAATAATTATTTGGAGTCAAAGATGATTTTTTCATCCTTCAAAATATCGATTAGCATTAGTGACATTTTACAATGCAAGGAGTAGGGACTTTGTCTCGAACCTGCTAGACATTAAGAAGGTGAGCTGCTAGTTTAAGGGTTGGTTGACTCCTTAGGATGTGATGCAAAAAGATATTCTAAGAGTCCCAAAAGGAATGAAACTATCTACCCCTGTTCATTTCAAACAATAATGTTGCTGCCCCTATCAGAGTGGAGCTTGTGGCTTGCACATTATTGTGGTCATGACCTTTCCAGCCCCATTAACATAATGTATCATTGTAGGTGATTAATGGGATCTACCAATCCATTGTATAGGTTGATTTCAGACATTCTGAAGTCCTTGGGGTTACCATGATGTTGGGCCACTCATGAGGGCTAGATACATATGGAGAAGATTGCAACATGGGCATCTGACACTCAGAAGGATGGCTGTTTGTTGCTATCAACTATTTCAGCCTCCTAAGGACCATGCTAACATAGCTTTGAGCCTAGACCATTGGATCATGCTTGGGACTCCTAATAAAGGTCCTTAGGTAGGGTTCTAACTATGCCCTTAGGGGTTAGGCAACTCTCATCTCTCTTTTATTGAGCCCTAGGTAGGCCTCTCCTGATCTCATACTCAACCAGGGTCTTTAGCTACATGAATAGAGCATGACAGAGGGCCTAAAATTGGTGGTGATCATAGAGTACTAGACCTTTGCATATCTTTGGATCCTAAGGAGCTAGTAGGGTATTGCAAATAGTTGTTCTTTGCTAGGCCTCTTGGCCATAGTAGGCCCACATTTGCTTCTGGGAATTCAAATAGCCATTAATGACATTTTCCTCCTTATACTAATCTTAGTTTCATTTCCATCCCTTGGTGTTTGCCATGCTTTCCTATAGATGATGCCAAATTGATTGCCAAACAAGGGTTACCATCCAAACTATAAGGTTTCAGGAGCCAAACAAGTGCAGCGAAATATAACTGAAACCCTCCAAGGCCCAAGTAAAACAGGGTTAACCGAGTGTTCAAAATTTTCATACCTAATTTGGTTAAGATCTTTCACCTAACTGTTGAGTCAAATCATAAAACTTGAACAATTGACATATTAAAGCTTTCTATAGTATCCACACAAGCCTCTTGGGATCACCATGCCTCCACCACGTCCCGATAGATGCGTTCCTTTTGCGCTCATAGTGCTAGCTTGCGTCCTCCAAGGAATGGCAAGAAAAGAGTGTGGCTAGTTTTTAGAACTCTTCTAATTTCATCCTTTTGGGAGGCTAGGGCAAAAGCTATGAATTTTTCACTATATGATGTATTTATAGTGAGACTCAACTCCCAATCCTAATGGGTTTCAAAGCTCGAATCCAATTAGGTTTAATTTTTGGCTTAATAATGAGTCAACTTTTGGGCCAATTATTAAAACGAAATTATCATGAAACCATAACCCAAATAAATTAGCCTATGCACTCAAATAATCAAAATAGGCTTTATGTGTGTGACACAATAGACTCTTACCATGTTGGCAATGATCATAAATCAAATTTATGATTATAAACAATGAATGGTGTCTAGCAACACAACATTATTGCCCAAGTGACAAGATTGTCAGGATTCAACTAAACCTTGTTTATCATTATCTGTATATGCCATTCTCCCTTTGTCCAAGGTATCAAAACCAAGTATGAGACATGAAATGTGTCACTCTCGTATAGCCCGATCTATGGTTTCTTGATTCTTGAGTAGATGAACTTAAACTGATGACATTGATATTGTATATCAAGTCATCCGTGCATGGCCATGCATTTTCTAAGTCTCACTCTATTAAGGGGCCTGAAGATATCACTCTCATTACATAGGAGGGAAAAAACTCATCTTGATCATACAAAGCCCTCCACATGATATGTGACATACCCAATGATCTCCTTTAAGTTTACTTAGTTACGAGCAACAAAGGGAAGTATCAAAGTATGTGACTCACATGTAGGGAACCTTGATAACCTTAGGTCAAAGGACTACATATACCATGATCATTATGAGAATCACTAATGACACTCATATAATGATCCATGTAGCATTCTCACGGTGGGTCGGTCCAGTACACAAGTTCTCTAACTTATACCCATATGTAGACTACATATCTGATATTAGTCTCCACATATGCTACTCGTTATGTATTATTGTAACCCACTCCACAATAATACTAGACAAGGGACATTTAAGGATACTATTATTATAGGGTTGTAATTATGTTTATTATGTTATGCAGAAATAGAACAACAAACATAATTACTGAATTAATGCCTTAATAAAATATCATGCCTCAATGTCCAAAATACAATCATCTCATGATTGGCTTTTGGGCACAATACTAACACAGACCAGGCAGACCTGTGTTCTAGTTAATCAGTGTTATGAACCTAGATCATACAAACAAACACATCATTAGGAGCCCTAGATTGTGTATTTGGTTAAAACTCTCAAGATAGTCAAGTTAGGTTTTAGGGAATGGCAAAGTGGTTGTGAGAATTTTTTAAGGTTGTCAAACGCACTTTGGAGGCACCATAGGGGTCCCATTTTATGAAGCTAGATAGGATTCTATTATAATAGGAGGTATACTTAATGTGAGACTCTTTTCCTTGTTGTACTCTTATTCCTTTCTAGTCAGGCATCGACGTACTGGGCTAATTGTATAATGGACCAAGCCTACCAGTCAGTCTAAGCACTGGTGTTGGACTGTTCGGTATCAAAGACAAGTGCTGCCATAAATGGGATCGATCCCATAAGGATAGATTTGTAATGTGGTATGTAATGGCCAATTCCATGAGGATAGATTTGTAATGTTTGGCTTTAGCTAGAAAAACAAAGCTTGAATGATTTGCTTAACTAAGAATTAAAATGGATTAAATTAATCTAAATCAAACTACTACTATGCAAGAGCAAACATAAGCAATGCACTTTTATATTTTTTTCAATAAACTAATGAAAGCACTCTTCTTATGTGTTTGACTATTTAACTTGATTAGCTAGTGAAATATGGTTAATGTGTTGATTTTCCTACTTGTTGCTGATGATTCTATTTGGCTTCTTGCTCTCCCAAGCTATAAAGCACTATTTTTTTCTCTAAACTTGTAAAGACTCCCATCACTAGTATTAGCCTAGAAGGAGGCTTCACCTAAAACTATCTTCCATAACCATAGTTGATGGTTGAAGGGCTATTGCCCTAACTAGATGACCGAACCTCCCCCTCTAAATCAGCCATGTCAAAGGAGCCCTCTATCGACCAACTTTAGTAAAAGTAGGGATCCTCAACATATTACAGGGACCATAGAGAAGCTCACATCAAGGAGTAACCAATCCAACCCAAGAGTCATATTGGCACATTTACTATAGGGACTTTGCCTCACCATGAACAAAGGTAACTCAGGGGAACCATTGACAAAGCTGTTAAAGTCTCCACCAACACCAAGAAGCCAACTAGCAGAGTCATTTCACACAAATATGGTCTCCAGATTTTTGACTTTTGCTAGCCCTGTAGCCAACCTTATCCCTAATAGGCCCCACTAGTGCAACCTCCCTTCACTTTATAAATACTAAAGGGCGCCTTCAGGTTGAGGTAACACTACTCGTCCTTCTCTTCTTGGTGCTCCCATTTTTATCCTTCTACAAACACCTTATTTGAGCATTAGAGGTCCCCTTTCCAGAAATACTTCGGGACCCCATTTTGCTTCTATTTTCCTCGTTTCAAAGCCATTTCTGGTAGACGCTCAAAACACTGGCATCTCCAGCATTAATTTCATGCAACGTAGACAAAAGAGGCTAGCACATGGCTTAGTTTGTGGGAACTTAACCACAAGTCATTGTTGTTGAAGCACATCATTCAAAACACAAAGGGGTCTCAAAACCATTAAACTTGAGCAAACTTACCTTCATATCAGGGGACATTTGTCCTTAAATATGAATGGCCTATGATTGTCACTATAGGTTTCCTGCATGACTTTTAGCATTCAGAAGTTGTTAGAATGACTAAATGGCTAGACATTAAGGTATACAGAAAAACTACATCTCCTAAGAGATCTACTAAGAGTGAAAACAATTCAGCACAAAGGAGCAGTTCTGGTAGGAGTGCTCGAGATGAATCCTCCATAAAAGACTTGACCCTTGTTAGGCAAAAGAAAAGACATTTTCAATCAAGAGAACACTAGTCTTACTGAAGAAGTCATTCTCACTATCAGAGAAGCTACTCGCCTAAAAACTGGTACTACTCCTCAGAATCGAACAACCACTGGTGGTGAAAAGATAAATTTACTCTGGCCCTGATGGAAAAACTCCTGGAGAGGCTGGACCGAGTAGAGAAACAAGTCTCTAGAAAACCTTTCTAGTCCTTCCTGATGGAAGCCCTAGTCAGTGATGAATCTTTTTTTGTCTGTGCTATAGTTAAGGCACCAATGGCAAATGACTTCAAGGTCCCTCACCTTGAGACTTCTAATGGATCAAGTGACCAACATGCCTATCCAAAAAATTATACGTATAGTACTGCAAGATGCTATTGATGCAACCCAGTGCAAATGTTTCCAAGTCACCCTGTTGGGCCCAGCCATAGCTTGGTACAACCTACTCACACCAAGGTTGATCTTTTGATTCTATGAACTTTTGATAGCCATAAGTTAGTAGCTCATTGGAAATTTACCAATGGAAAAAATGGCAATTTAGATATTTGATATCACTCAAAATAATGGTGAATCAATTTGAAACTTTGTCAAACAATTTAATCATAAGAGCCTGAATATCCCAGACTTTCATCCCAAATTCTAGATTTTGGCAATAATTAGGGGACTTTGGAAATGTTCATAGTTGTTCTATGAATATTGGAAGAACCTTTCAAATACTCTTGGAGAGTTTTATCAAAAAGCAGAGTAGCATATGTGTTGGGTTTCGGGAGCCAAACAGCGCAGCGGAATTTAACCGAAACCCTCCAGGATCCAAGTGAAACGGGGTAAACCGGGTGTTCGAAAATTTCATACCTAATTTTCGGTTGAGATCTCTCACTCAACTGTAGAGTCGAATCACAAAACCTGAACAGTTGACGTGTTCAGGCTCTCTATGGTATCCACACGAGCCTCTCGGGATCACCACGCTTCCACCACGTCCCGGCAGATGCGTTTCTCTTGCGCACGCAGTGCTAGCTTGCGTCCTCCAAGGAATTGCAAGAGAAGAGTGCGGCTGTCCTTTTTGGAGGCTAGGGCAAGGAGACCTGCGAATTTCTCACTTAAAAGTTGTATTTATAGTGAGACTCAACTTCCAGGCCTAATGGGTTTCAAAGCCCTAATCCAATTAGGATTTAATTTCGGGCTTAATAATGGCTCAACTCCTTGGGCCCATTATTAATACGAAATTAAAGTGAAACCATAACCCAAATAATTAGCCCATGCACTCTAATGATCCAAATAGCTCTATGTGTGCGACCCAATAGGCTCTTGCCATGTTGGCAATGATCATAAATCACATTTATGATCATAAGCAATGAGCGGTGTCTAGCAACACATCATTGCTACCCAAGTGACAAGATTGTCGGTGAATTCGACTAAACCTTTATGATCATCACCGATATATGCCATTGTCCCTTTGTCCAAGATATCAAGACTAAGCACGAGACATGGAATGTGTCACTCTCGTATAGCCCAATCTTTGGTTTCTTGATTACCGAGTAGACCAACTTAAACTGATGACATTGATATCATATATCAACTCATCGAAGCATGGCCATGCATTTTCTAAGTCTCACTCTATCAAGGGGCCCAAAGATATCACTCCCGTTACATAAGAGGGACAAATCCCATCTTGATCATACAAATCCCTCCGCATGATATGTGACATACCCAATGACCTCCTTGAAGTTCACTCAGTTACGAGCAATAAAGGAAAGTATCAAAGTATGTGACTCACATGTAGGGAACCTTGATGATCTTAGGTCGAAGGACTACATATACCATGATCACAATGAGTATCACTTATGACACTCATATAACGATCCATGTAGTGTTCTAGGGTTACGATTATGTTTGTTAAGTTACGCAAAAACAAAACAACAAACATAATTGCTAGATTAATGCCTTAATAAAATATCATGACTCAATGTGCAAAAATACAATCATCTCATGATTGGCCTTTTGGGCACAACACTAACAATGCAAACATTCACAACCTGTTTAGAATGAAATGGAAAAATTCACAACAGTTTGGAATGAAACGGAAATATTCACAACTCATTCGGAATGAAATGGAATCATTCACAACTTGTTTGGAATGAAATGGAAACATTCACAATAAGTTTAGAATGAAATGGAAACATTCACTACTTGTTTGGAATGAAATGGAAACACTAACAACTAGTTTGGAATGAAATGGAAACACTGACAACAAGTTTGGAATGAAATGGAAACATTCACAAGTCATTTGGAATGAAATGGAAACATTCGCAACTTGTTTGGAATGAATTTGAAAAATTCATAAGCAGTTTGCAATGAATGGCACATTTACAACTGGTTTGGAATGGAATGAAACATTCATAACTTGTTTGGAATGAAATGGAAACATTCACAACTAGTTTGGAATGAAATGGAAACATTCACAACTAGTTTGGAATGAAATGGAAACATTGACAACTTATTTGGAATGAAATGGAAACAATCACAACTAGTTTGGGATGAAGTGTAAACATTCACAACTTGTTTTAGAATGAAATGGAACTAATCACAACTAGTTTGGAATGAAAGGGAAACATTCACAAGAAACTTGGAATGAAGTGGAAACATTCACAACTCATTTGGAATGAAATGGAAACATTGACAACTAGTTTGTAATGAAAAGGAAACATTCACAACTTGTTTGGAATGAAATGGAAACATTCCCACATTGTTTTGGAGTTAAATGTAAACATTCAGAACTTGTTTGGAATGAAATGGAAAATTCACAACTAGTTTGGAATGAATGGAAACATTCACAACAACTTTGGAATAAAATAAAACACTGACAACTTGTTAGGAATGAAATTGAAACATTCACAACTAGATTGGAATGAAATGGAAACCTTCACAACTTGTTTGGAGTGAAATGGAAACATTCACAACTTGTTTTTGAATAAAACGGAAATGTTCACAACTAGTTTGGAATGAAATTGAATATTTCAGGATCTCATGATAACATATCTTTATGTTATCTACTCATGTACATACCACATGCATTTTGATCATTTGAGTTCAACATGGATATAGACATACATAATTCTAATTCTTAACATTGCGCTTAATATAGCATGTTATATAGCATGTCAATTTTACATACAAATTATGTCCAATAAATCCTAGCATGCTACTAAGAACATACATGTAATAAATGGAACCTAGCATGCTGTTAAACCAAGAAAGAATGTGCACCTTTCTTCTTGGTTATCTTTGGCGAAAACTTGAGGAGGACTTGATCTTGGAGGAGCACCTTGAGGCTTGAATTGAGATGAACAATCTCAATGTAAATCCACCCACAATGCTCTCAAAAAGTGTTTAATATTTCGGCCTCTAAAGGAAATAGGAGGAGAATAATTTTCTCTCAAGAAAATGGAGCAAATGGAGTGCCAAATTCGTGCTTAAAATGGCCAGCCACTAAAGGCTATTTATAGATGACCAAAAGGCACACCTTTACACCAAGAAAGGTGTCTTTTAAGCCAAAGAACACTTCCTTTGGCTAAGGGTCATGTATGGTGGCGAAAATACATGTCTCTTTGGCCAAGGAACACTTCCTTTGGCCTATAACCACTAAGAGAACATGTGTCCCTTTGGTCAATAACCACATGTCTTTTAGTGCAATAACCAAACCACATGGCCGAATATACATGTCTCTTGATGTCAAAGGACATCATTCTTGGTGCAATAACCACCCCAACCACCTCATGGCCGAATATACATGTCTCTTGATGTCAAAGGACATCATTCTTGGTGCAATAACCACCCCAACCACCTCATGGCCGAATATACATGTCTATTCACTCAAGGAACACTTCCTTTGGATGAAAGGACATGTTCTTTTAGCCAATAGTCATCTCTTTTGATGAAGAGACATACCTTTACACAAAAGATGTGTCTCTTGGTGGTTTTGAGCTAAAAGCAAGGTGAGCTGGCACAAAGCTAGCTCACTATGCTACTTATGCACCATTGAGCTCCTTTGAGCTCCAACCAAGCACCATGAACTGAGGTCCAGCTCCTAGAGCTGACCTTGAGCTGGAGTTAGCTACTCTCAGCTGAAGTGAACTGAAGTCCAGCTACATTCAGCTACCAAAAGCTGAAGTGAGCTGACTTGAGCTGACTTGAGCTAACTTGAGCTGAAGTCCAGCTACTTTGAGCTACTTATAGCTGAAGTGAGCTGACTTGAGCTGAAGTCCAGCTACATTCAGCTACCAGAAGCTGAAGTGAGCTGACTTGAGCTGACTTGAGCTGACTTGAGCTGACTTGAGCTGACTTGAGCTGACTTGAGCTGACTTGAGCTAACTTGAGCTGAAGTCCAGCTACTTTGAGCTACTTATAGCTGAAGTGAGCTGACTTGAGCTAAGGGGAGCTACTTCTAGCTGCCTTAGATAGCTGTTCAAGCTAGAGTTAGCTCAATGAGCTCAAATCCTATCTTAAAAGGATCTTGGTGCGCCAAGAATTCCAACAAACTCCCACTCGCACTAAGATGCTTTTAAACTTCCAGCTCCCACTCAAAACAAACTCCTTAATCCTTATAGCCGAAATAATCCAGACACTTCTACATATATAGAGTTGTGGGTGCGACCTCAGGCACACACACTAAGTCTCTTCCATTGAGGTTGTTAGACTCTCAATAGAAGATTGTCCTCTCCTCATAGTTTGAACTTCTTCAAACTTTCTTTGAACACATCAAATTCAAGTGTGTTGCTTAAACACATCAAGCTTGCTTGAACACATCAAGTTATGCCTTTCAGACCCCAGACATATGATACACTTCTTAATCACAATCAGTCTCTTTCTTAGAATTTCAACTCCTTGAAATCCATGATTGTATTAAGCATTGAGTACTCATTTCAATCACTTGTCATTCAATCTAGCATACTACTCACAGTAATATGTGGGCCCAAGATTGAATTTAGTGAACGTGTATCATCTTAATGTCTTTCCTTTTAGCTTCAACTACTTAGGTCAATGAGTTAACATGATTACCCAAAAGGAGGATACTCCAGTCTCATTTCTCTAAGACCTTCGACAACCAATCAAAGTAATCATAATTAACTCAACTTCCTAATAGCAAGCCATAGTCACTAAGAGTCTGATTCGAAGAATCTCACACTAAGCAAGAATAGAGACAACTTGCTTAAATTCTTCTCTGGTCGTATTTCATGGTCATGGAACACTTGGAAACACATCCATTAAAGTTCCATAATACACTTCTAAGGTGTTTTACTCATGTCACTCCCACTTGGAGTGATCTCCATTCCAATTGAGGAGTGTGTCATTTCTCCCTCTTAAAACACCATGAAGTGTACTCCTCTTAACACATAAAAGGAGGACATGTCAATAACCATGAAATTTCTCCATGTAAGCCTTAGCTTACATTTAACATAGGCTAGGATGTATGAATGGTCATACAAACTGAATGCACCAAAGCATTGAATCTTGATTACTCATAATCAAGGCGACCATAAAAGCTAAAGTGTCATGTGTTGGAGCATGACTCCCACTTAAATGTATCATTCACTTAAGTTTCATTTAAGTCTTTAGCCAGTCTCATCCTTAATCTTACACAAAGATCAAGGGCGAATGACTTGTGTGAGAAAGTCATCCTCTGCCTATGTTTGACATGTTCATTTGTTCGTTGTGATTCATAAAATTGAACTGAGTATTTCATAAAATAATCTGTATTATTTCAAAGAAATACATAACATGTGTGACACCAAAGAGGTGAAGTACATCCAACATTTACATTCTTCTAAGACCCATTGCTCTAACATGTCGAGCAAATACAAGTGGTGGCAATGGCTTAGTGAGAGGATCTGCCACCATCAGGTCTGTAGAAATGTACTCAATCCTAACTTCACCCTCTTCAATTGCATCCCGCACAAAGTTATATTTCATGCTAATGTGCTTGGTTTTTCCATGGTATTTGGGGTCCTTGGTATAAGCCATGGCTGCCATACTATCACTGTAGATAGTAATAGGTTTCTCAATAGAAACCCTGGACTCCAAATTCTTAAGGAAATAACCTAGCCAAAGGGCTTCTTGTACAGCTGAGGCACATGAAACAAATTCAGCCTCCATTGTGGACAATGCTGTACAAGTTTGCTTCTTACTACACCAAGTAGTAGCCCCACCATTTAGCATGAAAAGATAACCAGATGTAGACTTGCTGGAGTCTCTATCTCCTCCCCAATCAGCATCAGAATAGCCACGTAAACCAAGGTCTTTACCTTGGTAACAAAGCCAATAATCCTTAGTACCCTTGAGGTACCTTAGGATCCTCTTGACACTCTTCCAATGCTCCAGACCAGGGTTGGAAGAATATCTTGCTAGAAGTCCAACCGCTTGGCTGATGTCTGGCCTTGTACATAACATGGCGTACATCAAGCTACCAATGGCACTTAGGTAGGGGACCTGAGCCATCTCTTCCTTCTCCTTTGGAGTCTTAGGACACAAGTCCTCTCCAATCTTGCAACCATATGCAAGAGGTGTACTCATGGGCTTTGCGTTTGTTAAGTTGAACCTTGCAAGAATCTTATCAATATAAGGTTCTTGAGAAAGGGCCAACAGCCTTGCCTTTCTATCCCTCAGGATCTTAACCCCTAGGATAAAGGCAGCCTCCCCCATGTCCTTCATGTCAAAGGTGGAAGACAACCATCCCTTGATGGTACTTAACAATGCAAGCCCATTACTTGCAATCAGTATATCATCTACATATAGAGTCAATACTGCAAAACTAGACCCAGAAGAGTACAAGTATACACAATGGTCTTCATGCATCATCACAAAGCCATAGCTTGTGATTGCATGGTGAAACTTCAAGTACCACTGTCTTGAAGCTTGCTTAAGACCATAGATAGACTTCTTTAGTCTACATACCTTGTCCTCTTGACCCTTTTGGACAAACCCCTCAGGTTGTCTCATATATATCTCCTCACTCAAATCACCATTGAGAAAGGCGGTCTTTACATCCATCTGATGTAACTCTAGGTCTAGATTTGCCACGATGGCAAGTAATATCCTGATGGAAGTGAATTTCACAACAGGAGAGAAGGTGTCTTTGAAATCAACACCCTCCTTCTGTGTAAAACCCTTGGCCACCAAACGGGCCTTGTATCTTTCGATACTTCCATCAGAGTTCACCTTGATCTTGAGAACCCACTTGTTCCCAATTGCCTTACGGCCTGGAGGAAGATCACTTAGCTCCCAAACCCCATTGAGATGCATTGAATGCAACTCATCCTTCATTGCATTTAGCCACTCTTCCCTCTGTGCACCCTCAAGAGCCTCCTTAATGTTACTTGGCTCATCTATCTCAGATGCAACCAAATTTGCCTCACTATCCAAGATCCACCATTCTTTAGGTGGTCCAAATTTCCTCATTGATCTTCTCAATGTAGGCTGAGATGGAGGCAACTCATGCTCCATCTCTTGAGGCTCAACATTTTGCTCTTGAGTATCCTCAACTCCCTCTTGAACAAAACCTTCCTCTTGGAGGTCTTGCTCATGTTGGTCCACAACAACAGGCATTTCTGGAGCCATTGCTCCATGTGGTTGAGGTACTCCCTCTAGAGTAGGTGCATGTGTCCCAGGTGTCCTTATGACACTTGGTTGATCCTCATCTAGGATCTGGCTTAATGAGGTTAAGTCACCACGCTCACCAACTTTGGGGAACTCATCCTCCACAAAGTTAGCATTCCTTGCATCAAAGATGTTCCCAGTTTTGTGACTTATATCCAAGAACACATAACCCCTAGATTGTTCAGCATAACCAAGGAAGGCACACCTCCTCCCTCTTGGACCCAACTTTCCCAAAGGGTGGTCCGTTATGTGAACATAAGCTAAACAACCCCAAGGGCGTAAATAGCTTAGGTTAGGAGTTTTCTTCTTCCATAACTCATATGGAGAAGAGTTCACATTCTTGGTGGGTACTCTATTAAGGACATGAACTGCACACAGCAGTGCATCACTCCAATAAGTGATGTCTAAGTTGGCCTTTGCCATCATGGAACGTACCATGTCCATAAGAGTTCTATTCTTCCTCTCAGACACTCCATTCTGTTGGGGTGTCCAAGGAAGAGTGAACTCCCTTTCAATACCCTTCAAGTCACAAAATGCCTTGAATGCATTTGATGTATACTCTCCACCCCTATCTGTCCTCAAGGACTTAACCTTCTTACCTACTTGGTTCTCAACCAAGTGTACATACTTCTCAAAGCATGCCAAGGCCTCTGCCTTGTTTCTTAGTAAGTAGATGTGGGTGAATCGAGTATAATCATCTATGAAAGTGATGAAGTACTTGAATCCATTTCTGGATTCAACCCTCATTGGCCCACACAGGTCAGAGTGAACTAAACTTAGTGCCTCACTTCTCCTAGTTGCTTTGCCAAAAGGCTTTCTTGTGGCTTTGCCCTCTAGGCATGATTGGCAACTTGGAAGGACAACCTTGGTCAAGGAACCTAGCAAGCCACTCTTGGCTAGCTTGTCCATTCTATCTTGACCAATATGACCCAACCTCTCATGCCATCTCATTTCATTTGTGACCTCTGTCACATAGCAACTAGGACTTGCAACAGAATGGTCAGTTGGCTTCAACTCATAAAGCCCATTATTAACTGAGCAAGTGCATACTATCTTATTATCTTTAATAATAGACACATTATTATTAAAGAAATTAAAGCAATAATTGTACTTCAACATACAACTTATAGAAATCAAATTTCTACAAATGTTTGGTACATACAATACATCTATTAGATACAAATATCCAATATCTATAGGAATTCTACATGTTCCTATGCCTTCTACTTCCAGCCTGGCATCATTCCCCACTGAAACATGCTTAGCTCCTTTTGAGAGCTTCTTGTAGGCCACAAATCAAGACCTGTCCCGGGCTATGTGGTCTGTTGCTCCTGAGTCTACAATCCACAAAGAATTGCACTCAGTTAGTAATGTACATGACACAACATGTACAAAGGAAGTAGAAGGGTATGTATGTACCTTGGGTGGACCCTTGCAATCTTTTGCAAAGTGTCCTTTATACCCACAGTTGAAGCACTTCAGCTTGCTTATGTCCCGCTTCTTCTTGAACTTTTTCTTGGAAGCAGGACCTTTTCCCTTGCCCTTCCCTGGCCCTCCTTTGCCACCACTCTTCTTCCATCCCTTCTGGATAGAGGATGAGGCAACATATGCCTTAGAATGGTCCTTGAGGGCCATCACCTCAGCCTCAAGGAGGAGGTGACGAGCAATGTCATCAAATGACATTATTTGAGGGTTATGGCGTAAGTTGACCTTCATCAACTGCCATTCCTCATCGGGCAGGGAACGGATTATTGCTTGCACTTGTTGCTCATCAGTGAGCACATGCCCTGCTGTCTTGAGTTGGTGGATCATGCGTGACATCTCACGCAAGTGAGCACTCATAGAGTGATCAGCACGCTTCACATAATTCTCAAACCTGAGAATCATTGAGCATTGTTTCTCTACAGAAACATCTCCATACTTGGCCTTGACTGAGTCCCATATGGCCTTGGCCCCTTCAAGCATGGAGAATTCCACCATAATCTCATCCACCATAGTGGAGAGGAGAGTGACTCTACACATAGAGTTCTTCTTTAGGAATGCCTCATAGGCAGTCCTATCCTATCCCTCAGCAGGAGGCATGATCTCTTGAGTGAGCACATCAAGAGTATCTTGCTCAGTTAAAATGAATTTGACCTTCTGTTGCCAAATTGAATAGTTTTCACCATCCAATTTGAGGTCACGGTTTAATTCAGCAACTATATTCTTACAAGCCATCTACATTGATGCAATTCACATGTTTTAGTTCAATTTACACAACAAGACTCAACAAAGCAACATGTGTATGAAACAACTTCTAACATGCTCATATATGGCAAAAGAGATGCATATAGCATTCAATTAGAAATACACAAACATGCCTTCATTGCTTCATACACATATCCTTCATTAGCCTTATCACAATCATACACATATGTATGATCCTAAATCATGCTTACTACATGCAACATATACATATTCATGACCTAGGCTCTGATACCAATTGAAGATTTCAGGATCTCATGATAACATATCTTTATGTTATCTACTCTTGTACATGCCACATGCATTTTGATCATTTGAGTTCAACATGAGTATAAGCATGCATCATTCTAATTTGTTTAACATATTTTGTGCATTTGATATAGCATGTTAGTTTTACATACATATTGTGGTAAACAAATCCTAGCATGCTACTAAGAACATTCATGTAAATAATGAATGAATCCTAGCATGCTACTAAATCAAGAAAGAATGTGTACCTTCCTTCTTGGTTATGTGTGAAGAAAAGAGGAAGAACTTGATCTTGGAGGAGCACCTTGAGGCTTGAATTGAGATGAACAATCTCAATGTAAATCCACCCACAATGCTCTCAAAAAGTGTTTAATATTTCGGCCTCTAAAGGAAATAGGAGGAGAATAATTTTCTCTCAAGAAAATGGAGCAAATGGAGTGCCAAATTCGTGCTTAAAATGGCCAGCCACTAAAGGCTATTTATAGATGACCAAAAGGCACACCTTTACACCAAGAAAGGTGTCTTTTAAGCCAAAGAACACTTCCTTTGGCTAAGGGTCATGTATGGTGGCGAAAATACATGTCTTTTAGCCAAGGAACACTTCCTTTGGCCTATAACCACCCCATAACTACCTTATGGGCGAAAATACATGTCTTTTAGCCAAGGAACACTTCCTTTGGCCTATAACCACCCCATAACTACCTTATGGGCGAATATACATGTCTCTTGATGGCCGAATCAAAAGGACATCATTCTTGGTGCAATAACCACCCCAACCACCCCATGGCCGAATATACATGTCTATTCACTCAAGGAACACTTCCTTTGGATGAAAGGACATGTTCTTTTAGCCAATAGTCATCTCTTTTGATGAAGAGACATACCTTTACACAAAAGATGTGTCTCTTGGTGGTTTTGAGCTAAAAGCAAGGTGAGCTGGCACAAAGCTAGCTCACTATGCTACTTATGCACCATTGAGCTCCTCTGAGCTCCAATCAAGCTCCATGAACTAAGGTCTAGTTCCCTGAACTGACCTTGAGCTGGAGTTAGCTACTCTCAGCTGAAATGAATTGAAGCCCAGCTACATTCAGCTACCAAAAGCTGAAGTGAGCTGACTTGAGCTGACTTGAGTTAACTTGAGCTGAAGTCCTGCTACTTTGAGCTACTTATAGCTGAAGTGAGCTGACTTGAGCTGAAGTCCAGCTACATTCAGCTACCAGAAGCTGAAGTGAGCTGACTTGAGCTGACTTGAGCTAACTTGAGCTGAAGTTCAGCTACTTTGAGCTACTTATAGCTGAAGTGAGCTGACTTGAGCTAAAGGGAGCTACTTTTAGCTGCCTTAGATAGCAATTCAAGCTAGAGTTAGCTCAATGAGCTCAAATCCTATCTTAAAAGGATCTTTGTGCGCCAAGAATTCCAACACAATCTCCATGTAATGCAATTTACGTAAGGTAAGTACTGCGGAGTTTCCACCATAGATTGGATGTGAAGTATCCAACCGTGAATTTTGTGAACGAAGGAGATACTGATATCTACATTGACCAGTTCATGGTGAGAAAAGTGTTCATGAAAGTTAGGCAGTTGCATGGGAGTTTCCGCATAAAAATATTTAGGAACATTGCCTCGAATGAGGTAGCCAAACTAACTAAGGATGTAAAAACCAAGTGTAAGGGAGTAGAAATTAAGAGTTTAGAGTTGATCCCTAGCTCAAGGACTTGAGTTGGAAAGCACATGCCCTAAGATGAAAAAGCCAAACTTTTATCTCTTTTACTATCAAATAAAGATTCATTTGCCTGCTAACTGAAGGACTTGCCTAGCATAAGTCTAGACATTATACAACATTGTGTTAGGGTAGACCCTGACACATGATTGATTAGGCAAAAAAAAATGTAACCTCACCTGCAGTAAAAGGGACTTCACCAAGCAAGAAATACAATGACTCTTAGAGGCTGTGGCAATAAGAGATGTAAAACACTTGGACTGGATAAGTAACGTAGTAATTCCCATGAAGGAAGTAAGTGACATACTTTGGATGACCATTGGTTTTGTCATGCCCTTTCTTTGCATAGGCCTAAGGCTAGGAGTAAAAGTACAAGGACTAACATATAATGCAAGGAATCAAAGAGGCTAGGACAATAGATGAAAATTTTGAGGGATTGGATTGCAAATAATGGATGTTTGAGGTAACTAGTTCCAAGAAAATGTATAGGCAATTAAGTCTTTTCACTAAGCATAAGGCTGATTTCATTGGAAATAAGGTTTAAGGACTTAATTCAACCATTGATAAGTTCTATTGAATGGAGAGATTGAACAAAGGAAAGGCTAGAGGACTTGTAAGCACCATGCAAAATAAAGGAGCCACTAAGAGGAGAATTAGAGCCAAATTGTTGCCACATGTCTCTGGCCAGATGTTGTATGCTTCAACTAACAAAAAAAAGGACCTTGATTGGGCTATAGAAAGGAAATTAGTAAGAAAGAATAGATTTCCACTAGGCAAGGCAAATTCTTGAAGTATTCCAGGTGGGGGTAAAATAACTGAGCTAAGTCCACTAAGGAAGTAGTTGCTTCAGCTGCAAGTCATCAAAAGCAAGTGCCATCATAGGTGATTGTAATCACCAAGTGAGCCTATGTGTTGCTTAGTGGCTAGAGACACTCTCAGGTGTCGATGTTTTCTTTTATCTAGTTATGGTATAGCCTGCATTTGGGTCTTGTTTTGGGTATGGCCATCCCTTTCCATGACCTAGAGTTCTATGTGACTTAGTAATTTAGCATAACAGGATTTTAAGAATGATCCTTGTGATAGGAAATGCTTGTTAGGCCCAGAAGGCTGTAAGCTGGGGTTAGGGTGTGTTGTGTTTGTGTGCTTTCATAACTGGCAGTGGGTGCTAACCGCATTTGATTATGTTATTTATGTATAGATTGTGTATATTACTTGTGTCATATGTGTTTTCTTTGGATGTAAGTTACTAGCAAGGAGTTATTAAGATTGTTAGGTTGTTATGCTACTTCAACCCTTACTAAGTTGTGAAACTCATGCCCTATATGTCTTATTTTCAAGGAAAGGTTTAGTTGACTGAGTTTTAAGTGTTGTATTGCTTAAACAATGGTTTTGCATAGGCATAAACGTGTGCTTTAACGTTAATTATCCATTTGTGCTCAATATTGTAAAAACCAAGCTTTAGTCTTAGTTTCATTATTGGCAGGGAACTAGCCAGTGTTATGATGTTTGTAGATGTGCCTAAATGTTGTAAACATGGCTTGTAACTAAGTTGTAGTGTGGTGTAACTAAGCTACTCAAGTGCATGTATTACCTTAGTGTGGATGTTGGATTTGTTATGCCTAGTTGAATTTAGTGTTGTGGCTCATGGTTGAAGTCATATTTTCTATTAATACTCTTGATTTCAGTTTGGGATGTTGCGTAATTAGAGCTCTTGGTTGATTCTAGAAAGTTTGAAAAGTAGCACTTATGAGCCTACCTGTGCACAAATAGAATTTCTAGAACTAATTAGCCTTGGCCTAATTTAGTTTCCTAGGCCCTAGTACATATCTGAATTCTAGGCCAATTTTGCTATATTCTTTTTCTTTTAAACTAGCTTAATTTTAAAATTTGGCACTAAACAAACTTTTCTAACTTTCCTAATTAGTTAATATTGTTTTGGCAAATCTACCTACTTAATTTCATGGAAGATGCTACTTTTGGCATGCAGATCCTAATTTTCATGTTTTAAACAATCTGGTGTTGCTATATGACTTATTAGAGCTTAATTATCATAAAATTCTCAAAGAGAATAGGCTAAGGGCAGTTTAGGGTGTGACAAATTTGGTATTAAAGCATGGTGTTGGATTTGATAGTTTGGATAAGTAATTCGAACAAAGAGTCAAGAAAGATTTGTAAATATTGAACAATTGGATATTGTTATTATGTTCTATGACTAGAGAAAAAGAAAGGGAAGCAGCTAAACAAGAAAGAGCCAGAACTGAACAGCTTGAGAAGGTGAGGGAAGAACAAAATAGGGTTCAGGAGCTTGGGGTTAGGGTAGATATGCTTGGACCAAGTAGAAATAAGCATAAGAGGATAAAGCAAATGATGGAAGCCATGCAAGTTGTAATTATGCAACTTGTACCAGGTATGCAGACCCTAACCCAAGGCCAAGCTTGAGCACCCATAGTTGTAGAAGGTATTAGAGAAAATGAGGAGACCAGGTAAAGAACCAGAGGAGATTGCTAAGGTAAGTAGGAATAATGCTGAAGTCGGAGAAGAGATCTACGAGGAAACAAGGCACCCTAAGGCTAGGAGCGTGAGGTTAGAGGTTAGATGAAAGGCTATATATGAGTTAGAGGTGAGCCAAGAGGTTGAAGATAGATAAATAGGCAGAAATGCTAAAAGACTTAATGAAAAGGGTGCTGGAACGCAAGGACTGTGAAAAAGGACATTTAGAAATATGGTTAGAAGAGAAAAAAGGCAAAGTGAAGGATTTAGGGAAGGCCAATTAGCGGGGTTCCTAGCCCTCAAGCCCCCAACCTTTAAAGACTGTAGGGACCCTGTGGAAGCAAAATTCTGGATCTACTAGATAGATGAAGTATTTGAAAGGTTAGATGTAACTTTAGCTTAAAAAGTACTACTAGCAACCTTTAGGTTGGAGGGTAATGCTGAACTTTGGTAGAGTATGGAGCCTATTAGAATAAAAATGAAAGAAGACCAGTTGAAAGAAGAAGGGCCATGAGATGGCCATAATTCTTGCAAGTTTTTCAACAACATTATGTGGGTGAAGCCCTTAAAGATCAAAACCAGGTTAAATTTGATCAATTAGAACAAGGTGAACAATCTATGATGAAGTATGAACAGAAATTTAGTAGGCTCATAAGATATGGTCCATAGTGTGATGGTTAGGAAGAGTTAAAAACCAAAAGATTTATAAGGGATTTAAGGCTTGAGTTGAGGCAAATGTTGAGGTGTTTAGGCCTAAGGGACTACTATACGTATGTACAAAAAGCATTGAATCTTGAACAAGAGTTTAAGGGCCAAATGAATGGTGGTCCAGAAGATACCAATGAATGTCATAAAGGGGGCAAAAGGAGCAATAGAGAAGAAGCATAGATACCTGAATCTAGGAAAGAAATAAAGAAAGAAAATGGACCACAATAATTTGGAACATAATATGAAACCTATAGGAAGCATCATGGTTTCAAACCATGTGATATGTTGATAAATGGATGCTTGAAATGTGGTTCCTAGGAGCACTAGGTCAGGGATTGTCCTGTCAAGAAGGAAAAAGAAGGTTATTGGGAAGGTTTGGTGGAAAGTGGCCTAGAGTAGAAAATCAAAAAAGGAAGAATGCCACTACCACTACCATAAACAAAGAGGAAGATTCTTTCAAATTGAAGCACCAATAAGCCAACAGGAATTAGAACCATGGAAGAAAAAGTAGGGCCAAGAAAGGCTGAACCTAGAGGCACTAAAAGGTAAGGTTTATTTTAATGATAACCTTGTATCTGTGCTATTTGATACTGGAGCTTTAATTTATGTTATACCTGATAGGGTTATGAAAGAAATGAACCTGGGAATATGTACACTATTTGAAAGGTTTCTGACTAAAATTGCTAGACCATAAATATTGTTTACTCATCATACAGTGAAAAATTGTGTGATTTGGCTAAGAAAGTTGGAACTAAGGACTGACTTAATAATTTTGCAATCAAGTGGTTATGATATTATCCTAGGCATGAATTGGCTTACTATTAATAAAGTTATAATTGGCTATTAACCTGGGAAACTTGTAATGCCACATACAAAAAAGTATCACTTGACTAGTTCACAAGAACTAGGTAAGAGTTATGAACTAAATATATTTGTACAAATCCCTATAGTGCCTATAAATGGGTATATAGGGTTAAATAGGGATAAAGGACTAGATAAACTAAGCAACATTCCTATTGTGAAGGAGTACCCAAAAGTTTGTCACTATAACTTGCAATGACTTCCTTCTTTGTGGGAAGTTGAATTTGAAATCCAATCAGTGTTAGAGGCTGGCACTTTCTCCATGGCACCTTATAAGATGGCAACTTGACAAGTGAATTTACTTAAGAAATAGCTTGATGAGCTTATTGAGAAGGGTTTCAATAGGCCAAGTATGTCTCAATGGGGAGTAGTAGTGTTGTTTGTCAAGAAAAAAGATAGAACCCCTGGGTTATGCATTGAATAAAGGAAACTCAATGCACTACATGTGTGATATACTCATATTTAATTATGTTTTCTATAATTCTTTCCCTTGTATTTGCTTGTCTTTTGATGTTTTTTTGCTAGGATATTGCGCCTAATTGGTTCATATTTTGTTTTCAAGTCATATTTCAACTTCATGTGAGTTAGGAAGAATTATTGCAAAGTTTTGGAGCTAAATTGCAAGTTTTTTGCAAATTTTAGGAGCTTACACACCCTTATACATGCCCATGTAATGCCTTACATGACCATGTTCCAAACTGTGTTGAATTAAGTGAGATTTTAAGTTCTAAAGGAACAAGACAACATGCTACATGGCAGTGTTCCAACCTGTGTTTGTCTTAACTTTTTGGGTTTTTAGGTTAATTCAAAGAAAGAGTAGAGACAAAAGTAAAAAGGCGAAAAAAAAAAAACACAGAAAAAGAAAGTTTTTCATGGAGAAAGGCTGTAGGATCCATATCTAATAATCAACACTATTCTATGAACTTCGCATTAAGGATTTTTTAAAGAATAAGAAATTCAATTATGGATCATTCTTCTCTTAATTTTATTTTGATTATTCGCTATTTATTTTGTGGCACTATGTGCTAAACTTTTCCTACTCATGTTTAGAGTAGATGAAACTTGCGATGATTTCATGATTGTGATTAGTTTTTGTTTGATATGATTATGTGTTCTTCTTTTGATTTATCAAATGTCCTTTGTTGCATTGATTAATAGTAGCTAAACTATTAATTCAAAGTAGGATGATGAACATATGTTAGGTAGTATCTGGTATGTTTGTTATGGATCATTATTGGATAAAAGAGATATTATCGTAACCGAGACTAATAGGTTTGATATAATTCCTTTGGAATAGGGTGAACCCAAGTAGTGGGTTGTTGAACTTAATGCATTCTTATGAAGCACAACAGGCCTAGACACCTTATCGTTTGACTTCATAGTAGGGTATGTGTAATGGGAATAATAGGGAGCTAATTTACCTTAGGTAGTACCCCACAGTTCAAATTAATCACATTCTTATTAAACCAGAGTAAAAGCAATATAATTAAAGTTCAATGGGGATTCAATTCTAAGTATGAGGTTCCTTACTGTTGATTGTTTTAATTGTTTTTCATTACTTGCCCATAGTTAGTAGTTTATTTTACTACATAAGTTAGTTTAGTTAGTTCATATTAGTTAGTTAAACAAAACCCCTTAATTGTCTGTTAGATAATAAGGAGATATTTAGTATGATAGACAACCTCTGTTCCTTAGGAAAACAATTTTGGTACTTGCCACTATTATACTTTGATGATACGTGCACTTGCCTTTGAGTTCAGATTTTTATTTAAGTATTGAGAGATTTGACACATCCACACTGTAACTAGTGTAGTGGGAAAAGTTTGTTGTGAACTACGGACACATCACTGTGAAAAACAAATATCCCCATCCAAGAATTGTAGATCTATTTGATTAATTGAAAGGTGCAAGGGTGTTTTCTAAGATTGATCTTAGGTGACACGGCCATCCTGGCCTCTACCTAGGAAACCCTGTGAGAGCTGGTCTCACGGTGGTTGCAATTGCCTAGTTGTATATGTGTGTGGATTAAAATCCCATGATACTAGTCGATTATCCTAGAATATGCAGGATGCATGCTGTTCATGCTTTGACTTGGATTAATAAAAACAGAAAGCATTAACTTGGCCAAGTAATTTTTATAGAAAATAAGTACAAATAGCCAAAGCATACAAAATCAACATTTATGTGAATTTACTACACATAACAACTCGTGGGAGCATTCATACATAGAGTAGACTAATGCCCTGACCCAAGAGCAACCCTTGAGTCTAGGACTTTTCATAACATAGACTATGGAGGCAACTAAAGTACTGTATATATATAAGCCTCAACTGAGATCTTCTTGATCTAGCTTCCACCTTGGATATGAATCCCAGTGGTGAGTCTCAAAATCCCTTTGTCCAAGTGCTACTAGGCTCTACAGCCAAAGGAATGCTCTAGTTAGTACTATTACTTGACCAACAAACTACTCAAGCATACTCATGTAGACTAGAATCACAAGGATTCTTAAGTGCAATACCTGTGCACAAAAAGCCACTACTACAATAACCTTCAACGGTTATCCGATCCAACAACTTCTGAATCTGGACAACATAACTAGGGAGTGAGAACATAACATTCTCAGTAAGCGGTCTTCAGTGTACCTGCAAGAAAATTACTAAGGACACCACATATGATAACATATGTAACCTGCTGTGAGCTCATACAGCTTGAGGGTCTAATATATGCATATATTTGGGTCCCTTGAGACCTCTCCTCATCCTTGTACTTAAACTACAAAGCATTGCCGTGCCTACTAAGAAGCTGTGCTTGCCAGCCTAACTAATGATAAATCACCAGTTGAACCTCTCCCTTAGTATGTTATGCAGGGGAATTATGGTGGGACTATTGTAGACTAGGTCATTTAGACCTTGTAGACTAGGTGCACTAAGGTTTCACCTTGCAACCTCGTGGCTACGGCAGGTCACCAAAGGTTCTAAACTTTTCACCCGAGCTAATGGTACTTAGTTATGCTCATTTGCAACTAGTTTCCTTGCTTATGGCTCAAGCAACCATAAAATCTTTCAAACCTTAAGGAAACGCTTAAGTCTTGAGGGACTTTTGAAAGTCTCGGAGTACCCCTGGCATACTTAGGCCCCAAGGCACCCTAAGAACTTCTTTAGGTCTCACCTCGATCACCCTAGCAAAATGTGAGAAATTTTACCATCTTGCTTGTGGTGACGCATCGCCACAGTTGGTAATGTTCGGACCACATTTTCATAATTGGCGACACGTCGCCAATCTGCGAATCTGCAAAATTGGCACACATTTTACTGTTATGAATTTTGGACACTTAGCAAACATAGTAAACATGCTTGGAAAGCGTCCAAATTTCACACACACATAGACCATGTTGCATAGAATATAACTAACTATCACAAGCCAATCTATCATGTCTTGTAACATCATCTAAATCCTGTCAAACCTCATAGTCGACCACAATTCAACCAAATTCTCTAACTAATGCTATTTCTATAATCACTCAAATTCTTCAAGCAAACTCATGTCAATAGCATTAAATGGTCTTCAAGTTATAATTCCCATACATCAACTTCAAGTAACAAGCAAGAATCAACCTTTTTTCTAATCAACTAAGATCACCAAAGTATCACCGAAGTTCCAATAAAAAACATAGACACCAAACATCAAAACCTTGCTTCCTAACCAAAACCCAAGCTCCAAACTAACCAAATAACATGAATTCAATCAAGAACACATTGGTTACCTCGTATAAAAAATATAGGATGTGAGAAAACACACTTCCAAGCTCCAAACCATGGTTTAATGCTTGAAATGAGCTCCTTCTAGCTTATATACTCTTGATAGCTCTTATTGGCACCAAGAAATCTTGATTTCAAGGTTGAATTGAGAGAAAAAAATGAGAGTGAGAAGACTGGAAACAAGATTATGGCAGCCATAGCCTCACTTTCCTTTTCTTAAACCCTCACTTAACCTCCAAGCCACCAAAGTATTAAGCTTAATACAATTAAACCCCCATCTTTTGGTACTTAATTATTCTTGATTAAATTCTTGTTTATTTCTTCCAAGTTTGGGTTGAGGTTGAAAGTTAAGTTATAAAAACTCATTTTAACCACTCGGGACCACGCTCGGCTATTCAGGATGCAAACTTACCATTTTGCCCCTGAACTTCATTTAGTGCCTTAACTTCCTTGAAACTTAGTGAACTTTGCTAAACTTCTCTATGCTGCTATGTAAACATGAAATTAGGTTCCAAACTTAATTTAGAACACTTTACCTTCCTCGAGAGTGCCTGGTACTAGGAGGTCCATAACATTAGGTCTGGATACTTCTAACTAAGAGTAAAGGAAGAGGATATACTAAAGACTACCTTTAGAACAACGTATGTCATTTATGAGTATACAGTGATGCCATTCGGGCTCACCAATGCTCATAACATTCTTTATAGATCTCATGTAGATGGTGTTCACACCCGATTTAAATGACTTTGTGGTTGTATTTATTGATTATATTCTGGTGTACTCAAATGATGAAAAGGCATATGAAGAGCACTCAATAATGGTACTGAAACTTTTAAAGGACCACAAAGTATATGGCAAGTTGATTAAGTGTCATTTATGGACCCTTGATGTGGGATTCTTAGGCCATGCTATCAAAGGGCAAGGGCTAGTTGTGGTTCTAGAAAATTTCAAAGACATCTCATAATGGGGTAGACTTTAGAATGTAAGAGAAGTTCAAAGTTTTTTAGGGATGGCAGGCTATTACAGAAGGTTTGTTCATAAGTTTCTAGTAATAGCTGCTCCCTTGATTTAATTGACTAGAAGGAACCAAACATTTGAATGGAAGAAGGAATATGAAGATAGCTTTCAAGAGTTGGAGTGAAAGTTAACTGTAACCCTAATCTTGATCCTACATAACTTTACAAAACCATTTGTGTTGTACACAGGTGCATCTTTAATAAGGTTAGATTGTGTGGTAACTCAAAACAAGAAAACCATTGCTCATGGTTTAAGGCAACTAAGACCAAATGAAAAGAACTATCCAATTCATGACATAAAGTTGGTAGCTGTGGTCTTTGCCTTTAATCAATGAAGGCATTATTTGTTAGGAAGTAAGTTTCACGTCTTTACTGACCATAGGAGTTAAAGTTCCTTTTCACTTAGAAAGACTTGTACATAAGGTAAAGGAGGTGGATGAAATGTCTTAAGCACTTTGATTATACCATTGTGTACACTACAGGCAAAGCTAATGTTATAGCTGATACCTTAAGTAGAAAAGACTTTGGAGTATTGAAAGCTAGGGATGAAGAAAATAAAACTAAACTAACTAGCTTAACCTTGTTAGGTAGCAAATGAAGACATTGAGAGGTAAGCCAAATGCATGTTTTAAGCATAAAACTAGGATATAAAGTAGTTAAAAGATTCCAACACCATGATGAGTACCTTGCTAAGATATTTGGCCACGCACATGGGAAGTTGTTTCAAGGATTTTCATACAAACAAGGGCTACTATATTTTCAAGATATGCTTTATGTGCCAAGTGGGAATGAGTTGAGAAACCAAATTCGGATGAAGGCTCATGCTAGCAAGTAGGGTTCTATACCGATGGATTTCTTAGTTGGAATGCCTTTGACTAGAAAGAAGCATGATACCACTAGGTTATAATGGATAGACCCACTAAATCAGCTAATTTTCTACCTACTAACCTAATCAACCTTTGGGATAGGCTAACAAAGCTATTTATACAAGAGGTAGTAAGGTTTACATGGGGTTCCTGATGATATACTTTCAAATAGAGACCTAAGGTTTTTCTCTAAAGCATGGAGATCATTACACCAAGCTTTAGGCACACAACTAAAGCATAATTTTTCTTACCATCTGCAAACAGATGGGCAAATAGAAAGAACAATGCAAGTGTTGGAAGATATGTTGAGATGTTGTGCTATGGACATTGATGGAGATTGGGACTAGCACCTAACATTAGTGGAGTTATCCTACATACATAGTTACCATACTATGATCAAAATGGCTCCTTATGAAGCTCTATATGGGAGAAAACACATCACTCTTCATTGCTAGCATGATATTAGAGATAAAATGGAATTAGGACTAGAACTTATTCATGAAACCACAGAAAAGATCAATGTGATTCAAAAAAGGATAACGTCAGCTAATAATAGAGAGGAAGCTTATACAAACCTGAAGAGGAAAAGAGATTCAGAATTCCAAGCTGGAGACATTATATACCTGAAGTTGTCACCAATGAAAAGGGTTGTCAGATTTGTAAAAAGAGGCAAATTTTCTCTATGATACATTGGACAATTCCAAATATTGGGAAGAATAGGAAATGTGGCTTATACACTGGATTTTCCTTCCAAATTAAAAAAACATTCTTGATACTTTCCATGTAAACATGCTTAAAAGGTACCTTTCTAACCTTAGATAAGTGATTCTAGCAACTAATGTCCTATTGGCCCTAAACCTCAATAAGCAACTTAAGAAATAGAACCTAATATGTTGAAGAAAAATCTTATTTCATTTCCTAAGTTGCTTGATGATAGCCGACTGGCCTAAGCCCTTGGTACTTCGCACATGATAGCTGAAGGGCCTAAGCCCTCAGCACTTCACACATAATAGCTAAAGGGCCTAAGCCCTCAGTGCTTTAGAAACATCTTGAAGTTCGGATATACCCACCATCGGCAGTCATAGTGGCACCAAATATGGGGAGCACCTTCGGAAAAGAATCAAAGGTAGTTAGAGATAAGCCAGGACCCGTGGCCCCCAGGACCATGGACAGGGGCCATTAGGTTTTAGAACACAACCACTTACTTAGCTTTCGACCACTAGAGTCACCCCCTAAGGTACAATTTGAAGGCCTCCAAAATTAGGCTGTCTATGTGTCTGAATCTTCTTTGCCAGGGCAAATTGCTTTTTTTTTTCCTCCACGACCAACCTATAGATACTCTAAGGAGGCTCCCAGTTAAGACATCCATCCCTCTATTCCTTACCCTTACCACATTTTATTCTCTATTCTAACTTGGAAATGAGAGGTCCCATCCCTAGTGACACTTAGAGGAACCCCTTGACCATCACCCTATTGTTTTGGCGGCAGAATCAGCATGCCACCCCTTCGGACGCTGAAATGTCTTTCATAGATGATGTCCTGGACCATCACTTGGTGTTGTATGTGGGAGCTCAGTCCTAGATCGCTATTGTGGAAACTCGACGGTCCAAGGACAATGTGGCTCCTAAACCCAAATCCACAACAGCACATGACGCAGCAACGGATGCACCTTTGGAGCCTTCTCTTCCTCACAATGAATGTCCTCTAATGGCTATTATGGGTTTTTTTTATAGGATTTCCAATGTTCCATCATCACCAAAATTACTCAAAAGGTAGACCAACAATGGGTGAAAGCTCACTTGTATGATGGATTGCCTTCTGTTAAAGAGTATACAAAGTGAGGTTGAAAGTCTCCTTGTCAAAAATTTGCCAGTAGAAGCCTTCAGGAGGAATCCTCAACAGATGACCCACTGCCTTACTAGCGTAAGCCAAGAAAGTCACAGTCGAAGGAATTGAGGTGTTTGAACCATCGGAGTCCCTATACCCAGGGGAAAAACTCTTCCCCTCATCATTGGAACTATTCACCCAGGGGAAGGTATCACTCCCCATTGTAAGAGTACTCCTGGTGGTGGGAAGAAGGTGCTACTACTTCATTGATGTAAAAAATCCCAAACAAGCTAGAGAAGGTTAAAAAACAAGTCTCCTGAAAGCATGTTTGGTCAAAATTATCCAAGACTTTCATCGTAGATGAATCTCTATTCATTAATACAGTAGCAGAAGCAATGATGTGCAGTGATTTCTGAGTACTTCATCTGAAAGGTTACGGTGGTTGAAGTAACCCCCAAGTTCATCTGACCAAGTATAGGAGGACCATTTTGCTACATGGAGCTAATGATGCCACACTCTAAAAATGCTTTGAAGTAACTTTATCTGGGCTGGCTATGGCTTGGTTTAACTCCTTGGCACCTAGCATGATTGCTGGGTTCCAAGAGTTATGCACAGCCTTCACTCTACAATTCATCAAAAGTAGGCCAATGGTGAAAGTGCCCATTTAGATGGTTGATTTATAGCCCAAAAGAATGGAAAAACCATTTGGGATTATGTTGAAAGGTTTAATCAAGACCCCTTAGTGTCCCAAATTTTCATCTAGAAATCCAAATTCTAGCAATGACTAGGGGCCTCAAAATAAGTCTTAACTCTTCTACGAGTTCTTGAAAGACCTTCCAAAAACACTCAGGGAATTAAATCGTAGGGCCAAACAACATATGATAGCTGAAGAACTAAGGATGAAAGGGCCGAAGATGAACCACCATTCACCTAAAGGGCACCATCCAGAATCTCGATACCAAGGTGAAGAAAGAGGATGACCTCAAAAAAGTCAAGGTAAAAGGCTAGAAACACTCACTCCTCTAAACATAACCAAAACTAATACCTTGACAACCATAGAAAGAAAATGGATGTCAACCCAACATTCGAAGCCTATGAGTTCATACAACAAGAAGAATTTGAAAAAATATTGCCAGTTTCATAGAGACTATAGGCATGATAAAAAGATAGTTTCCAATTAAGAAAATACATCGAGTCCCTAATTAAGCAAGGGCAACTTTGATGATATTTGCGTATGCTTTCCCTGAAGTCATAAAAAAAGAAAGACAATGATAGGAGGGGTGAAGATGAAGAATACAACTTTGACAGACCTTGTAACAACCAAAGTCCTAGTAGGCATACACCTCCTTAGGCGTCATCCAAGCGATTACCATAGGAATACCTTCAGTAGAAAGAAAGAGAAAGGAAAGGAAGATAACATTAATGGAGTTTGATAGCCCAGTAAACAAGTTTATCTGAAGAGATGGCTGGGTGATCAAATTTCCTTACGATGACCTCTTTCTGATCACAGCAAGGATTGGGACCTGCGACGTGAAAATAGTGCTCTATGACGATGGCTAAAACACATATGTCCTATTCGCTCACATACTACTGTGCTTGGGCATCCCCAAAAAGAAGCTCAAACCTATGACTTCACCCACCTTCAGGGTTGGGCCAAGGGAGCTCCCAGTACATCGATGGACTGATCTACCATTAATGTTGAGTGGCATTTCAGTAAAAACTGGGGATGAACTTTTTTACTTAACAATGACAAGATTCATTGTCATAAATGTCCCATCGTCTTAAAATGTTATCATCAGATGACACACTCATGGAAAGCTCTACACGAGGACTACGTAAAGTACTTGCCAATCCATTTCAAAATGAGTGAAGATGATGCAAAAATACTCATTGACCAAGTCAAAGTAAGAAAATTATTCATCAAAGCAAAGAAGTCCCCACTAGAGTGCAGCTCAAAATGCCGAAAGAGCTAGCACCGGTTCTGAGGAAGGCTGAAGGAGGATAAGGAAGATCACAAGAAGATAAAAGCTGAGAATTTAGAACTAATCCTTGGCCGAAACACCTGAATAAGGAAGCACTTGGCCAAAAGGGAAAAAGATTGTGTCTTTTTCTAGTGAACAAAGATTCATTCACTTATTACCTAAGGGAAATGCCCAAGATAAACTAAAAAATAATCTAGCATAGCCTAAAAGTAAATCCTGATGTGATCCCCAATTGGAAGAAAAAGCACAACATAGCCACAAATAAGAGAAATTTTGTCAAGAAAGAAATCTAACAACTCTTGGAGGCAAAGGTAATAAGAGAAGTAAAATACCCTGACTGGCTGAGTAACATTGTCATAGTGACTAAGGAAGGGAGTGACAAACTTCGAATGTGCATTGATTTTTGAAGGGTAAATAACATCTGCCCAAAATGCTTATGTCCCTTACCCTCGATAGATCGAGTTGTGGATTTGATAGCTGAATATGGGTTGCTGAGTTTCATTGATGCTTTTACTGGGTATCACCAATTCAAAATGAACCCTGTTGACAAGGAAAAAATGGCATTCATAACTGACATAGGCATGTTTCACTACTTAAGGAAGCAATTCGACTTAAAAAATATAAGGGCCACGTAACAATGGCTGATGAACATGGTGTTCAAGTCTCAAATAGGAAGGAATATGAAAGTGTATGTCGATGACATGATAGTCAATAGTAAACTATCAAGCAACCATATCACTGACCGAAAGGAAAACGTCCAACAACTTTGAAAGTTTGGGATTGATCTCTATCCTGAAAAATGTGTGTTCAAGGTGATAGTGGGCAAAGTCCTTGGTTTCATTGTATCTGATCAGGGCATAAATTCCAACCCATAAAAGATTAAAGCCCTACTTGGGTCCAAGACACCCACAACCATCAAAGACATACAAATCCCTACAAGAAGGATAACTACACTGAGCAAATTTATATCTACATGTAGGAATTGATGTCATCCTTTCTTCAAGATATTAACTAAGGAAGAAAAAAGAGATGTTAAAAGCAACGGTGAACATCACCCCTCAAATAAAGAGTGCCCAAAAGGCTGGGAAGAGCTAAAAAATTCCTTGGCATGGCTACCAATACTTTGGTAACCAAAGGAAGAAGAAACCCTAATACTCTACCTCATTGTCAACGAGAAAGCCATCAACTCATTCCTCGTAGGAGAATAAGGAGGAAAATACTCCCTTTTGTCCTATTTTACATGAAACATTTCTTGGGCCATGATTTTTAAGGAGCCAAGTGTATTTTTTTCCAGTTTCATCCAATGTTCCCTTTTATTCCTTGTCATGCTAAACCTTCTCCTACTACCGTCACCTAAAAGCTCCATTCTCTTTCATGCCACGCGAGATGCCACTGTCCCTTCCTTCTGGCCTTTCTTAGACATGTTTGCCTTTTCATGTCCTTTAGTACCGAAACCATCTGTAAATCGTCAAAGGCAATGACTCACTGAACTTCTTCCATCACTGGCTCCGTCAATTTGCTGATTTTCTTTGACCGTCAATGATTCTAGTAGTGCCATTGACTTGTGTTGATTTGCCGATTATCTTCAACCCCCAAATCGCCTATCAAATCATTTTCGACTACCTAACCAGTCTTCACCACCAAATCAATTGATCCTTACCGCCAAATCTCTAAATTGCCAATTTCATGTGCACGTGATGTTCTCCAAATCATCAATTTTGCGTTGATGAGTTCTCCAATCGGTTATTCTGCTACCCCTATCTTTCTCCACAAGTGGTGGAGGCAAATGGAGAATAAAAAGAAAATGAGGCTCGATTTATGTTAGGAATTTTAGAATGTGTCAAATTTGTGAAAAAACATAAATTTAATGGGTTATTGTGCATAAGTTAATTTTAAAAAGGAAATTTAAAAAGGTTAATAACATAAAATTGGGTGTCTAAAATTTTCTAAAAAAGCAAACGTTTCAAGGTTTTTGGGACAACCCAAAAGGAAAATGTTGCATTTTTTTTGGGATGGAGAGAGTAATTTCTAGTATATTATGTCAGTAAGACTTTGCGTGGAGCTGAAGTAGGATACCTGACCTTAGAAAAAGCAATCTTAGCCTTAGTCATGGCAAGTAGGAGACATCGGCCATATTTCCAAAGGCATACCATCATAGTGAAAAGTAACTTCCCCTTTTGAGACATCATGAGGAGGGTAGATCATTCTAGGTGACTATCCAAATGGTGCATTGAGTTTGGGTAATACGATATTGCATATGAACCAAGAAAAGCAACAACAGCGCAAGCTTTAGCAGATTTCATAGTTGAACTCCTAGAGAGTGCCAAAGCCAAAGGGGTGGCCAAAGATGCAGAACCAGAATAGACATTCTTCATTGATGGAGCATTATGGTCAGAACATCAAGGCATAGGAATAATACTACGAAGACCCGAAGGGATCAATGCTTCCAAGGACATCCAATTTTGGTTCCAAGTCTCCAATAAAATTGTCGAATATGATGCCCTTATAGCTGGGTTACAAGTAGCTCAAAAGGTCAGGGTGAGAGCTTTACGGGCCTATAGAGACTCAGAATTGATAGTTTCACAGTTTAAAGGTGAGTCCAAAGTCAAAGAGCCAAAGTTGATAAAATACTATGACTTCGTAAAAGCACAAATTCAAAAATTTGACAAAGTTCAAATAAAAAATGTACCTTAAAAAGAAAATGATGAGGTATAAACACTAACCAAATCGTAGTAACCTGCCGAAGTGCTCGTGACCCCGAGCATAACCATTTTGTCACTAGCAGCCACAAGTGGTGGATGGAAAAATCTAAAAAACTAATACCTTCCCCGATGATCCTCGGGAGGTAGCAAGGGTGCGATAGAGAGTAGGAAGATACTTCTTGATAGGTGGATAGCTATACAAATAAGGATATTCTAGCCCTTTGTAGAGATGTGTTGACAAAAGTGCAACAAAAGCTTTTTTAGGAGAAGTCCACAAGGGGATATGTGGATCTTACATCGACTCAGACGCCTTGGTAGGAATACTACTTCAGTAGGGATTAACTTAATCAGCTTGCTGCCTACAGTAGTAAGAGGGATCAAATATTGCATTGTCGTGGTTGATTATTTCACTAAGTGTATAGAGGTAAAACCATTGGTCATGATATCAGCAGAAGGTATCCAAAAGTTTTTATGGAAAAACATCATGTGTAGATTCAACTGTCCAAAAGTGCTAGTTGTTGACAATGGCACTCAATTCATTGACAAAAGGTTCAAAGAATTCACCACCAACGTCAGCATAGAGTTATACTTCACACTAGTAGCACACCCATAAAGCAAAGGGCAAGTAGAGGTGTCAAATAGGTCCTTGAAAGATGGGTTGAGGAAAAAGCTTGAGGAAGTAAAGGGAAGGTGGCCAAGTGAACTACCAAGTGCATTATGGAGTTATTAAAAAACTCCAAGAAAAGCAACAAAGGAGACCCTTTTTTCCTCACATTTGGAGTAAAGGCCTTGATTACTGTGGAGGTAATAAATCCTTTTATACGGGTGTAAGTCTTTGTTGAAAAAGATAATGACCTTAGCTTATGGGCTAAACTAGACATGAACGAGGAGCATAGGGAAACAGCTGAACTAAGAAGAAGAGCTTTCCAAAAATAAGTTGCCACTATAGTAAACCTAAAAGTTAAGCCCAAAGGGAAAAAAGTCATAGATGTCATACTTCAAATGGTGGAACTAGAACCTTGGAGGCCATCCTATGGATTATTCCACATGAACAAGGAAGGACCCTACCTAGTCAAGAAAGAAGTTCACCCTGTACTCTTCAAGCTTGCAAATGCCAAATGAGATGAATTAAGGAATACATGGCATTTAGGGCTCTTTGAAGAAATTTTATGCTAGACAAACACTTAGAATATTTCTAAGGAATAGAACAAGGATGTATGAAAAATATTTCACTAAAAATTGTTCAGTGGTTGAGAAAATGCCAAGGCACTTAGAGGAATTTCTACTTAGCAGCATTTCTTGAAACAAACCCCAAAAAAGGTATATATCTTTACCTGGAAATATGTTTGGAACATTCCAAAAAACAAAGTTGAATCCTTATGACTTGGGCAAAAGTATAAAGTCACATGAGATTGAAAAAGAAGAGAGAAATACACACTTTATTGCTTAAAAAAAAAAAAAGAGGAAGGGTGCATAACATGTGATAGGGACTTGAAAATAAAAGGCCCTACAATATTCTTCCTCATCTTTGCCTTGGGACTCATCAGAATACCCTTATTGAACAATGACCTCTGTGTTTTTCTTAGGCAAGCCCAAGAATTCTTGCCAAGACCAATTAAAAGGACCTTCGAACATTTCAAGCACCTGAAGGAAGGAGAAGTCCAAGTTTGGATAACGGTACAGAATTTGATGATGAGATAGGCAAAATCGTCTTGGAAGGACCACTTAGTCATTTCATTAGCCTCTTCCTTTTCCTTCATCAAATTTTCCATCTCTTTCTTTTCTTCCTCTTGGACATCTTCATTTGCACAACATTAGCTAGGAGCTGTTTATTTTCTGACAGAGCTTGGGCAACCTTAAAGAACAGAGCTTCTCATTCCTTTCAAAGAGCCTCATTTGCTAAAGTCTCGGCCACTAACTTTGCCTTGAGTTCGGTCATCTTTATAGAATAATCCTTAAAAAGCATATGAGTAGGTTATCTCTTTGTGTAGCCGTGCTACACTTCTTTAGCTCTCTTCTTTATTTTCATGAACTTGTAGCACGTCATCGCCAGAGCATCCTTTGCCTTTGAAATTTTTTATTCTGTCTGGGTGGGTATCATTTAACAAACCAAGCTCTGAAGTATTCCTCATAAGCAAGCATCAGCAAAATAAATCCATAAAAAAGGTATGTTCACACTCTAAAGGAATGTTAAAATTTCTAAGTATAAAAAAAAATTGCTACTTGGGTAGTGTGTTTGGTAATTTTAGTAGCTAAAATCTCTTCATTTGGACATGACTTTGTCAGAGACTGAAAGGTTGCATTCATCATTATGCTCTTTTCTATTTGAGGAACCATCTTTTGAAAATCCTTAGAGAATAAATCTATATCCTTTATGAATCGCCAGAAGGGCTCCCTCAGAACCTTGCCTAGAAGGACCTTGGTGTTGCGAGCTCATCGCTTTCACTCATGATTGGTGACCTAACTCAGTGCAACTATCTCTTTTGAATGATCTTGCTAAAGTTCAATCACCACATTAGTCCTTAACGACTCATCTATGTAGTCTAAAACCACAAAATAGCCAAAGTTCAATGAAGAAAGGTTACAGACAGACCAAACCTGGTAAATGGACCCCAAAATCTTCACCCTCAAAATCACCAACTTTGAAAATATCTAAAGCAACATCCTTGTCTTTCAGCCTCTTCCTATCCTCAACTTTTTCTACAGACAAGATGGCTAAAGAAGTTCCCAATGTCTTAGTAATAGAAGTAGGGCTAATAAGTTATGAAAGAATGGCAACTTCTTGAGGTCCATCCATTACCTTTTTAGCAACTTCGGGAGGGGGAGGTGGAGGATTTTCCTTGGTTTTCTTGCGACAAGGCTCCCTTGAAGTCTGTTCTTTCTTCCTTTTGGGGCTTTCTTTTTTTTCCCTTTCTTTGTTTCTTCACCTTTCTTAGCTTGCCCAAGAAAGAGGCTTTTGTAGAAATTGGTGAACATGTCACCCATCACTACAAAAATGGAAAAACATCAGTGTAAGTATGAGATGCTCAAATACAAGGTGAAAGAAAAGAAACTTACTCTCTAAAAGAGTTTAATAAGTGAGTTCCTCCTGAAGGAGCTTGACTATTGCAGACTTCTTGCCATCTATGCCTAGTTTAGGTTCGCCATGATTAGCCAAGTGTTCCTTCACAACACCCAACTCCTAAAGAACCTCTTCGGTCATAAGGTTCCACTGGATAGGGAAAGGGCATGGGTTACGCGAGGGAGGTACTTTGTCCTAGTCAACCATGTACCTAATGTGGCTATTAAATTCCTTGAACTTAGCTTCAAGATCATTGGTTAGAAGCTTTAAAGGGTCCCTTATCTCGATCACCAATGTCTCGGAGGTGCATCTCATTGTTAAATTCTTCTACGAATCTAGCTCCTTGATGAAAAAGTACTTTTTCTACTACCCACACCAGCTATCTTTGGTAGTGAAGCTAAAAATTTACTTCTTGCTACTAATTCGCCGAGGTTATAAAAAGTAAAAGAAGCCCTTTAGGGTAGGATGCAATTTATAGTATTGCATGAAGAAAATAAAGTAGGTGACTATTTGAAAGACCTTGTACATGCATAAGAAAGTGTTAAAATAGGAATATGAATTCTCGGGTAATTGGTTGACGACAGTCCTGTGAAAGTCACAAAAATCTGAAATCACCTTTAGGGGAGGATATTAGAGGCCTACCTTAAGTTGGGACCTAAAGATTGTTATCTAGCTCTCCCAATGGCAATAGCTCAATTCGCCTTGCTCGGGAACCTTAACCTTGATGTACGAAGGCAAAAAAAGCTTTGCTCACCACTTTTTTCTTTCTCCAAAATAGCACAGCTGAGGTGAGCATTCAGTAAACTCCAACTCTCCACGTCAGCCTTAACGTCAGCACTCTAATTCTTTATCTTTTAATTTGGAGGCCTAAAGATCTATTTCAGAAAAAAAAAGTAGAAAAGACAACCTTGGATGAATCACCCACCTAAAATTGCTTTAAACACTAACAGACCATTGTGGTAGATCATCAAAAATCACTCCATTACAGGCACCATAAAAAAGAAAACTAAAGAGAATGAGAGAAATAAGAAGGGAGTAAAGTAAGAAGTAAGAAATCTTTGGTCGAATAAGGAGGAATGTATAGCCTAAATAGTGCAACCAAAAAGACGCTACAATGATGGTAACTTAGATGCCAAGATTGTCCTTCTGATCCAAGGGGGCATAATTTATAAAAAATAAAGCTAATCAAACTAAGGAATGTCTCAGTTTAGAATGGTAACCAATGGCAGGCTTGTTGATCCATCACATTTGAAACACAAAAATCAAGGGATGACAACCAACAAAAAATTATAGGGAAAAAATTCCTAGGATGTTGAAAAAACAAAGACAAAAAACCCATAGTAGAAAAACTAAGATGAAGATAGTACATCAATTATGCCTGCTAAGGGGTAGGTTTGTGATAACCAAAGGGCCTAAGCCCTTGGCACTTCGGACGTGATAGTCGAAGGGCCCAAGCCCTTAGTACTTTGCATGTAATAGTTGAAAGGAATAAACTCTCGGTTTCAAAAATAGCCTGAAGTTTGGAGATACCCACCTTTGGCAATTATAGGGCCTCTGAATTTAGGAAACACCCTCGAAAGAAAATCCAAGGAAATTAGAGATAAGGATGGACACAAGGCCCCCAGGACCACTAACAGGAGCCATTCATTGTCAGAACACAACTACCTACTCGCCTTAGGCTAGCTGGAGACACTCCCCTAGGGTATAATCTGAAGGCCTCCTAAATCAGACCGTCCATCTGCCCAAATCTCCCTTTTTAGGGCAAACGACTCTTTCTCCATGACCGTCTTATATATACTCTAAGAAGGCTCTCAGGTAAGACACCCAACCCTTTATTTGTTACTCTTACTACCATATCTTCTCTTTACTAACTTGGGCTTTGGGGGTCCCATCCCCAGTAACACTCTAAGGAACCCTTTGGCCTTTATCTTACTGTTCTATAGACATTGTTCAGCATGCAACCAATTTGGAGGCTAAAATGCCTTACTAGAAGATATCCAGGAGCATCATTTGAAAATTTAGAGGACCAAATTTATTAAGGTGGGGAGATTGCCATTCATCTTCCTTGCATAAGCCTAGGGTTGGGAGTGAAAGGACAATAACTAACTTATAACGCAAGGAATAAGAAAGGCTAGGACAAAACATGAGAATTTCTGGGACTGAAGGTGTTTGAGATAACCAATGTATGGGCAATTGAGTCATTTCATTAGGCCTAAGGCTGATTTTCATTGGAAGAAGGTTTAAGAACTTAATTATGCCTACTAAGAAGTTTTATCGAGGGTAGAAATTGCACAAAGGAAAGCATAAAGGACCCCTAAGCAGCATGCAAAATAAAGGAGCCATTAAGAAAAGAATTAGAGGCAAATTGTTGCCACATGTCTTTTGCTGGACTTTGCAAGCTTTCACTAACAAAAGAAAGGACTTTGATCAAGATTTAGAAATGAATTCAATAAGGAAGGTGAGCTTTCTAGCAGCCAAAGTAAATTCTTGAAGGATTCAAGGTTGGGGAAGAACAACTAACCTAAGTGCACTAAGAAAAAAGTTGCTTCGATTGTAAGTCATCAAGAGCAAGTGCCATCAAGCTTTAGAATGGTTCTGTTAGAACTCGATTATGGTAAGGATTGAATATGTTAAGTTTCTTTTCAAAATCAAAAGCTATACTTGTGATTATCGTGGAAATTCTTGGCCATGGGTGATGGTAATAGTCAAGGGAGCCTATATACTGCTTAGGTGTTAGGGACTTTGTCAGGTGTCTATGTTTTTTTTCAAGCTAGATATGGTATGGCAACTGTTATGGTCTTGCTCTACGCATGCACAACCCTTTCAAGGACCTGGAGCTCCATGTAACTTAGTAATTTTTCATAACAAGACTTAAAAAATGAAACTAGTGACAAGAAATGCTTACTAGGCTTTGAAGCCTATATGCTGGGGGTTACAGTGTGTTGTGTCTATGTGCTTTGCTAACTAGATCCATGTGTTGACCCCCTTCAATTACATTATTTATGAATAGATTGTGTATTTTACCTGTGTCATCTATGTTTTCTTTGGATGCAAGTTACTAGCAAAGAGTTAATATGTTTGTTGGACTATTATGCTGCTTCAGCCTTTACTGAGTCATGAAATTGATGCCCTCTATGTCTAATTTTCATGGAAAGGTTTAGTTGACTATGTTTCTAGTGTTGCATTACTTAAAGAAAGGATCTATGCAGGTATAAAAGTGTGGTTTATAGTTAATTTTCCCATTGTGCTCAATATTGCTAAAACCAAGCTTAGGTCTTAGTTTGGTTGTAAGCGCTATGTTGCTATGATTGTGGGAACTAGCTGACATTATGGTGTTTGTATAGGTGCCTAAATGTTGTAAGAAGTAGTTTGTAACTAAGTTGTAATGTGGTGTAACTAAACTACTCAAGTGAATGTATTGCCTTAGTGTGGATCTTGAATTTCTTATGCCTGGTTGAATTTAGTGTTGTGAGTCATGGTTGATGTCATATTTTCTATTAAAACTTTTGATTTTTATTTGGGATGTTTCCTAATTGGAGATCCTGCCCGATTCTGAAAGGTTTGAATAATAGCACCTATGAGCCTACCTGTGCACAATCAGAATTTCAAAGACTAATTAGCCTCAGCCTATTTTACTTTCCTAGGCTATAGTACATATATGACTTACAAATATATTTTTCTCCATTGTCCTACTGTAAGCTAGCTTATGTTTAAAATTTGGCACAAAATAGACTTTTCAAACTTGCTCTATTAATTTATGCTATTCTGACAAATCTGTCTACTTAATTTTCTAGTAGATGCTGTTTTTTGCAAATAGATCCTAATTTTCCTATTTTAAACTACCTAGTCGTGTTTTTTTTTTTTTACTTATTAGAGCTTAGTTATTAGGAAATGCTTGGAAAGCATAAATTAAGGATAGTTTAGGGCATGACAGATTTCATTAAAGTTAATGATGCTTACTCGAAGGACTTACGCCCTCAAGTTTCAATTGATTGGCTAGTCGATTCCATTACTGAATGCATGTTGTTAAGCTTTCTAGATTCTATTAGTCGATATTATCATATCCAAATAGACCTCATCGGTGAGGAAATACATCCGTCATAGCTGATGAAGTGAATTTTTGTTACATACAAATGCCCTTCAGGCTAAAGAACCCCAGGCCAACATATCAATGCCTGATGGACATGGTGTTCATTGAGTAAATTAGGAGAAATATGGATGTGTACATTGATGACATGATCATCAAAATTAAACACTTGGGTAACCACATCGAAGACCTATGGGAGACCTTCCAACAGTTAAGAAAATTTGGAAAACACCTTAACTCTGAAAAATGCATGTTCTGCGTAAAGGCTAAGAAGTTCCTCAAATTCATAGTCTTCAAATGGGGCATAGATGCAAATCCAGAGAAAATTAAAGTCCCCTTGGTTCACAAACAGCCGAAATGATCAAGGGCACATAAATGCTGAACAGTAGAATAACATTGCTAAGTTGCTTTATATCACAATATGAAAATTGATGTCACCCATTCTTCAAAGTACTAACTAAGGTGATTATAGAAAATGCCAACACTGGTGAGGTTAGGGTACAAGCATAGTACCAAAGTTTCGTAAGAAGCCCAACAACATGAGGCACTATGCTGGAGCCTAGTATATCTAGTGAGTGCCTTCCTAAGTAAAGATCATCCAGAATGTTCACCTGTGCAACAACAAAGGGTATGTTAAATGGTGAGCTAAGGTCACTAGGATTTCGTAATCTTAGTTTACTATTAGGCTAGCATGCCAAGGCTTACTAAGATTGGGTTAGGGGCTAGAACCCACTAGGAAGGAAACAATGCTCTGCATGAAGAGTATGATGAGGAAAGGTCCTAATGGACTTGAATATATGCACATATGTTAGCACTCAGATACAAGAGCCCTTAGTAGACTTAATATTATATATGTGTGTGTGTGTGTGTGTGTGTGTGTGTGTGTCCTTAGTAATTTCTTTGCTGGTGTTAGAATCTCTTACTGGGAATCTCTAAATTCTTATACTCTTAGTGCGGTTGTATAGATGCTATTTTTAAGGGCTGGCAATTATTGAACAATGTTGTGCTTGTGTATTCCTGTAGGTAACCGCCTAGTGAATCATTTATTAATTCTAGTTTTACTAGTTAAATGTTTTGTGTGGTAACTATAGTTGTTTTGTGGTTCTAGAGGCTAGTGGGACAAGAAAGGACATAGTGGAGCATAGATCTCAGTAGTAGCTTTTGGTATACGATTGTGCGCTAGATTAACCTCTAATGTGCCTAGGTTGAGTAATATATTATTGATTGCTTTTAGGCATGCTGATAGGTGATTTACTAGATGTATAAAAAGCTTTAAAATGGGCAGGTAATTAACTAGCCAATCATAACTATCACACCCTTACACTGACCACACACATTATACATTCCATGAGCTTATCATGCTAACTAACTTCTTAGGTATATAGGATTATTTCAGTTGTAGACAAGCCTCAATACCTTTTTGTACCTAATCTTTGTGTGAGAGACAACATGGGTTCTTATTTCTTTACAACAAGGCTATGGAAACCTTTCTTGGAAAGTACTACATACAAGTCTAAATCATTAAAAGGAAAATCAAGCTAATTTTGTGACATAAAGAAAAGAAGCTCTTGAACAAAGCACAAAAGTTTGTAACATTTTATTTGGCAGATCAACAATGTAAAAATGTCATGTAAACTAGGTTTTAGATTTCAAGGAGGTTTCTACTGTGATTTTAGACCTGTACATGAAAATTCATGCCAAACATGTATTCTTTGCAAAATGTCAAACTATAAGACAAAGCCTGCTTGGTAACACGATTTCCACTGTAGTGCTATGCAGAAACCAAGTTTCAAATCACTCAAATTGGTTCACTTATGCAACTAAATGTGAAATTCTATAGGAAATAAGAATCAGAACTTCAATAAACTAAACTTTGCTTGGAACCCAAAGGTTTCACTCCATGACCTTTAGAATTCTTGGAGTAGTAAAATACTAATTTAGGCTTTAAAATCTGGTATGGTAGGTCGAACATAATTCAAATATATTAATGTAGTTGGACACAAAATTTTAGGTCAAAACAATAACTCTAGCTAGAAGAGTCAAACAATGAGTCAAACATTGTTAAACTACTTATCACTTTTTTGTAGCAAGCTTTTTTAAAACAAAATAATAGTAAAGAAGGTCTATTTCTGGTATAATAAACATATAGACCTATAGGTAACAAGTTCAAAATAGTTCCAATTAGCCAAGCATCTAATTGTTATTCAACAAGCTAATCATATAGAATAATAGTCCACATAAACTTGTAGGAATCTCAAATTGTTACCAAATCATGGAAATGAGCTTGAAATCCAAGTTCAAAAATTCAAACATAATTCAAATACATACCTTGACTTACATACTAAGTTTCAAGCTAAAACCTTAGCTAAAACTTAAACTTAAACTCCTAGTCAAAATGATTCAACACTTTATTACTACACTACAGTGTTTTCATTGAACCAAGTTTTAGAAACCCCAAATTTATTTCTAATCATTTTAACAAGCAAATATGTATAAAATATTGCTAAGTAAGTCCCGTTAAACCAACTTTTCCTAGAAACATGGAAGACTAGCCAAGAAAAACAATATTATAAAAAAACAATACTTAAATTTCTAAATTTCATATTTAAAACAATACAGGTTTAAGGCTTGCATGTGTTTCATCAATTCAAGTTACAAATCAATCTTTAAAGGGAGAATACAAGAAACCAAGCACTGATTCAAAAGTTAACGACTATGAACATCTTTTATCTAGGAACTAGGTTAATAAGCCTTAATCCAGGGCATTGGCCCATATAGGTAGTTAACTTAGAGAGACCAAGTACTTGTACCATCTTTCTAACCAATAATTCACTATTTTGTCTCCCCCCACAATAACTTAAACACATGCTCCAAAAACCAATTCTGTTAGTTCTCATAAACACTGAAGTTTGCTAAACCTTATGCTGATTATACACAACTACAAACATACGTACTACTGACCTGTAATGAAATTAGAAAATGTAATACAACTAGCAAAAGATAGGTATGCCATGATTAACCCTGAAAAATTCATAACTGGGTTGAGCTTTCAAAGAAAACCTAGTAAGAAACACTACAATTCATATAACAATTATAATTCCAGCAATCAATTATGCTTCTAGTAGATATTCATGCTATAGAATGTAACAAGCAGCAAACCAATACAATAATAACAATAATAACAATAAAAGCTCTAGTGATGAACTTTTGATGGCCATTACTACATAATCCAAATTCATTCATCCCCTATTTGCCTGTCTATTCTAGATATTAATTTGGTAACACTTGATTGAAGTTGTGAATCAAGCTAGTTCCAGTCCATTTGGACTTATGCCCTTCTTAAAATCATGATCACTAAAAACGATTCATTGTCACAAAATTTTCTTACTTCACTATAAACATGCAAAGGCTAGAATCACCAATGCACTATAACTTCCACTTGAGAAACTAGAGAAGTCACATGTTCCTTACCACTTCCCCTAGTATGTTCCAAAAACCAGATGGACTACCTTATAGCCCTATGTTCTTCTATATTGACTATGAAGGAAATCTTCCTGTAGTTCTATCCCAAACCTCCAGCAAGCCTAATTTGTAGCTAGTGCTTTAGTTTCCATTAATGGTTCTCCTAAGCTTCTTAATTTACCTTTGAATTTCCTGGAATTAATGACTTCTACCTCAGGCCAACATAGATTTTTTTTAATAATGAAGAAATAATCCTTACCCAATAGTCCATAAGGCTAATCTCCCCAATGTTGAGTCCCATTGTTCTTGTTTCTTTAATTTTTGATAGTAATTAATTTGACCTCTAGTGATGTTTTTTAAAACCAGAGACATTGAATATGTTCAAAACAATCTAGTGGTTCATGAAGTGACAACTACTCATTTACAACAAGTGAGTGGGATCATATTCCCTTCCTGCCTTCAAGTTTCTTTTCTCTATATGTTCTATTATTTAGTCTTTATTTCTAATCATTTAAAGTCTATTCATTTTGCTGAGCACATTTTTCTTTAATTGTCCAATCTAATCCTTCATGTTTTTGCAATTAAGTCTTCTTTCTTACACATGTTATAAATTAGCCAACTTCAGCTTCTAGTCCAAAACTTCTTCACATTAAACACCTCAATCCTTAGCTTCACAAAGGTTTAACTAGATTTTTGCAATTAAGCCCTCAACCTTCCTTGAATCTTATTGCTCAATTTAAATAACAAGCACAATCTGTATTAGCTGGTCCTAATAAGGTAAATATAGGAATAAGGTACATTTAAGGCATACCTATTTGGCATCTAAATAATTTTTTTTTTGCCACAAAGATAGCCATGTTGCATGTTCCCTTTAAATGTAAATGATGCTCTTAATTTTATAGTCATACCTCTAACCTTTCACATTTGGAGTTTAGAGTGTTTATTCCCTAAGCACTATAGATTAAAATAAGAATTCATGTCCTCTTTCATTGTTCTAAAAATGTCCATAATATACCTAAAAGGATTCCAAAAATCATTTTTCCTATTGTCCGTTACATCAAAATTATAAGCCACATATAAATGCTTTTAAGTGTGGTAATTGAGGCATCTTAAGGGAGCACCCTTATGCATATTCTAGGGTTTCTTGAGGACATTGAAGCTAAGGAACTCAAATTGGCACCTTCATGCATCTTATGGAGATTCCATGCCCAAGTTCAAGAAAAAAAGGATTTTGATTGTGTTGTCTACCCTAAAAGTGACTTTGTCCATCAAGTTCCAACCTTTCCAAGCAAGAAAAGAAACCTATGTCTTGAGGGAAGGCCATGACACTAATGAAAGCTTTAATGTGCACCTATAAGCACTAAAGGTGCAAGTTCAAGCTCAATGGGTCTATGGCCATTCAAAATGAGCCATTTCAAGTAAATATCCCTTTCTTAAGTTATTTCCTAGCTATTCAAGTTAAGATAAGGTAGCACACTTGGAGAGGCATGAATGGCCACGTCCTTGTTTCATCATGCTCAAATGAAGCCTAAAAGGAGTCTGAATTGTGTCGATTTGTATCTATGGTGCCAAGGTTATACACTAAGCATTATTCAAGCATTGTTGATCACATACTATGAAAGGAAAACCCAGTTAGTAGCCTGCATATGTTCTACATGCCTAGGTGCACCAATCCAAAGCTTGGAGCCCAGACATAGACCCAAGAAAGCCATTTTTTGAGTCATCTCATGCCATTTCTTCATATGACAAGATTTTTCATGTCGAAAAGCTCAAGGACTCTCAAACATAACATGTTAATGAGCCTCAAGCTGAAGGGAACTTGGAAAAATGCTCAAACCTATGAGAAATTATCCCAAGCCCTAGGGGACACATAATGTACACCCTAGTCCATAACTTGGGGGTTTTTTAGGCTAAACCATTTCTAAGGCATTGCTTTTATTATTTTATAATTTAATTAAGTTATTTAGTTTACTATTTAGTGTGGAAACTTGTTTGGAGCACATGGGAATTAATTGGCCAAGCCCCACTTGTTTGTTACCAAATGATGTTTCAAATCCTAGTTTGACTAAAATTTTGCTTTTCAACTAGGTTTAGGATTTCTCATGGTTCAAAGTTCAAATAACCCTAGTTTTATAGGCTATAAATAGGCCTTATTCAACTTGTAAACAAACAAATTCAAATAACACAATATTGCTTAAGAGTTATTCTCTTTGGTTCTTTGAGAACTTACTTTGGTGCATATGAAAGCTTAGCATTCTTTGTTCTTCTTATACTTCTTATTTCTAACCACATGTTGCTTGGGATTGGGGGTTGAATTCCAATCTTTTGGATTATTTTTTATGGAACTTTTTAGCATTGTGGGCATGATTCATGGTCCTTATACCAATGAAGTCCGCATTAAGTGGTATCAGGGCCACAAGTTCCTAGCCAAAGACATATCTAGTGTTTCTTGCTCTTTTTTTTTTTGTGTCTTCATTATTTCCAATTTGTTTAGTTTTAGTTTCCATCATTTCTAATCTATTTCTTTGTGTTTCATGTTTCTTTTAATGTGTTCCTTGCATCCATATTAAGAAAAAATACTACGAAAAAGTTCAACTAGTGTCATTTCTATCCAATCTTGTTTCTTTCAGTTTCCTTAATTTCTAGTAGCATTTTGTTTCGTTATTTTCATTCCAATTGGTTGTTTCCTTCATATTTATCAAGTTTTAATCTCTTTCCTATTGTTTTATGTCAATCCAAGTCATTTATAACCTAGAACAATAGAAAAGCACCAATCCTACACCAATTTAGTTTTCTTGGTTTCTCTTGGTGTCCAATTTTGTTCTTTTTCATTCTCTTCATCCAATCCTGATTAATTCTCTTTATTTTTTATTTCCAGAACCCAAGAGTCTCAAAAATATGAAAAAAAACCTCAAGCTAGGTTGTTTTTGAACGAAGTTGCTTTCAATTGTGCAAGTAAAATTATGGTTTCCTGTTTCTTTGCCAACAAGTAATTGCTTCTTTGTTTCTTTCACAACAAGGATCTAAGAATAAAAGTATTTCTAGTAAGCAAAAAAAGAAAGGGGGAAAAGAAAAGAGTTTCAAGAAAGATTTGCAAAAAGAAGCTTGCACAATTACTTGTTTTTATGCTCATAAACCCTAAAACTTTCAGTTTTGAGGCTAATCCTTTTCTTATGGTTCTTGCAATCATCTATCACAAGGGCTTCTAAATTTTTTTAAATTTTGTTAGCCCACCTTTATTTTGGTTTTAAAGCCTTGTTTTCAAGGAAAAACAGGTTTTTGTATATGCTTTGAGGATAGTTTGCTTAGAACTTTTAAGGATTCCTTGATAGCAATATTTCCACTAAAAAACTAAGTGTGAGTGTCATTCTTTTTTAGAGTGAACAAATGAGGGAGTGATGTGAGGGCTTTGTTTCCAAGTGCAATGGCAAGGAGAAATAAATACATTAAGATGAAGGTACCACACCATGATCTTTTCCATACAAGAGGTCACATTAAATGCCATGAACGCAACATGATTATAGAAGGAAGATGCACTAAGAGTATGTCGAACCACTATAATGTAATTCTCCCTTAGACCTAGATTTGATGTGGTTTTGCATAAAAGTGTCAAACAATGTGTGTTTGCTAACAATGTTGTTTTGAAATATGATTTTCATGAAACTAGATTAAAAGAAGGAGGTAAGTCTGAAATTTTGACAAAATTTGGTTTTGAATATTCTGATTCTTAAGTTTTGTCAAATTTCATTTTGAATTCCATGAGTTTTCTAAAGAAAATGTTGTTTTTGAATTCCATGTTTCTAGGTTTGTTTCTTTTACATTCAAATCATAGTGTCTTGTTTGACTTCAAATTAGATCTACTTCTTTGGAATTTTTCAAGCATAAATCAATTCCTACACATGCATTCCATATTTCTTTTATTCTCATTTATGTTCTATCCATTTTTATGCATTAATCTTTAAATTTGAGCAAGCATTTTTTTGTCATGACACATGCATTACACAAACTTTTGAGCGTTGATATTTTTATTTTGTTTCCAAACTTAAAAGCACTTATTTTGAATGAAAATTATTGTTTTAAGTTCAGCCTTTTAAGAAAACTTGTTAACTCAAATATTTTGTGTCACATCCCATGCAAATTCATAAATTTTATGCATTATGGTGCATATGCATGTGAAAATAAGTTTCGTACTAAATTGGTTTCACTTAATCCTATCTATTCTAATATTCTTTTAGTTAAAGCGCTTAGCATTTTTGTGAAATTGTTGCATACTTATTTTATTGTCAGTTTAGGCTAAATTGTGATCAATTCTAGTTTGTTTAAATGTCCTATGTCAACAATTGTTTTCACATGCATAACTTGTGCTTTTCATGACCATTACACTTGTGAAATTTTTGGTCCATTTGTTTTGAATGCATACAACATCCTTGAGATAAATTTTTATGACTCTCCTAGCAGGGAGCTTGATCGAGAAAGGTAAAGTAGCAAAATCTCATTTGGAACCTTATTTCAAGTTCACATAGCAAGAATTAGTATGTTAAACAAACTTCACTAAGTTTAGAGGAGTTAGAGTTTTTGGCTGGCTGGGTCCCGAGAGTTAGAGTTTTGGAAATTTAAATTTCACTTTAAGCCCAAACTTAGCTCAAATAGACAAGATTTGACCAAGTTTTGATGTAGCTTCTATTTAGGATGGGGGCTTTTGTAACTTTTTACAAACTTTGGTGGCTTGGTGTTTAAAAGAGTATAAAACTTGGTAAAGTGAGAGGATGGCTACCATTTTGGTTCAAACCCGAGTTCACCCTTCCTTCCTTGATTTCTTGTTGAATTGAGGCTCAAAACCAAGTGATTTTGGTAAAAATTGAAGCCACCAAGGGTATATATGCTTTAAGAAGATTGATTCAAGTGGATTTCCATGTTTTTGGTGCTTGGAATCACATTCCCAACTAGCCCCTATATTTGAAATGAGGTAACATGTGTTTCAATGATGAATTCTTGTTTACTTGATGTTTGGAAGCTTGGGTTTTGGTTAGAAGTAAGTAATTTGGTGTATTGTGTCTTTGTTTGCTTTGAACCTAGGCAGAACTTTGTGGAACTTTGGTTTTGTGGAAGAGTTGCTTGGTTCTTGCTTATGAATTGAAATCAAGGTAAGGGAGTTATGGTTTTAAGCTTGATTAATGCTATTGGAGTGTTATTTCTTGATGAATTCAAGTAGTTTTGGCAATAGCATTAGTTAGTGGGCAAGTTGGATCATGGTGGACTATGAGTTTGATGAAGCTTGGGATGATGTTTTTGAGAATCATAGGCATGCTTGTGGTAGTTGGTTATGCCTTTGCAACAAGTTTTATAGGTATGTGAAGTTGGAAGGCCATCCAAGGATGTCTAGTATGCTTAGTAAGTTTTCCAAGGCGATAGCAGAGAAACTTGAAATTTCTGGGCTCACAGCTGTTGGTGATGCGTCGCCAGTGGCACACAAAACTTCCTGGAAGTTGATAACTGTGGCAACGCATCACGATAGTTATGTTGGCAAAAAATTTCCAATTTTTCTAAAGGGTTTGAAGGGAGCCCCGAGGGGTTGCTTAGGGTACCTAGGGGTTAAAGTATTCTAGGGGTACTCTTAAACTTCCAAAACTCCCCCGAGACCTTGGTATTTTCTTGAGCTTTAGTGGCTAGTTTTACCATAAGAAAGAAAACTAGTCTAGAAAGGACACAATGAGGTATCACTAGCTTGGGGCAAAGGTTTAGTACCACTGATGACCTAGCTGTGCCATTTGGCATGAGGTTTTGATGTGGAAACTTAGTGCACCTAATGGGTCTTTAAGGCCTAGTCGACATTAGTCCTACCATTGTGCCCCTATAGACATGAAGGAGTTCTGACTAGTGATTTTCCACTTGTTAGGCTAGTAAGCTATGCTTGCTAGTAGGCAAGGCTTTGCCTTATAGTTCAAGGACTAAGTTGACAACAAGTCCCAAGGGACTGAAACCTATGTGTAAAAGTGTAGCCTTAAGCTGTATAAGCTCACAGCAGATTAAATTTGTTTATATATGTGTTGTCCTTAGTATCTTTCTTTCAAGTGAAGACCTTTGCTGAGAATTTTTTAATTCTCACTCCCTGGTCTATGTTGTGTAGATTGTGATGATGTTAGAGCCGATAACTACTGAGGGTTGTCATGGTATTTTATGGTTGTAGGTACTTTGGCTTGAGAATCTTTATGATTCTAATCTGCATGGCTATTTATCGGTTAAGTAACAGCACTAACTATAGTATTTTCTTGGCTGTAGAGGGTAGCAGCATGTGGACAAGATTTCATGATTCACCATTGGGACTCATCTCTATGGTAGGAGTTAGTTGAGGAGAGCTCAATCGAGGCTTGTATACATTCTTTGCCTAGTTGCCTTCCTTGTCTAGGCTTTTAGTTTTAGACTCTAGGGTTGCTCTTGGGTGAAGAGCATTAGCCCCTTTTTTTGTTGAATACCCTCACTAGGTTGTTATGGGTAGTATTAATCATACAATTGTTGATTTTGTATGCTTTGACTATTTGAACTTGTTTTCTATGAAAAGTGCCTTGGCCAAGTGAATGTTTTATGATATCCATGTATGCAAGCCAAAGCTGAAAGAGCATGCATCTTGCATTTTCTAAGTTAATTAACTAGTATCATGAAGTTTTAATTCACATACATATACAACTAGCCTATTACAGCCACCATGAGATTCACTCTCATAGGCTTCCTGGGTAGGGCCAAAGGTGGCCATGTCAGTTTTTGGTATTAGAGCTCAGATTATAGATATTGGGGGCTAAGGATGAGATCTAGTTTAAAGTCCATGTACTATGATAGTTGGTACTGACCAATATCTGGGGAATGTCATCTAGCGTTGGTTGTAGGTTGCTATGTTTGACACTAGGTCAGGAGCTTTAAGTAGAGCCGGGGAACCTATTGAAGGTTCTAGTGATCCAGTTGTGGCAAGGTTGGATGATATATCTAGGGTGCTTCAGGGGATGAATTAGACATTGGTGCTAGTGGCTCAGGGTATGACTACCATAATGAATGAGTTGTTTGAAGAGCAAGAGGACAAAGGAGCTATTCAAGAAGAAAATGACCAACAGAATGAAGTATCCCAAGGTCAGAAAAGGCATGCCAATTAGCGGAAAATGCCTAGGGCTCTTGATAGACAAGAACATGCTTATGGGCATGAAGAGGAACTAGAGGATATGGAGGCTCTAAGCAGGGGAGAAACCCCACATCAGATGAGATTACTTGAGAAGTTCAAAATGGTTGACCTACTAAGTTTTGGTGGGTTAGGCAACCTTGATAGAGCAGAAGGCTAGTTGTCTACAATGAATTGGCTTTTCACTTATGAAGGCTATGAATCTTAGCAAAGAATGGCTGTAGTACCTTTCTTTTTAAGAGGAAGGGCTAGTCTTTGGTGGAACGATGTGATGGAAATGTTGAGGGAAAGTAATGGCACTCAACTAGAGCACAAAAAAAAGTTGCTCAAATGGTCATACATCAAGAGGAAGTTCCAACAAGAATACATCAGTGGGGCCACCCAAAATCAGAGAAGGATCCAATTCAAAAATCTTATTCAAGGAGGGATGAGTTAAAGTCCAAGAAGTTCTTTCAAGGCCTTAAGCCCATGCTTCGAAGGTATATGGCAATGGTGGATATCCGAAGCTATCACCAAGTAGTCTAGAAAGCGTTGGCCTTAGAGAAAGAGACAGAAAAGTTGAGAACACAAGGTAAGAAGGTGGAGGTTGGGCTATCCAACCTAGGTAAAGGCACCAGAAAATGTCCAATGGAAGGAAAGATGACTGAGAGTCACGGTCCTTTTAAGAGGAGGAAAGGGTGTTTGTGCGTTAAGTGTAGACGGTTCCATGGCACAAAGCCATGTACGTTGGGAACTTATGTTTGCAACAACTGTGGATGGAGTGCTCATTGCGCGAGGGAATGCCCACAGGCTTCACCCTTGCCGGGTCCACCTAGGAACCCCCCACCTACAACCCTTACTACAGGAAATTGACCTGGTGCAGCCGCAGCAACAGTTGAGCTAAGAGTCTTTGCCTTGGCTAGTCACCGTTCGAGGTAACTTTACATCCTAGAATGGTAGTGTTAGAGTACTTTTTGATACTAGAGCTACTTTTTCTATGATATTGTCTACCTTGGTAGATAGATTTAATTTACAGTGTGAAATCTCAAATGAGTTAAGGCTCATCAGGCAACAGGGAGGAGTTTTATTATGACCCATGAATTGGTTACTAGGTATCCCTTGTAGTTAGGTGACCATGGTTTCTCTTGTGAGTTGTGGGTTATATACTTGAGGTCTTATGACCTAGTGTTGAGAATGGATTGGCTAAGCAAGCACAAGGTGCAAATTGACTATGCTAGTCACTCAGCCGACATTACTGATGCTCAGGGACCTAGAGCAACTTGCACAGGAGGGTTAGCATGCAGTGCTAAAAGCTTACTCCTTAGACACATGGATCCCATCCCTATAGTCAATGAGGAAGAATATTGTTCTTTGAATGGGGTGGCCACAGAGGAAAAACTTAGGTAAATCTCTATAGCCAATAAGTTTCATAAAGTGTTTCCTGTGGAGTTTCTTGGGTTACCACCCAAGAGGGACATCAAGTATTCTATCCATCTTTAGCCTGGAGCAGAACCAATTTTGATACCATCTTTTCAAATGTCAGCTCCAAAAATGGTTGAGTTAAAAAAGCAATTGGAAAAACTGCATGGGAAAGGCTTTATAAAGCCTAGTGTATCACCTTGAGGTTGTTTGTAAAGAAGAATGATGGAACTTTAAGACTGTGCATCGACTACAGAAAGTTGAATACAGTAACAGTCAAGAATAAGTATCTGCTTTCTAGAATTGATGACATGTTTGATAAGCTTAAGGGAGTGAACATGTTTTCTAGGATCAACATTTAGTCTAGATACTTCTAGATCAGAGTTAAGGAGGAAGATATCTTAAAAACTGCCTTTAGAATGAGATATAGGCACTATGAGTATACAGTTATGCCATTTAGTGTGACCAATGCCCCAGTAGTGTTCATGGAAGCCATGAATAGGATCTTCAGGCCGTTCTTGGATCAGTTTGTTGAAGTATTCATTGATGATATCTTGGTATACTCACAATCTACTCAAGAACATGAGGGGCACCTTAGAGTAGTTTTGCAAGTGCTAAGAGATAATCAGTACTATGCAAAGCTATCTAAGTGTGAGTTTTGGTCCTGAAGGATACAATTTCTGGGGCATATCGTAAGTGATCAGGGTTTGTCAGTTAATCTTGAAAAGGTTGAAGTAGTGGTTGAGTGGAAGAGACTAACTACAATTATATGGGTCATGAGTTTCTTGGGCTTGGCATGCTACTATAAGAGGTTCATAGAGAAATTGTCTATGATAGTGACACCATTAATAGCCTTGATCAAGAAAACTCAGAAGTTTGATTTGACACTGAAGTGTGTTGAAGCCTACTTGGAGTTAAAGAAAAAGGTTAACAAGTACACCAACACTCATTCTGCCAAATCCGAACAAGGCTTTCACAGTGTACACAGATGCATCAAGTTCTGGTCTAGGGTGTGTATTGATGTAGGAAAGTCAAGTAATCACCTAGGACTCATGCCAGTTGAGCCTTAATGAGTTGAACTATACAGTTCATGACTTTGACCTAGTGGTAATAGTCTTCTCTCTTCAGCTTGGGAGGCATTACTTGATGGGGAGATCATTCAAGATTTTCACCGATCATAAGAGTTTGAGATATTTATTCTCTCAAAAGGATTGGAACATGAGACAACAATGATTAATTGAGTACACAAAAGACTACGATTCCTTGATTGAGTATTGTGCAGGCAAGGAAATGTAGTAGCAGATGCACTAAGCTGGAGGTACACGGGAATGATCCTGTCTAAGGATCAGGCTACAAGTTCCTCAGGAAGATGAATGGGGGATTGTTTGTTGGCTTTGCATGGGTTTTGGCAAAACCAAGAAAGGTCCCTAGTCTACATTTTGGAGATACGTCAACCTGGTTGGCTAAAGTCAAGGATGCTTAGAGCAAAAATCCATTACTGAAGAAAGTTTCTGGAGAAGAAAAACTTGGTACTATAAGGAAGGAGTTCAGGTATAAGAATGAAATACTACACCATGGAGATCAACTCTATGTGTCGAATGTGGAGGGACTTAGGCAGCAAGTCCTACAGGAGGCATATAGTAGTAGGCTAAATGTTCATCCTGGTGTTAGTAAGATGTACCATGATCTGAAGATGCATTTTGGCTGGCCAGGACTTAAGAGGGATGTAGTAGGACATGTGGCAAAGTGTTTAACATGCCAAATGGTTAAAGCCCAACAACAGAAACCAGCAGGCACACTTCAGAGTTTACCTCTTCTAAAGAGGAAGTCGGGATCCATTAAATAAACTTCCTAGTGGGGTTACAAAATACCTAGAGTCAGCATGATGTTATATGGGTAATGGTTGATAAGTTGGCTAAATCGGCATACTTCATACCCACAAAAAGTTACTTATACTTTGGAAAGCTTGGGTCAATTGTATATCAAGAAAGTTGTCAAGTTGCACAGTATACCAGATCATATCATATCTGATAGGAATCCTCGGTTTGTATTAAGGTTTTAGAATACTTTCCAAGAAGTATTAGGGAGTAAGGTTGGTCTCAGTATTGCCTTTCAACCTCAAATTGATGGGCAGTCTAAAAGAGCGATTCAAACTTTGGAGGATATGTTGCGTATGTATGCCATTGACATTCGAGGAAATTGGGATCAGCATTTACCACTCATTGAGTTTGCTTATAATAACAGTCATCAAACTTTTATAGGTATGGCACTATACGAGCCATCGTATGGTAGGCAATGCATGATGCCCTATTATCAAGCTAACCCTTCAGATAGGGTAATCATTAGTCTTGAGATCATAGTTGATATGAAAACTAAGATTAAGTTGATCATGAAACATATTAGAGCAGCCAATTACCGATAAACTAAGTATGTGAACTTGAAGAGATGGGAATTAAGCTTTAAAGTTGGAGATAAGGTACTTCTTAAAATGTCTCCCATGAAAGGAGTTACCCGATTTAAGCAGAGGGGTAAGTTGGCCCTTAGGTATATTGGACCCTATGAAGTCTTGGAGAACATAGGGAAAGTCACATAACTGCCTAGCTTGTCACAAGCGCATAACATGCTTCACGTTTGTCTTTTGAAGAAATGCATAAGCTGATCTGGGACAAGTAGTCAACTCTTTGGCGGTTCCTATCCGGGAAGACTTGACCTATGAAGAAAAGCCTCTTCAGATACTCGATAGGCAAGTTAAGAAACTCTAAACCAAGTGGATTCCGATGGTTAAGATCCTTTGGTCAAACCATAGTGAAGAAGAAGTTACTTGCAAGACAGAGCAGGATTTGCTGAAAAGGTATCCTAGTGCTTTTCCTCACTTGCAGCAAAATTTAAGGGACCAAATTCCAGAAGAAGGGGACAATGTTATGACTCTCCTAGTAGGAAGCTTGATTAAGAAAGGTAAAGTAGTTATAATCTAGTTTGGAACCTTATTTCAAGTTCACATTGCAAGAATTAGTATGTTAGACAAACTTCATTAAGTTTCGAAGTGTTAGGCTGGTTCCCAACAGTTAAAAATGAGTTTTGGAAACCTAGCTTTTCCTTTAATCCCAAACTTAGCTCAAATAAACAAGATTTGACTAAGGTTTGCTATATTACTATTTAAGGGTGGAGGCTTTTTATAACTTTTTATAAACTTTAGTGGCTTGGTATTTAAAAGAGTATAAAACTTGCTCAAGTGGAGGATGGCTGCCATTTTGCTTCAAACCCAATTTCATCCTTCTTTTGTTGATTTCTTATTGAATTAAGGCTCTACACCAAGAGATTTTGGTGAAAATTAAAGCCACCAAGGGTAATATGCTTTAGGAAGCTTGATTCAAATGGATTTTAATGTTTTTGAAGCTTGGAATCACATTTCCAGCTAGCCTCTATTATTGATGCTAGGTAACATGTGTTACAATGGTGAATTATGTTTTATTTGATGTTTCAAACCTTGGGTTTTGGTTAGAAGTAAGTAATTTGGTTTTTTTTTTCCTTTGTTTGCTTGGAACTTAGGTAGAACTTTGTGGACCTCTGGTTTTGTGGAAAAGTTGCTTGGTTCATGCTTGTGAGTTGAAACCAAGGTAAGGGAGTTATGGTTTCAAGCTTGATTAATGCTATTGGAGTATTATTGGTTGATGCATTCAAGTAGTTTTGGCAATAACATTACTTAGTGGGCAAGTTGGATCATGGTGGACTATGAGTTTGATGAAGCTTGGAATGATGTTTTTGTGCATCATAGCTATGCTTGTGATAGTTGGTTGTGACCTTTGCAACATGTTTTACAAGCATGTGAAGTTGGAAGGCCATCCAAGCATGTTTGATATGCTTGGTAAGTTTTCCAATGCGATAACAGCAAAACTGGAAATTTCTGGGCTTATAGGTATTGGCGACGCATCGCCAATTTTACACAAAACTTCTAGGAAGTTGATAATTGTGCTGACATGTCACCGTAGTTATGTTGGCCAAAATTTTCTAATTTTGCTCAAAGGTTTGAGGGGAGGCCTTGAGGGGGTGGTTAGGGTACCTAGGTGTTAAAGTATTCCGGGGGTACTCTGAGACTTCCAAAACTCCTCCGAAACCTAGGAGTTTTCTTGAGCTTTAATGGTTATTGTTATCATAAGCAAGAAAAATAGTTTATAAAGGGGCACAATGAGGTATCACTAGCTTAGGTGAAATGGCTTAATACCATCAATGACCTAGCGATGCCATCGGGCACGAGGTTTCGATGTGGAACCTTAGTGCACCTAGTGGGTCTTTAAGGCCTAGTCAACATTAGTCCCACCATAGTACCCCTGTACAACATGACGAAGTTTTGACTAGTGAATTTTCACTAGTTTGGCTAGTAAGCTATGCTTGCTAGTAGGCAACGCTTTGCCTTGTTGTTCAAGGACTAGGTTGAGGACAACTCCTAAGGGACTGACACCTATGCGCATAAGTTTAGCCTTAAGTTGTATGAGTTGACCACAGGTTACATATGCTCATGTACGTGTTGTCTTTAGTATCTTTCTTGCAAGAGAATACCCTTACAAAGAATTCTTGAAATCTAACTCCCTAGTCTATGTTGTCCAAATTTTGATGTTGTTAGACCCGATAACTACTGAGGGTTGTTGTGGTAGTCTGTGGTTACAGGTACTTTGCCTTAAGAATCTTTATGATTATAATGTTCATGGCTACTTGTTGGTTAAGTAACAGTGCTAACTATAGTATTTTCTTGGCCGTAGAGTCTAGTAGCATGTGGATAGGCTTTTATGACTCGCCATTGGGAGTCATCTCCACTATGGGAATTAGTTTAGGGGATCTCAGTTGAGGCTTGTATACATTGTTTGCCTAGTTGCCTCCTTTGTCTAGGTTTTGAGTTTTAGACTCTAGGGTTGCTCTTGGGTGGAGAGCATTAGTCTACTTTTTGTCAAATGCCCTCACATGATTGTTTTGTGTAGTATTAATCATACAAATGTTGATTTTTTATGCTTTGACTATTTGAACTTGTTTTCTATGAAAATTGTCTTGGTCAAGAAAATGTTTTATGATATCCATGTACTCAAGCCAAAGCTTAAAAAGCATGCATCTTGCATTTTCTAAGTTAATCAACTAGTATCATGAAGTTTTAATTCATGCACATATACAACTAGCCAATTGCAACCACTGTGAGATTCACTCCCACAGGCTTCGTAGGCAGGGCCAAAGGTAGCCCTGTCATGAATTCTTCCTACACTTTTCCTAGTTGTAAGAATAACATTTTTTAGATGACAAAGGTAATGGAAATGTTGCCCAAAGTTGATATGAAAATTTTGTGAACTTTCAGATTTTTTGTTATAATTGCTAACCTTTGTTCTTAAACCTAGAGATTTCAAAATTATCTTTGAGTTTTCATATTAGTTCAGGTTTTTCAAAACAGGAGAGCTCCATACACATGCATTTGGTTTTAATGTACAAGGTAAGTGCTTAAGTGTTGATTATTCAGTTCCCTTTTCTAATGTACGCTCTAATTTGAGGATGAATCTTTCTAAGGAAGGGGGAGTTGATGTATCTTAAGAGAGCACCCTAATGCACAATCCAGGAGATCTTGAGGATGTTGAAGCTAAGGAGCTCAAATTCGCACATTCAAGCATCTTTTGGAGATCCCACGCCCAAGTTCAACCAAAAGAGGATTTTTTCATGTTCTCTACCCTACAGGTGACTTCATCCATCATGTTCTAGCCTTTCCATGCAAGGAAAGCAACCTATGTCTCAAGAAAAGGCCGTGCTGCCAATGAAAGCATCAAAGGGCACCTACAAGCCCTAAAGGTGCAAGTTCAGGCTCAACGGGTCTATGGAAATTAAATAGTAGCCATTTTCAAGTCAATGTGCCTTTCTTAAGTTATCTCCTAGCTATTCAATCCAAGATAAGGAAGCATACTTGGAAGGAGGAAAAATGGCCAAGCCCTTGTTTCATTATGCTCAAATAAAGCCTAAAAGGGAGTCTGAATTATGTCTACTCATATCTATGGTGCTAAAGGCATATCTTAAGCATTATTCTAGAATTTGTGGTCACATATTATGCAAGTAAAGTCTAGCCAATGGCCTCCATATATTCTACACATCTAGGTTCATAATTCCAAAGCTTGGAGCCCACTCATACACCCTGTAAAGGCCCTTTTGGAGTAATCTCATGCCATTTCTTCATATCGCAAGATTTTTCATGACCAAAAGCTTAAAGAATCTAAAAAATATCCCATTGGAGAGCTTGAAGGTGAAGTAACCTTGTAAAAATTCCTAAACCTAGGAGGAATAAGCCCAAACCCTAGATGACACATAATGTGCACACTGAGTGCACATCTTGGGGGCTTTTGAGGTTAGATCATTTTTAAGGCCTTGTTATTTTTAAGTTTACTTATGTCATTTAATTTTTAATTTAGAGTGGAAACTTGTTTGGCAAACATTGGAATTTAATTGGCCATAATTTTGACATGTTTGTTACCAAACCAAGTCTCAAACCCTAGTTTGACTAAGATTTCTCATTCAACTAGGTTTAGGATTTCTCTTATTTCTAAGGTCAAATAACCCTAGTTTTCTAGGCTATAAATAAGCCTTATTCTATTTGTAAACATACAAATTTAAATAGTACAATATTTCATGAGACTTATTCTCTTCGGTTCTTTGAGAACTTACCTTGGTGCATAAGAAAGCTTGGCATTCTTTGTTCCTTTTACACTTTTTGTTTCTAACCACAGGTTGGTTAGGGGTGGAGGCCAAATTCTAGTCTCTTGGATTGTTGTTTGTGGAACTTGTTAGCATCTTGGGTACATTTCTTGGCCTTTATACCAATGGGATTTGCATCAATAAGTCCAAGAAAATGAACTGTTTTAGCCACATATACCATTATTTAAATCCTAGTACAAGGTCCTTATTACATTTGCTTGCTAAATTGACAAAACCAATAACTGTCTAATATGTTATAGCATTCTTGTCGAGACTTTTAATATGAATTGAGGACACTAACAACTTTTTTCCTTGGGATGAATGAGGTTATATTAGATTGAGATGTTGGATTACATGGTAAAACTATTATGTGACAATCAAACCAACATAATTTCCTAGATTTCTTGAACTAAAATTTGATAACTTCTTTTGTGCAATATTGACATGCTAGCATATCATGTGTACACCAACCTAATTAGTTGCCATGCTTTGAAAAGAAAATAATAGTCCTTATTAGCAATACGTTCTTCATGAAATTTTGTTGCCGTACACCCATATTACAACCCCTTTGGCCCATAAAGTTTTGAGCTCCTCAATCAATGGTTGTAAATAGACATTGATGTTACTATTTGGTACTTTATGTCCTCCGAACTTGTTATGCACACACTTGCTATTATAACTCAAATGAGCCCTTAAATAACAAATATGAATGTAACAATTGAAACTAGATGAATTGGATTTGTCTAAACTAACTGGAGCTCAAGTTTGAATGCAAATTCTTGGCAAACATTACATTTCCCACTATCCTTACCAAACGCAGTCTAAAAATTGTGAAACTTTGCTGACAAGCCAACCATGTCAAATGTGACCTAGAAAAAATAACTAGCTTGGAAATTCACTCATAGAACTCAAAGTCAAACCTTTGGTCAACCCTGCCTTAAGTGACAATGCCACCTTGGATTACCAGTTTATTTGGCCTTTCATACTTATAACCTTGGTGCAAAGTTTCTAGTTTTACTCAATTAATCATTTTAGAGGCTATAGGTTAAGATCAGTAATCTTATTCTAAATCCTTGATCTTGTTAACCTGAATGGCATTTTAAGTCAAGTTCAAGTTCTGGTTAACTAGCCACTTAGGCAGATTTCCATTTAACTTTCTCTTAGTAACCAAAGTAGTTCATAGCCCTTGGCACGCAAAATGAGCATTCTAGGTAGCACCACTTCTCACATAATTCATTCATTAGATAGGCTAACCAAGTTTTTAATACACAAGCAATTCTAGTTACAACCCACATAATGCCTTCACATAAAAACATAGTTTTTCCACAAAGCCATACACTAAGTATGCACTAGCATACAATTCAAGTCCCTATGCATGCAAGCCTTTACATACAATGTACTTAACCAAAAATACGAACATCTAGCAAACGTCATAGCCACCAAAAACATTATGCTAGTACCATATTCACACAATGCCTATGCCTTAACAGTGCACACAATGCTGGTAACACTTAGCGCATACTAATCATAACCTATTGTAGAAATGTACAATATCATACTTTCACTTAAAGCACCAAAATACTCATCAACTAGGTTAGTTCTCCTCTTCCCTTTCCCTTGAAAAGATAACTTGATAAGAAGGTGAGTTCCATTAATCTTAGAACTTAATAAAGGGCTTAAGAGTTTTTGGTTTGAACCTACACTTCGTACAATTTAGTAGCAAGATGAAAATAATATACACTAAAAAGACTTAATTATGCATGATACGTGACATGGACATGCACAAAATATAAACAAACAGAAGGAACTTAAGGTGAAAGTGTTAGTGTTGTGCCCAAAAAGCCAATCATGAGATGATTGTATTTTTGCACATTGAGTCATGATATTTTATTTAGGCATTAATCCAACAATTTTGTTTGTTGTTTTGTTTCTGCGTAATGTAATAAACATAATTGTAACCCTAGAATAATGATATTCTTAAACAGCCCTAGTCTAGTATTATTGTGGAGCGGGTTGCAATAATACATAATGACTAGCATATGTGGAGACTAATATGAGATATGTAGTCTACATATGGGTACAAGTTGGAGAACTTGTGTACTGGACCGACCCACTATGAGAACACTTCATGGATCGTTATATGAGTGTCATAAGTGATTCTCATAGTGATCATGGTATATGTAGTCCTTCGACCTAAGATCATCAAGGTTCCCTACATGTGAGTCACATACTTTGATACTTTCCTTTGTTGCTCGTAACTGAGTGAACTTGAAGGAGGTCATTGGGTATGTCACATATCATGCGGAGGGATTTGTATGATCAAGATGGGATTTGTCCCTCCTATGTAACGGGAGTGATATCTTCGGGCCCCTTGATAGAGTGAGACTTAGAAAAATGCATGGCCATGCTCGGATGAGTTGATATACGATATCAATGTCATCAGTTTAAGTTGGTCTACTCGGTAATCAAGAAACCAAAGATTGGGCTATACGAGAGTGACACATTCCATGTCTCGTGCTTAGTCTTGATATCTTGGACAAAGGGACAATGGCATATATCGGTGATGATCATAAAGGTTTAGTCGATTCACCGACAATCTTGTCACTTGGGTAGCAATGATGTGTTGCTAGACACCGCTCATTGCTTATGATCATAAATGTGATTTATGATCATTGCCAACATGGCAAGAGCCTATTGGGTCGCACACATAGAGCTATTTGGATCATTAGAGTGCATGGGCTAATTATTTGGGTTATGGTTTCACTTTAATTTCGTATTAATAATGGGCCCAAAAGTTGAGCCATTATTAAGCCCGAAATTAAATCCTAATTGGATTAGGGCTTTGAAACCCATTAGGCCTGGAAGTTGAGTCTCACTATAAATACAACTTTTAAGTGAGAAATTCGCAGGTCTCCTTGCCCTAGCCTCCCAAAAGGACAGCCGCACTCTTCTCTTGCAATTCCTTGGAGGACGCAAGCTAGCACTGCGAGCGCAAGAGAAACGCATCTGCCGGTACGTGGTGGAAGCATGGTGATCCCGAGAGGCTCGTGTGGATACCATAGAAAGCCTGAACACGTCAACTGTTCAGGTTTTGTGATTCGACTCTACAGTTGAGTGAGAGATCTCAACCGAAAATTAGGTATGAAATTTTCAAACACCCGGTTTACCCTGTTTCACTTGGATCCTGGAGGGTTTCGATTAAATTCCGCTGCGCTGTTTAGCTCCCGAAACCCAACAGAAAGACCACCAGAACAGTTAATGCAACACACAAACAACAATGACCTCCATAAATCCTTCATAACTTGGCCTTGGATGGATACTTATTTGTTACTTATGATTCTTACACAATGCTAACATCAATACACAATAAGGATAAACCCTAATCTTAGTGTTTCCCCATTCATTAGGTTGGGTTCTTAGGCACTAAATTCCTCAAAGCCCTAATTAGCTTCATACTTAAGCAAAGCCTAAAATATCTTGCTTAGGCTACAAAACACAACTTGAAATTATAGAAGCTGAATAAAAAATCCCTTACCAACATAATATTGATGGATTCAAACCAAAATAGACCAGTCTTTTGCTGTCTTCTTTGTTCTTCACACATAAGCAACAAGAAAGTCTTAAGAACTCTTCAATACATTAGCCCCCGAATTTGAATTTCCAAATATTTGATCAATTCCTATCTTCACTAGCCTTAGAACCAGTTAATGCGATGTTCTTCAACTAAAACCAAGTGAACAAAAGAAATTCCAACTCACTGTATTTGTATAATTCGCTGAGAATGACAAATATGTTAGTGGGTTGCCAATCCTAGGCTTAGGCATCCATTCATGATGCATGATCCATTTTGTGCCATGTGTCCTTCATGTTTACAAATTTGTCGCAACACATTGCCTACTATCTTTTAACTACATATGCTTGAACCCCAAATCTTTGCTATCTAGTCTGTTAATTCATATGATACTCTTACACCTAAGACTTCATTAGTGTGATTATTGTGAATGTTGCACCTTTCCTTCAAAAATTTTTTTACATAAAAATTCTTTCTTTATACCATCACTTTAATGATCAATTCCATGATAATGAGCTCAATTTGCCTAACATCACTCATTAACCTAGTGATTAAAAGTTTAAGGTGTAATAGAAATAGCATGTCTTGAATATATATCATTATTTCATGCAAATTTCTTATAAAAGATTATAAATAACTACAAAGATTGGTTATATCATTTACATTCTGCCAATCACATTATTGAAGTTGAATCCATCTGTACATAATTCAAGTTCAACATCCTTAATTTCCCTAGAAAAAATTGAAATGGTTGATCAATGTGAAACCATGTGGTGCCATGTAGGCTCACACACGGCCTACAATGCGCAAAGCCCATATCGAGAAAGTTAGCAACAAGACATAAGGAGTCCAACTCCAATGGAACCAAAGAGAAAACCTGGCAGGGATGAAAATTAAATTCCCTAATTATGGGATAATTGTCATTTAGAAGTGATCCTCTTGGATCCTTCATGGCAGTTTAAATAGGCCCCCATCACATATCCTAAGGTAGGATTATTGATTTTCCACTTCATTGTTTGCTCCTCCTAATAAAGGACAAGGTTGATCATCAAAGCTTTTCCCTTAGGAAAACATCCCAAGGCTTTTGTAGTGTTTTTGGTTGCAAGATCTCCAGCTCACCATCTATAAGTCCTCCAAGTCAATTAATTGAATTCATATGACCCCCTTTGACTATCAATTTGGTGCCATCCATGGAAAATATGGTGAGCACTAGGAGATCACACACAGATCAGGAGTTATTAAGAAACAAGCACAAAAGTCAATGTAGGGACCTAACTAACCACCTAGGAGGGTCCATGGGCCCTCAAGATAAGGGAACCACCTAAGAAGGGAAAAGAAAGGAGATTTAAGCACAACTAAGAAAGCTCTGGATGGAGAAGGGGCCTGCCCTATTCAACAATGACCAGTTTTAAGCTCTTCTTCATGCTTTTTTTTAGTAATTGAAGGTGACTACTTAGCAGGAAAGACAAGGAGCCTTGCCAAAGGCACCTGAAATGGTTACCAAATGTCATATGGTGCATGATGAGCCCCGTTGAGCCCTACTACAAGATCTACCCTTAAGCGCATACATAGAAGAGCTCTAAACATTGGTGGGATGACCAAACGGACCTGCTGGAAATGGGATAAGTGCCATCTTGCAGTGGTTTGATCAATTGCAGTGACACATGAGAATACCCAAAGCACCAACAATAGAATCCAACTCCACCATTGACATCGAGTATTTGTGGCTTTAAGCATTCACGGATGAGATTATCAATGCCTCTACTCTTGATGGCTTTAAGATGCCGAAAATTGATCTATGTGATGAACTCATGGACTCTGCTGATCTTTTGCAAAAGTACAAAAAGAGCCTCAAATGCCATTATGTGCAGTTGTTTAGTTTAACGTTAAAAAGAGTCGTGGCCTTTTGGTTTAGAACCAACAGAGAGTGTCATTTTCATTCTTTCAAAGATCTTTGTCAAGTGTTCCATCGCCACTTCTTAGGAAGTATATTGAGCCCCAAGACGGTAGTACATTTTTTGAAGATACGGCATGGAAGGGATGAATCCTTGAAGGACTCCTTGTGAAGGTTTAATGCTGAAGTAATACAGGTGCAAGATTTGTCCCCAAAATTTCATTTAGCAGCCATAACTTAGGGGCTATCTGCGGATTGTATATTAGCAAGGGACCTACATAAAAACCTATCAAAAGCATAGAATACTCCTCAACACATGCACAGAGGATCTTAATCACCTTATAATGTAGAAAAAACAACCTAGACCTGGAAAAAGTGGCACTAATGCTAGGAAAAGAATCAGCGGTGTTGAATTGCCTCGACCAGACCTAGTTTTGCTACCATTAAAGGAAACAAGGGCAAACATTACATATACTTTAGAAAAAAGGAACAAGTACCAAAGTGGGCCCTATATGTGGCTAAAGAACAGGAAAGGCTTTAAGAAGTTTTAATGGCACCACAAGGACAAAAACCATAATACTGACAATTGTTGGCAGTTGAAGTGGCTCCTCGAGCAAATGATCTAGGCTGGGAAACAAAACGAGTAGTTGGTTAGGGTAGCCTCTTCCTACCAAAAATAGGAACTAAAGCCCTAGAGGATGGATGATAAAGATGATTGTGATAAAGGATGATGGCATAAGAGGCCATGATCATGCCCTGGGGATAACTTTAGAAACATAGGAATACCTATAGGGGTCATATATATTATTATCAAGGGATAATATTCCTATACCTGGAAGCATCAAGAGCATGAAATTGGTGAATTAGAAGTAGCCAATTCCAACAATGTCTCGATGAGGCTAGGTGGATCTCCCATTTTCATCCCTTATGAGAACCTATTGTTATTATGGCAAGAATCAACAAATTTCATGTTAAAAGTGTTTACTTAAGGATGGGAGCTTCAACATCATGTTCTTTGACGTACTAGAAAAATCAAGGTCAAAAGACATTCATTAACTCTCATCTTAGGGCAACATATGGGATGCAAAGATATGAAGTGCCAATGCTTGCGATGATCAGATTGCCCTCATGCTACTAGGTACCGGAGAGGGTGGAAGGACTATATATGACTCCTACACATCAGAGTTACTGATTTTGGATGTACCATCACCATCCAATGCTATACTTGGAATGCTGGTACAAGTACAATTTCATATTAGATATGATATTAAGTGGTTAATGATTGTTTTGATGACTTTGATAGGAGCCACAACTATATATGTAGGCCAGGCTTCGGTATGACAAAGTTACAAGTCCAGCTTATACAGACCAAGGGATAATGAGCAAGCCCTATTAGGCCTAAAAAGGAGGAAGGAACAATCTCATGATAACAAGCCTGATGCATCATTATTAAGGATACGGAAAAAGTAGAACAGGGCCTTAGTAAAAATGTGAAGATTAGTAAAGACCTCTATCCTGAGGTTAAAAAATAGTTTATTGAATTCCTGTGGGCTAATATGGATGTTTTGCACAGTCCCGAAGTGACAAGCCAGGAATAGATCCCAATAATATCACACACAAGTTGCAAGTTAACCTCTCTACTTGACCAGTCTAACAAAAGAAATGAAATATGGCACCTAAGAGGAAGAACTTTGTTAGGGAAGAACTACGAAGATTAGTAAAAGAAGGAATCATTCAGGAAGTACGATACCCCATATGGCTTAAGAATGTGGTTCTAATGAAGAAATAAAATGAGGAATTTTGCATGTGTGTTGACAATATGAACCTAAATGACGCTTGTCCCATTGCCGTCCATAGACTAGTTGCTCAGTGCCACTACGGAATTCAAGATTCTATCCTTTGTAAATGCCTTTAGTACCCCGATTCAGGGACTGTTGCTAACGTATCTTTTGAATACTTAAAAAAAAAAGCAGTGTTTGAATGGACAGAGAAGTGACACAAAACCTTTAGGCAGACTAAAAAGTACTTATGATGGCTACTAATGTTGAAACATCTAAGGCTTGATGAACCAATTTTCTTGTACATGGCCATGATAGAAGGTTCAATTGTCTGTCTATTACATTAGCCAAACCCTTAAAGGAGCTAGGTCATGATATCTTGTTCTTCAAAAAGCTATCTTTCCATTGTGATAGCATCTAGAAAGTTGATCCTTTATTTCCAAATGCACAAGATCATTGTTTGAACAAAGTTCCCCTTTGAGATGTCCTTCAAAAGATGGAAAAGTCTAGAAGGCTAGTCAATTGGTGTATCAAGTTAGGAGAGTTTGACAAGTAGTATGAACACCATACAGCAATAGAAGCTCAGGTGCTGGCCAATTTCATTGAAAAAGTGAAACCTGTGGAAATAACCAAGGAGAAGAACTTGAATAAAATCCACTCCGAGAGATGTACATTGATAAAGCCTTAGGACTCGAGTACCAAGGTGCTCGGGTCATGCTACAAGGCCTCCTAAGTATTGAAACAACACTTAGAATAAAATTTTAATTCGCAATCACAAACAATGTTACTGAATATGATGCCCTACTAGCAGGGCTATGGATAGCTGGCCGAGCGAGGGTACCTTGCCTAGAAATAAATAGTGACTCCTAGTTAATAGTGAATCATGCCATCGGAGTTGCAGGAATGTGCAGGTCTAGATGGTTTTGAGGGCTTAGAATGTGGGGGTTGATGCCAACTTACTGGTTGAGAGGAAGCTTTGACGAAACAACTTGTGGAACCATCAATCCACTTACTGGACCATCAGGTCCTCGAGGATGATTGGAGATAGCCGATATAGCTTTATCTCTAGATCGGGACCCTAAACTTGATGCCCGACCAAAAAGAAATACCAGGATTCAATTAGGAAGGTTCATCATTATAGGAGGAGAGTTATACAAAAGAGGGTTCATTTTGCCCATGCAGCCATGCCAAGCTTCCCAAGAAGGATAGGAAGTCTTCTAAGAAATCCATCAAAGAGATTGTGGAGTGCATATTGGCACTGATTCCTTAGCCCACAAAACATTACAACATGGATACTTTTAGCTTACAATTTAAGGACATGCCAGAAAATTTTCCTAACAAATCCACTTTTGTCAATTGAAATCCTAGATATAGTGGTTGCCATCTTTTAATGCTTCACTCACAGCTGATCCTTGGCCATTTTTTATGTGGGGCCTTGATTTTATTGGAGCACTTTCCACAGCCCCTGCGCAAGTGAAGTATTACATCATAGCCATCAACAACTTTACTAAGAAGGTGGAGGCTGAGCCCTTAGTCTTGATAATGTCCCCCAGATTATAAAATTTATATGAAAAAATATAATCTATCAATTTGGATTCCAACAAGCCATCGTCATAGACAATGGTAAGCAATTTGATAACCAGCAAGCATAACAATTTGTAGAAATGAAGGGTATCCGCTTTCATACTTGTAGCTCGTCCGTAGTTGAACAGGGCAAGTTAAAGTCACCAATCGAACCATAAAAGTGGGATTAAAGAAGTAGTTAGACTAGGCCAAAGGTAAGTGAAAGAAAAGTTGCCCAATGTCCTTTAGGATTACAGAACAATTTTAGGAAGACGGACAAGTGAGAACTCTTTTGCTTTGGTCTATAGAGGGGAGGCACTCATACCCATCGAAACTGTGGGCCACACCCTATGGCTCCAAGTATTCGATGCGGAAGAGAATGAAAAATCACTAGAAGGAAGATTAGATCTATTGGAAGAATTGAGAAAGGATGCCCTAGTCTGTATGAGAGCCTTCAAATAGCTAGTCACTCTAGCCACTGACTGGAGAGTTAAGAAAAAGGTTATCCAGGTATGAGGAATGGCCCTCATCAAAGTGGAGTTAATGGGACAAAATCTTGGGCATGGAGCACTGAGATCTAACTGGGATAGACAATTCTCGGTCAAGGGCAAAGTTAGGGATGGAGTTTATGAGTTTCTAATGGTAGAATGATGCTTAGGACCTACCATTTTGATGATTTGCTACCCTATTTTGTGTAAACAAACTAATGAATGCACTTGCTTACTTAAATTACCTTTTCAATGAATGGGAAAGTAAGGCCTCTAGTAGGTTCCCCTATAAAGCAAAAGGAAAAATAAGACTTAATAAAATGAGTCCTCAGAAGAACCACTGAAAGGTTAGTTGCAAAATGATGACTTAGTAAAATAAAAAAATAAAGGATACCCATTAGGGAGCGAGCACAACAAATGATTATCAATGAGGCTGGTCACTATGTTATAACCCTAAAATTTATCAAAACCAATTCAAAGTAATGAATAAAAAAACTAAAAGTGTGTAGATGAGTAAAATGATAGGAATACTTCATCAATAACCATTAGAGTCATTTACAAAAACATCTCTTAATTCACATAGTCCCAGGAAACTTAAAGTTATGAAGTAGATATTGATGAGCAAGCATGAACCCATTAAAGATAAGGAGTTAAAGAAGATCGAGAGGATACTGATGGGGAAGCATAAATAATACTAGCATCTCATTGCTAGGTCTTTGGAGGAAGCATGCTTATGCACATTGTTGTGGAAGTACCACTTGCTAGTTCCTCAAGATGGCACATATTTAACACAGACATAGAGATGAAGTCACTCAAAACTCATCTCCAATATGAGCTTCCTTGGTGCCATCTCCCGTGAGCTCTAATCGTAAGGTGCCTCTACTTCCTTCCATCCCTTCGGCCACACGTCAAAGCTTGAAACCAGATCTACATAATTGGAAACAAATGAGAGACCCTAGTTCGAATGCCCCTATTCAACCTAGAAGCAGCAGAAAAGAAAGTCATGATTAAACTCTTCAAGAGCTTTCTTACCAAGCCCCTTTTCCTACACCCGGATGGCTAACATAGGCTCCTTGATGTGGGTATTAGCCTTAGCATAGAGCCCTCATATGCTTCCCACACACTCCCCCATACCCAACTGACCCCCATGATCTTTTCCACAAATGAGGCAGTGATGGCAGTCGAGTTAGAGCCAACTTCTCCCTGGGGCGGCAATAGTCCTAGTTGAAGCCTTTTCTTAATAGCGCACATCTTTTTCTCCATGGCCTCCTACTAGGATCTAAGCCACTGGTGTTGAACTTCCTTTTCCTCAACCTTACAGAGGGCCTCTGCTGACTCTAACCATCTCTGTGCTTGATCCTTGAAGAATTTCTCCTATTTCTCCCTCTCAACCTTCACCTCCTATAGCTCTTTCGCTAATGCCTCATGGCGTGAGCATCTTATTTTAGCATCACTAATTACAAGATAATTTCAATCTAAAAGTTATCCTTTTAGATCCCTCACAACACTATAGGTAGAACCCTCTTTACATATCCCGAGGTAGGATAATTGATTCTACATTTCACTATTTGCACCTTCTTATAGAGAACTAACTTGATCAACAGATGGTTTCCTTTAGGAAAAACATCATGAGGCCCTAACAGTGCTTTTGGTCATAAGATCTTTGCCTCACCATCTATAAGTCCTCCAAGCCGATTCATCTTATTCATACGACCCCTTTTGACTATCAGCATGGTTCCAATAGACATGGATGCCCAATGCTACTATCATTCGACGATATGTTAAAACAAAACATGCCATGTCATGTGTCTACCAAATTTTTATGGCATGTACAATTGCATCAACCTATCTGTTGTTGAAATATATTACAACATTTTCTTTAGATTCATTTTATTTTCTCCACTAGTTTTGTTTCTTTGTATCTCAACCACACATAGAGAAACATCATCTCAGGTTTTATTCTTCATGATGGAATAGCATACAACTATGCCCACATGCATGAATTTTGGTATATGGTTAGACCAAGTTTGATAATCCCTTGCTTTATACAATATAGCATTTTTAAAAGTCTATCAGTTCATGGCAAGATCTCTTTCATTAGTTAGAGCAGCTAATTAGAGTAGTGGATTGAATATGATATGCTTATATTTATACATGTTTTCTATACACTTATCCATGATAATTGCTTGTCTTTTGATGTGTGTTTGTTGGAATTATGTTCATATTTTATTTTTAGGCCATATTTTAGCTCTATTTGAGTTAGGAAGAATTTTGTGGAAGTTTTGCAGTTGAATTACAAGTTTTGGCAAAATTTGGAGCAAATGCGGTTTCATACACACCCATGTCAACGTACAACATGCCTGTGTCGACCTGGTACATGCCCATGTCCAGCTACATGCCTTTAATCATAATTGTATCATTAAATGTTCATGATGTTTACATTCCAGGGGAGAGATACAGCTATGTTCACAAGTTGTGTTTGACTGTTGTTAGGGTTTTATCGAGTTAATTTAGTAGGGAAAAAAAAAAGAGAAAGAAGATAGGTGAAAATACATAGAAAAAAAGTCAAGTTTTTATAGAAGAAGGCTACCGGAGTTAGTTTTAGTGATGAACACCAATTAATGTGCAATAGATCAAGAATTCCATGGTAAAGAAGCAATTCAGGGATGAAGATTTCTTTTCCTAGTTTTTTTCTATTTCTATTGTGTTTATTTTTCATAATGATGAACTAAATTCTTTGCTCATACTTAGAGTAAATGAACCTTTGGATGATGCTATGATTATGATTACTTTTGGTTTAATATAATTAGAGTTTCTTCTGATCTATGCAATGCACTATATTGAGTTGATTAATAATAGCTAGCCTATTAATTGAATGTGGGATGATTAACATTTGCAAGTGGTTTTCAGTATGTTTATTTTGGATCACCGTTGGGTAGAAGGGATATTATAATAGCTGGGAATAATAGGTATGGCATAATACCTCTGGATTAAGGTAAAACCTAGAAATTGGGTTGTAGGACTAGTAATGCATTCTTTCAAATTGTGGTAGGACTCGCCACCCAATCAGTGACCTAAGAATAAGGGTTAGTGAAGTAGGAATAATAGGGAGCTAATCTAATTTGGGTAGTACTCCAACATCCACTCAAATCATATGCACGTCAAATTAAAGTAAGAATAATGCAATAAATTTCTAGGGGGATTTGAATCTACATATGACATGTATTAATTATTGATTGTCTGATTATTTTCTACTACCAGTAGTTAGCTTTTTATTTATTTTTACTGCATTAGTTTGTTTATCTTATTCTTAGTTAATTAATGAAACACCCTTTTAATTGTCAGTTAGTTAATAGAGAGAAATTTTGAGTAAGGTCGACAACTTTGTTCCTTGGGAAAAATGATCTTGGTACTTGCCACTACTGTACCTTAATGATAGGTGCGCACGCTTGTGAGTTCACATATTCGTAAGTATAGAGAGATTTGATGCATCTATATTATTTATTTTTGTAGTGGAAAGTTGTGAACTAAAACACGCACCAGAACACATCAAACTCATTTTCACAACTCAATAACTGCATCATTTTAAAGAAACTTGTATGTTTTGTTCACCCATCATACAATGGCGCATTTACATTAGCAAACAAATTGTAGGCAGGTTTAGTATTCATATTAGGCAACTCTCATCCCTATTCACTTACGTCGTCAAATGCATTGTCATCATTATTAGTGCCTACATCATCATTACTGCCATCAATATCCTCATCATTAATCAATATCCTTTCATAGTTTCTATCTCCTACATTAGATGGTATTTGTTCCATTGATTAAAAATGGATGAAGTCCAAATATGGTCCCCTTACTTTGAGGGTTGTCCAAAAGTGCTCCCTTACTAGCAAAGGATCCTCTTAAAGTCTAATACCTCCACTTGCCTATCTTATTTTTGGCCCATTATGTCAGTTGAGTCATTTTCCTTCATGGAAGGATGCCTATATGGCATCCTATGTCATAACAATAAATGAGTATATTAGAAGAACAACAAATATTAGGCTAAACTTGACATAAACAAATAATCTTAAGGACTTAAAAAATACATTAACGCATAATCTTGCTCTTCCTGAGATCATCCCCAAAAAAAAGTTATGGCAAGAAGCCACTAATTCACCACTTGAAAGTTCACCACAACTTCCACCAAATCAAAACAAAACCCATTCACATTGCTCGCTCCCATTGCTTCTTTATCATCATCAGTGCCTCTCCAGCTTCTTTTGCTTGCCATTCTCACTCATGCTTCTTACCCTTTTCTCACTCTCTTCATTGGGCCTTAACTCCATCTTCCATGCCTAGAGCAGGTAACCTCTCCTCTGTCTATTTTGAGTATGAGGCCAAGATTGGGTTCAGGCGCTGTGAAATGTACTCAAGCAACCTCACCAGCATCGTTTATCAATACGATTGCCCTTTATTTCTCTATTGCAAGTCTCTGGCTGTGTGGGCCCCTCATATGTAATGGGATTTGCTTTCCAAGCTCCTCATGTATGTCCTAAAATGGTGTAGGGGTAAATGACACATTTCATCTTTAAACTATCTTTTATGTTGCATAATCATCCTAGAGCTATGAATTGTTGCATCATCCCCAAACTACCCAATTATTGCACCTGTCATCCTATCGTTATACCAAGAGTTAAAAATCGACAAAAGTTATGAGAAAAATTGCACAGTTATTCCTAATACTTAGGAAACCTTCTATTTCGTCCTAAAACTAGTAATCATTGCCCACACTCCAATGAGCTTCCTCTCCCAAAAGAAATCGCAACAACTGCTTCATTCTGCTTAACTCATCTCTTCAATTTTCAATTTTCTACTCTAAAAAGCTTTCTAGGTCTTCATTAAAGTTATTCTCATATTTGCCTTCAACTTTGACTAAGGCTAGCTTATCAATAGATGATGAGTTTGTAGTGGAATAGAGCCATTTCTTGGCACTATTGTCGGAGGAGTTTAGAACAAAGATAAACCTTCATTAGATTTCTGAGAACTAATCGCAGTAGCTCTAGATTTGGCAAGAACACCTTCGGCCAGGTTTTGCTTTGTCGGATTCTTTGGTCATGTTTAAGATCATATGGATGCTATTTCTCTAGTCAGAACGATTCCTTGCCTTCCAATTGTTTGATTCAATTTCTTTTTGGCATCACTAGGGCTTTAAATAACTACTTTGTGTTAGCACCTTTCAAATTTGCACATGTTACTTGTTACAGCAATTTAATGAATTCCTTTAAATTATTGCTTGAATGAATGATTCTTCTATATTTGAAAATCTCTTAATCAAGTTAGCTAATTTTAAGAGGAACTTGATCACACTATTTGAAACAATTTTTATTCCTTCTAGGGAGCATGAGAATAAGTGTTGTAGAAAAATAATGGGAAGGTTGTGAATGGCCAATAATCCTATTACTTGATTTAGAACTATCACCTTTTATCTTTATTTCATAATTGAATCTAAGGTTGTAATTTGCACATATTGTAAATGCTAATTCACATCTAGACCTTGCTATTGAATTAAAGGTCATTGGTGTTATTTGTTATTAATCTACATTTGTCATGTTTTCAGCCATCTACTTATCTTGAAAAGGTCATTGGTGTTATTTGTTATTAATCTACATTTGTCATGTTTTCAGCCATCTACTTATCTTGAAAAGGTCCTTGGTCATTATATTATCTAGAGAGGTATGATCTTTTATTTACATGAATTTTGGGTTCTCATTAACTAAAACATCTTTAATTCACAAGAAGCTCCTCTTGGTTATATGCTAGTTTTTTTCTAAATAAAAATTTCAAAGCTTTATTAACCAATAAGGGCAACAAAGCCAATCCACAAATACAACCAAACAGGCAGCCAACTTGAAAAAGTGAGAAAGGCAACAGCACAAGCCAACTAAAGATCAAAAGATTAAGTGAGCCTGCTAAACAACACATAATGCAAAAAAGACCAAGCCTAGCCAACCAAAATAAAGAGGACCCTTACAAGCGCAAAGGAAAAATACTATTTAGTGCTTAAGTCCTTTTAACAAGAGTTTGCAATAATTCTCACAATGTATAACATTCTAATCTTAGTTACATTTTCACTGCTATTTTAGGGGAGACATGGAAGCTGTGAGAGTAGTAAGGTAGACAAAAGGTGAGGAAGCTTATTAGAAGGCAAGTAGAGATTAGGTATACACATTTCAATGCTGAACTAGAAAACCATAAAGTTTTAGGGCTAAAATAGAATGTTTCCTAAGTATTAGGACTAACTATGTAAGTTTTTCCATAACTTTCATCACTCTTTAATGCCTAATATAATGGCAGGATGATAAGTGGAACATTTATTTAGTTTGAGGATGATTAATGCAACAATTTATAGTTTTGGGATGATTAAGCAACTATAGGATAGTTTAGGGATGACACATGTCATTTACCCAATCCTGCAAAGAAATTACATTTTCTCATCACTAACCCCAACCACAAATTAACTCAAATTACCAATGAAATGAACCCATAACAACCTATAAAAATAAAATGAACCAAAACTTCATAAAGTAGATGTGATAGAAAAATAGCCTTGCCCCAAGTTAATTAGGTCAAATAAGAAAAATGGCTTTGAGGTAAGCATTAGGAAAATGATAAAAAGGCCTAAAATACAATGCCTGGCCAGAGGGATTAGTACATGAGAATCTTGACTTGGCGATGAAAAAGATCTTTACAAAGGGAGCTTTGAGGTTGGTAAAGTGAGTACGATTGGTTGTCATGTCAAAAACCCATGTCCCTTAGAACACATCACAGCTTTTATTGATGACCATCTTTGGATTTAATGCCAGCCGACCAGATGTTCTTACCATTGTACATCCTTATGGATTAGGAGTCATAAACCTATCCAAAGTCCCTGATGAATGAGAAAAATAAAGGTAATAAAAACTTCAACTATATCAAATCAAAGTGAACTTGTATACAAGAAAAATTTGATGCAGGGCAATAGTGCCTAAAACTAGAAATAGTTCATTTAAGTTTATATATGTAACCGGACCTACTTGATTGCAGACAATTGGATCTAGGTGCTCATGGCTTAGTTGATTACGGCCAACTAAATATGGGTCTTTGCTGTGAAATAGCACCTGGCTACTTAAAGATTTGGGGAAGAAGAAGATTATGGGTTAATGTAAGCTTTATGTTCTTAAGATTATATGTTTGTATCATTTTTACCTTGATATTTTTTGTTCATCAAGTTCTAGTTAATTATCATTATGACATAGGATGACACAAGGCAGAGTGGGCACCACATAGGCATCTTCCGTCCAAGATAATAACTCAATTGATGAAATGGACCAAAATATGACACACTAAGGGAGGTAGGGGACTTCAAAAGGCACTTTAAGATGTAAGGTGCTACTTTACGATGATCCCTAAAGTAAGAGGACTACATTTTGATTTTACCTTATTCAAAAATCAATATTTGTTCTTAAGCATTTTGGCGAGTTGAGCTACTAACATCTTCACTATTACCTCCACATGCAAAACTTCTACTTGATGATGCTCTATTTGTGTGATCATAATTCATATTATAAATCATTCACACATGTGATTCTACATGATAATCTTACATATAAAAGTTCAATGTGAATCCATTCAAATACAAATACTCTCTAATTTTAACTTATATTCTATATATTTTCCATCATATTTTCTAAATGCTCATTTAATCATTTCTAACTTTTTCTACTAAAAGAAAATTGAATAAACATGTTGAATCTCTCCTCAAATACAAGGTTCATATACTTAGATGCATCTACCGCCTGGTACATCTACTCATATTTGCAAGCAATTGTATAAAATCTTTGTTGAATTTAGAATAAACATCCCTTAATACGTAAAATAGATATGCACATTTTAAAAATGCAACATCTTGATAATCAATTGGATATAAATTTCTTATATGCATATTAATAATTCCCTACAGGATGATGACCCTATCCCATAAAAAGTTTCATATACAAATATTGTAATCCACTTTATCATTTCTATCACTTTTTGTATAATTTTTGGCAGCATCTCGTAGTAGTTCCCGTAGTTAACATTTCTTGATATGCCAAGCACATTAAGATACATCCTGGGTAATGGATAGCCAGCCAAAAGGGCTCAGGAAGCTTCAAGAAAGGCTAAGAACCCTTTGGTGTTCAATGTTTGACCAATAACAACAAAGAAAGCCCAATAGATGCAAAATGCACTCAACTTGTTCATTCAAGAGCTTTCTAAGGAGGAACGTCCAAAGAAGTAAGGAATTTTTTCTAGAGGATCTATCTTGATGAGAGATTAAGATTTGGTGCATTTGCTAGAAGCTTAAGTGACCAAAACATAAAGGCACAAACAAGAACCTTTTAGATCCTAAGCACATGTAAGGGTACATGTAGGAGCCTTATCTGAGCTCCTTATGGCCTCTGGCCTTAATTCAAAGTGTGCTATTAGATTTTTCATCTTATTTACTAGTATTTTGCATGTTTTTAGCCTTAGTTATGGTTTTGGCACATCTTTTAAGCTTGGACATGGTTTAGACATAGTTTTATCTCTTTTGCATGTTAATGTGTCCAAGTGTAACTAGAACTAGTGTTATCCTTAATTTAGGAGTTCTGTTTGATTGGGACTAAGGAACTCTAGCCTAAACACACCTAGAGCCTTTATAAACCAACCTTGTACATATATTCAAGATAGATTACAAAGCATACAAGTTACTTTTGCAAACCTGTCTTCTTTTTTGTTATTTTCTAAACTTTTTTGCAATTTAGTGCTTTCTTCTCCTTCTCTCACTCAACTTGTCTTCTATTCCTTCATCATTCTCATCTCTTCTATCCTTCCTCTTCTTTCCTTCCCAATTTTTAATTCTTGACTCACCCGAAGTAAGCATCAAGGCTTGATTTTGTAGAGCTTGCACGTATCTTGGGATTCAAGAGGGCCATCAAGTGGTATCAGAGCTTGAGCTCCAAGAGACAAGATTCATCTATCTTTTCTTATTATTTACTTTAAAATTTTCTTGTTCTTGATATCTTATCTTATCCTAATTCATTTGTGCTTTTTTTTTCTTTTAGACTTTTACTTCTTGTCCATCTAACCCACAAGAAGTTATTTTATCATATATTTTCATTCCAGCCCTCCTAATTTGTGCAGTTTGTTTTTATCTCATGTTTGCATTCAATAAAATTCAAAATAAAATACCAAAAGAGTTGTCCTAATTTCGATACAAATTATTCTTTCAATTATAGTTTTGTTCTTTAAAAATTTGTTGCTACAAGTACTGAATATCCTTTTTCTTTTGTAACAAGAAACCAATCTCAGAATCTTAATCTCATCCTATCTAGTAAGAAAATTCTATAAAAAAAAAAGTTCCTTACATTTTTCTAGGCAATTTTTTTTTTGTTCTAAAAATATTTGGTTTCTAGAGAACCTTGTTCTCGTACATTTTTAGTGTTCTTTCTATCATTGTTGTTGTTCTATATTTTTATTGAAAAGAATGACCTATTTTCTTCAAAAATTAGTGTTTTCCTTCCCATTTTTCCTTTTTCTTCCCAAAGGATTTGAATATGTTAAGTGTGCTATGAATGAGTTTGTTAAGAGCTTGAGTGGACTATTGCAAAGCTAACTTTCACTAACTAGATTGAGGGCAAGTGAGCCAGAGCTATATTTTTGCGCAATATGGCAAATTAAGAGAGTAAGAAGTTCATGGATGCCATGCATGCTAAAATTTCAAGATTAAAGGCGGGATTTTAAGAAGTTGAGATGAAGGTATTTGAGAGGTTGGCCATGTAAGATAAGAGACTTAATGAGCCCCACTCACATTCCACACTCAAGAAGGGTATCCTAGGCCTAATATCTGATGGTGTGCCACCCAGGAAGCCTCTAACACCACCCTATGATGGATATGAGACTAAAGAAGATGATATTGAGAGCACAAGTTATGCGCCTAAGAAGGCCATAAAGAACAAGTTTAAGGAGGACTTAAGCTACAACAACATCAAGTTACAAATTCCTCCATTAAAAGGAAAAAGTGACCTAAAGGCCTATCTATAATGGGATGCTGAAGTGGACATGATTTTTGCATGCCAAACATGTTCAGCAGATATTAACGTGAAAGTGGCTACTTTGGAGTTTTTTGACAATGCTTTAGTTTGGTTAACTTAGATGGTGATTTCAAGATGATAGAACCAAGAGGAACCCATACAAACTAAGAAGGAATCAAAGTCAAACATGAAAAAGAGGTTTCTCCTAGGGTATAACTATAGAGATCTTTACCAGAAACTTCAAAGGCTATCCCAAGGATCAAGGTTTATTAAGGACTACTTTGTGGAGTTAGAAACCACATTGATCCAAGCAAACATAGGTGAAGATAGAAAATCTACAATGGCTAGGTCTTTGAGTGGATTGGATCCTAAATTTGCTAACATTGCAGACTTGCATCCTTGTGTAAAGATAGAAGATATGGTGCACATGGCCATAAAGATGGAAAAGAAATTGAAGGGGAAAAAGGCCATAGGGTTCTAACCTAGAAGTAATGAAAATTGGAGACAAGGATGGACCAAGGAGGCTAGAAAGGAGGAATCCAAGTCTAAACATTACCCTACATTCAAGCCTAACTTGAGATATTAGGACTTGTAGTGTTTGAGGTGTAAAGGCAAAGGACATATTACTGTTGATTGTGTCAACAAAAGGTCTTGAATAAAAAGGTTGAGATTGCCTTGGATGAAGAGGGAGAAGAAAATGATCTTAACTATTATAGTATACCACCATTAGAAGATGATATGGAGCCATTTGACAAAAACAAGTTACTTGTGACAAGAAGGGCCTTGAATATGCATGTCAAAGATGAAGAAAATCAAAAAGAGAATATCCAACAACTTACATCCCCTACTGATTGTAATGGTTTAATAATGAGGATGAGATCAAGGTGACAAGGAAAGTTTTGATGTCTTTCAAGATTTGGAGATATGAAGATGAAGTCCTTTGTGCTGTTGTACCATTAAAGGCTAGTCATGTTCTTTTGGGTTAGCCATAACAATATGATAAGAGGGTGACCCATGATGGATTCAAGAATATGTATACTTTTGAGTTCAAGGGCAAGGCAATCACATTGGCACCATTCACTCCTCAACAAGCTATGGAAGACCAAAGGAGAATTCATGGTTAGGCTGACAGAAAAGCAAGAAAGAAAAGTTAAGAGAAAATAAGAAAGATGTAATATGAGTGGCCTTGTGGGAGTAGATGATAGAGGAATGTGCTTAAGGGATGATAAGAGAGGAAAGTAGAAAGAAGAAAAAAGAGCTTTCTAATCAAGATGAACAATGTGAGGAAAGCCCTTAGAGCATAGAGACTAGTACTCCTCTTGCTTTACAAGAAATCTTTTCTTTCCTCTCATGACTTAACTAAAGATCTTCCTAGTGTTGTTGTATTTTTGTTGTCAGAGTTTGAAGATGTATTTCCTGAAGAGCCTAGGAGATTGCCACCTATAAGTGGAATTGAGCATCAAATTGATCTCATTCTTGAGGCTCCCATTCCAAACATGGCTGCATAGAGTAATCCTGATGAAACAAAGGAGATACGAAGACAAGTTGAGAAGTTGTTGCCTAGAGGCTATGTGAGGGAGAGCTTAAGACCATGTGCTGTGCCCAAGATTTTAGTGCCCATAGAAGATGGAACTTTGAGGATGTACTTGGATTATATGCCAGTCAAAAGATTCACTGTAAAGTATAGATATTCCATTCCTAGACTTTCTAATATGCTTGATGACTTATATAAATCTATTATTTTTCTAAAATTGATTTGAATAGTGATTGCCATGAAATCCAAATTAGGAAGGGAGTGAATGGAAAATTTCCTATAAACCATGTTTGGTCTTTATGAGTAATTAGTGATTCCATTTGGCTTAACTAATGGACCTAGCACTTTTATGTGGTTAACGAATCATGTTCTACATGATTTCATTACTAAATTTGTTATTCTACACTTCAATGATATTCTGATTTATAGTAAGAGTTTGTTGGATCATGTGGAACATCTTCAAGAAGTGTCAAAGACATTAAGAGCACAAAAATTGTATGCAAACAAGAAAATGTGTTCTTTTCATATAAACCATGTCATTTTTCTTGGTTTTGGTGTGAGTTCTCAAGCAGTGGAAGTTGATTATGAAAATGTAAAGGCTATACAAGAGTGGCCAACTCCTAAGACTATTTTAGAGTTAAGGTCTTTCCATGGGTTTGCTGGCTTTTATGGGAAGTTTGTGAAAGATTTTCTCGCATTGCAGCCCCAATAATTGAAATTGTTAAGAAAAGTGTAGGGTTTTTTTGCTTTTAAAGAAAAAATTGTGCAATACACTTGGCTATACTTTGCTTAATTTTTCTAAGACCTTTGAGATTGAATGTGACTTTTGAAATTTGTATGGGACTATTTTGATGTAGGAGAGACAGCCTATAGCTTATTTAGTGAAAAGTTAAGTGGAGTAGCTTTAAACTAACTAACCTATCATAAAGAGATGTATACCCTGGTGAGAGAACTTTAGACAAGGCAATATTACTTGTGCTGTATGCAATTTCTAATCCACACCAATCATCTATCCTTGAAACACCTTAAAGGATGAAAAAATCTCAACAAAAGGCATGCAAGGTGGGTGGAATTCATAAAATATTTTTATTTTGTAATCAAGTACAATAAAGGTAAGGAGAATGATATGGCAAATGCACTTTCAAAGAGGTATGCCTTACTTTCTACTTTAAATGCTAAGGTACTTTGTTTTGAGTTTTTGAAATATTTTTATGCACAAGTTTGGGCCTAAGTGAATTCCATGCCAAGTGTGCTAAAAGTGCTTTTGATAAATTCTATCAAGTGGATGGTTTTTTTTTTTAGCATAATAGGTTGTGTATACCTAAGTCATCATTAAGAGAGTTGCTCATGCAATTGGCACATGTTGGGGACCTTATGGGCCACTTTGGTGTTAAAAAGGCACTATAAGTTTTAAAGCAACATTTCTTTTGGCCATGCATGCAAGGGGATGTGGAGAAAGTTTATGAGCATTGCATAGCTCGCAAAAAGCTAAGTCTAGGCAAAATCAACATGGTTTACTAACTCCTTTTCCTATTGTTTCACATCCTTGGACTAGCCATTCTATGGGTTTTATTGTTGGACTTCCTAAAACAAAGAATGGCAAGAATTCTATATTTGTGAATTTTGATGGGTTATCAAAGATGGCTCATTTTATTTCATGTCACAAAATTGATGATTCCATGCATATTACAAATTTGTTCTTCAAGGAAGTAGTGAGATTGCATGGAGTACTAAAAACAGTAGTGTCTAACAGAGATGTAAAGTTTTTTAACCACGTGTGAAGGATCTTATGGAACAGGTTAGGTATAAAAGCTGATGTTCTCTATAACTTGTCATCCACAAATTCATAGCCAAGTAGATGTAACCAATAGGACCTTAAATACTTTACTTAGGCCACTATTAAAATGAGCATAAGAACTTGGGAAGAGTGTTTGCCTTATGCAAAGTTTGCATATTATAAGGTTGTGCATAAAACCATGAGATATTCACAATTTGAGGTTGTCCATGGCTTTAACCCATTAACTCCTATGGATTTGATGCCTTTCAAAACTAATGATGCATCTAGCTTAAATCATGCTAAGAAGGACAAGATTGTTAACATTTGGATGAGAAAGTGAAGGTCCAAATACATAAGCTGACAAAACAATATGCTAATCAAGCAAAAAAGAAGTTGACTTTTGAACTGAGTAATTGGGTATGGATCTATATGAGGAAATTAGGTTTCCTACCCACAGGAATTCTAAGCTCCCACCAAGAGGAGATGGACCATTCAAAGTAGTGGAGAAGATCAATGAAAATGCCTACAAATTAGACTTGCAGATTGAGCATAATATTTGTGCAACCTTCAATGCTTCTAATTTGTTGTTGTTTGATTTTGGTCTTGATTTGAGGATGAATCATCTTGAGAAATAGGGAGATGAGGATGGCCAGCCAACAAAGATTAGGAAGCTTTAATAAGGGCTAAGGAGTCATTTGTGATTAATGTTGGACTAATAACAAGAAACAAATCTTGAGAAATGGAACATGCACTCAAGTGTTCATTCAAGAGATTTTTTAGGAGGAATGCCCAAACAAGCATGGGATTTATTCTAAAGGATCTATCTTGATGAAGGATGAGGATTTGGTGCATTTTTTGGAAGCTTAAGTGACTAGAACATGGAGCACAGCCAAGAAACCTTTAGAGCCCCATGAGCACATCAGGGTGCATTGAGGAGCCCGGTCTCAGGCCCTAATGGGCCCTAGCTCCAATTATAAGTGTGTTACTAGATTTTCCATGATGTTTATGAACATTCTACATGTTTTTAGCCTTATAGGCAATTTTGGTACATGCTTCATGCTTGGACAAAGTTTGATGTCTTTTGCATGTTAATGTATCTAGGTGCACCTAGAACCAGTGTTATTCTTAGTTTAGGACTTCTACTTGTTTGGGACATAGAAGTTAATACTCAAAAAAACCTAAGGCCTTTAAAAACTAGCCTTTTATGTACATTAAAGGCAATTTACAAAGAATACAAGTTGCTTTTGCAAACTTATCCCTTTTGTTATTTTTTAAACTTCTTGGCACTTTAGTGCTTTCTTCTCCTTCTCGTACTTAACTTCTCTTCTATTCCTTCCTCACTCTTGTCTCTTCTATCCTTCTTCTTCATTCCTTCCTAATTTTTAAGTCTTTTTTTTTTTTTGTGAAAGAAAGCATCAAGGTTCAGTTTTTTAGAGTTTGCACATATCTTGGGATTTAAGGGGGCCATCACCAGGGGAACATGTTAGGCAGATTATGGAATAAAGAATGCCACAAATGTGGTAATTTCTAGATTATGGAATTGCTGGAATAGTGAATTCGACTAAGATGAACTTGCAAAACACACACACAAGAGGGAGAGTAGAGAAGAGAGCCTTGGGATGTTTACTGAGGGGAAGAGTTTTTGACACTTAAGTAGGTTCCTCGGTGAAGGAGTTTGTGAGCTGGGAGTATGAAGGTTAGCATACCTGGGTAGGTGAATAAAGCTCTTTTTATAGTTTTGTTCTTGGACAGATTATGAGCATCGGTTAGTTTGGCCACGTGTTCCTATTGTAGTATGTAAGCTGACATAGCAATAAGGAGAAGAAGCTGACAATCTTTCCCCAACCACCTCTACAAAAGTACAAATAAAAAGGCATGATGGTTGAAATAGTCAAAGCATCACTATCTTGAGGAAGACTCTCAATTAGCATGGGCGAGTATGGTGCACATTTGGCTTGGACTAGGGCGCCTCGAACATAGTTGTCTACCAAGGTGTGCTTCACTCGAAATCCCAAAGAGCTTTACTAGGAGGCTCAAATGCTACCAGAGATGTACTATCAAAATGGACTGTGATACTGGTAATGTAACTTTGAACTATCCGACTTGGACAATCTATGATTACAATAATCATAAATATAAATCATTCTAATACAACTTTTATATCAACAATACACATTAGATAAATTTTACATTTTCCATTAATGTAATTATAGATCAAACCTTTATGGCTTAGATGTATGCATATACAATGCAAATCATGAACAAAAATTTAAACATAGAAAAATTTAAACAAACTTTGGGTTAAATGCCCACTCTGATATATAGCCTTTCTTGCATGTTCCATTTTTGTCCTAACTTTTGCAAGAATTCCATGTGAACTTTGCAATTTTTTCCCGATAACTTCTAAAATCTTTCAATTAGATCCTTCTAGCCTAATTGACCACCAATGCATCTCTCAAGTCTCACATTAGATCTAATTAAGGACCTATTGTTTCTAAGACCCTAAAGATAGTTCTCATTTTCCTTTTCAAATAACTTATGTCATTTACATATCTATTGTTCTAACCTTCTTGTCTAACTTGCTATACAACTTACCCAATACACATAGGCCATAACCAAATTATCTCAAAGGAAAGATGTATCAGAATCCATCTATACATAATCCAAGCCTAACATTCTTAATTTCTATAGAAAAAAAAACTGAAATGTTCAATCAATGTGACCCAATGCTTCCAATAGACATGGATGCCCAATACTGCCATCATTAGTCGATGTATTGAAAGCATGCCATTACATGTGTCCACTAAGTTTTTATGACATGTACAGTTGCTTCAACCTATTTGTAAATAAAAGATATTGCAGCACTTTCCTTAGCATTATTTTGTTTCCTTCATTGGTTTTTTCTCTATATTTCGACCTTGTACAAGGATGACATCAAGTCAGGTTTTAATCTTCCTGACATAATAACATAAAACTATTCTCATATGCAAGAATTTTGATATATGGTAGACCATGTTTTATAATCACTTGGAGAAGGTCAAAATGAGTCTTATAACTTTTGTAACTTTTCTATTTTAGTTCTATAACTACATGATTTTTTATTTGAGTCCTATATGTTTGAAAATCCTATATTAGATGGGGTTAATGGAAAATCCTACATGGCACTTGATAGCCATTAAATCTTTCACAATTGGCAAAATTGTGGTTGTTCTCTTACTTATTTGGCACATGTTGGTGGACTTAATTGTAAAGAAAAAAAAAAGAATGAAAGTTTCAAAAAAAGGTTTCACAAACAAAAAAATTATAGGTACTTGAGGCATAGTTAGAGACAAATATCATGTTTTTCCCTTCTTCTTCCTCCCATAGTGTGATTCATGAAGAATAGACGCTCACATCCATGGCATGATCTATACCAAATCCCCACCAAATTTAGCCAAACCACGCCACCACCATGGCTTGCCTTCCTACTTCTATGCTAACCCTTGCACCCAATCCAATTAGCCCAACTTGTCTTTTCAACCTCTTGGATCCACCCAACCTATTCTCTGATCCGCTTCTATGCAAGCTCGAGGATGCCATCCACCATCCCCCTCATCATCGTACACCAAAGCTGGGTTTGGTCTTGATTGGCAGGTTGAATCCATTGACGAGGCTCATGTCATAAAAGTCCTGGGCTCTAAAGTTTTTTAGTGTGATTCCCATAGATGAATTGGCCAAATGAGGAGCTAGAGTAGCCGATTCGACCTAAATATCTCAGGTTTATCTCCAATTTTTGCGTCATTCTCATTCCAATCCGTTTCTTAAGCATGAATTCTAAAGGCCCATCAATATCAAAATCAAAAGTCACTTGCTACCATTTGTTCTTATGTTTTTTTTTTTTAAAAAAATATGAATCTATAATCACCTCTATTTGAATTTTGATTAATCTAAAGTTGGCATATCTAAAATTTGTTCATTTGGTTATCTTCTGTAGCTCATTTCTTGTGGGATCTTGTGTTTGTTTTGCACTGTTTAAATTTTGATTTTGGAAGATAATATGTCTGGGTATGAGTTTGTTTGTATTGTATAATAAACCTATTTGAACTAGAATAATCAACTTTTTAATGCTCTATTATGGTATTAATGTCTACGCATTGCAGCTTGGAGTAGGAAGGGTGTTGTGTCTATGATTGTTCTATGTTGTTGGGCTTATATCTTATGTCTATTATCAGCATTGTTTGTAATCTTCCCTAAACAAAAATGGGTCTTTTCTGATTCTTGCCACTGGGAAAATTGCTTTCCATTGGATATCATATTTTATGAGATGTTTAGAAGCATGCTTTGCTATTAATGACAAAACTTGAATCATTGAGGAAATTGATGAGCTTATGTGAACTCTATGAAGTCGTGGGGCTTAATTAGACAAGTTAAAAAAGTTAGATGACTAATTTTGATCTTTTCTTCCCTTTTTTTGAACGTTTGTTATGTGCCACGTAAGATTTCTGTCAAAGTTGTCAATGGTAGGACTAATGTTGATAACGCTTTCAAAGATATATGACTAAAATAAAAGCCAATGTATTTATAGGACTAAAAGAAAAAAATTTGTGAAAGTTATAGAACTAATTTTGACCTTCCCTTTAATCAACCACTTTATATCATATAACATTTTTTGAAGTATATCATTTTATGGCAACATTTCTTTGGTTAGTGAAAGCACTTGATTAAAGCAATGGGTTGAACATATCAAACTTCTTTTTACAACCCAACAATTGTGTCATTATAGAGAACGGTTTATTTTTTGTGTACCCATCCTACTATGGAGAATTTGCATAAGCCAACATATTGTAAAAAGGTTGTCTATTTGAATTAGGCTACTTTTGCCCCTATCTACTCACATAAAATATGTTTTCATCATTATCGTCACCTATATCATCATTAGTGCCTTCAGTATCCACTTCATTAATTAGTATCCTTTCATAATTTCTAGCTTAAAAAGTGCGAAATCTAAATATGGTCCCCTACTTTGAGGGTTGTACTAAAATGGTACACCACTTTACCTCCAAAAGTTCATCTTAAAGTCCCCTACCTCCCTTATGTTATTTATTTTTGATCCATTATGTTAGTTGAGCCATTGTCTTGTAAGGAAGATGCCTACATGGCATCCTATGTCATAGTAATAAGTGACTAGACTTGAGGAACAACAAATATCAGAAAACAATTTACACAAACACATTCCACCAAATCTTCTTCTGTTAAAACTGTGGCAAGGAACCATTAATTCAATGGCTAAATGTTCATCACAAATTCCACTAAGTCAAATCAAAACCCATTCACATTGTTCATCCCTTTCGCTCTTTCATATTCCTCAGCGCCTCTCCAATTGCTTTTGTTTGCCTTTCTCCCTCATGTATCTTCCCTTTTTCTCACTTTCATCATTGAACCTCAGCTTCATCTTCCATGGTCAGAGCAGGTAACCTCTCTTCCATCTCTTTTGACTATGAGGCCAAGTTTGGGTGCAGGCACAGCGAAATGTGCTCAAGCAACCTTGTCAGCACTGTTGATCCCCATGATTACCGTTTGCTTCTCTGCTACAAGTCTTTGACTGCATAGTCCTTTCACATCAAGGGAAATTCACTCTCCAAGCTCTTCATGTATGCTCTTAAATCCCATAGAAAGGAAATCAATCTTACTTTTTTTCATTACCAACCCCATTTAAAAATTAACTTAAATTACCAACAAAATAAGCAAAAAGGAACAAGAAAATCAAATGAACCAGAAGCTTCATAAACTAGAAGTGATACAAAAACAACCTTGTCCCAAGTTAATTAGATCAAAGAAGAAAAATGGCTTTGAGGTGAGCACGACAAAAATGAAAAGAGGTCCTTAAATAAGGCACCTTGTGAGAGGGATTATGATAGGTGAATTTTGATTTGGTAACAAAGAAAATCTCTATAGGAAGACCTTTGATTGGTAAAGTGGGAATAATTGGTTTTCAAAAACCCATATCACCCAAAACACATCATAGCTCTCATTAATCACCATCTTTGGATTTAATCCTGTACCTGCGTCTAGGATAGCCCACTGAATGTTCTTACCACAGTACTTCGTATTAGAGTTAGAAGTCATAAAGCTATCCAAAGCCCGTGAAAAATGAGAAAAAGAAAGATAATAAAAAACTGCAACTATATCAAATCAAAGAAAACTCATAGGCAAGGAAAATTTGTTGAAGAATGATAGTGCTTGGAGCTGGAATTGATTCATTCGGCCATACTTACATAATTAGGGCTACTTGATTACAACTAACTAGATCTAGTTGTTCGGGAATACTTGATTGCGGCCAACTAGATATAGGTCATTAGGAGCTATTGTACTTTATTGCTTAAAGATTTGGGAAAAATGAAGATTATGGGTTATTAAACATTTTAAGTCCCTAATATTATATATTTGTATCATTTTTAGTCTGATATTTAGTGTTCTTCTAGTCTAGTTACTCATCGTTATGACATAGGATCCCATAAGACATATTGGGTGCCACATAGGCATATTCTGTCCATACTACTTGCTTAATTGATAGAATAAACCAAAACATGACACACTAAGGGAGGTTGAGGACTTTAAGAAGCACTTTTACATGTATGAGACTACTTTGGGGTGTTCTTGAAAGTGAAGGGACCATATTTAGATTTCACCCAATTAAAAAATCAACAGTCATTCTTAAGTGTTTTTGGAAAGTTGAGTTGCTAACATCTTCACTATAACCTCCACATGTGCAACTTCTACTTGATGATGCTATATTCGTATGATCATATTTCATACTTCTTCTGTTTTGCATTAATTGACCATTTTTTCTTTTTTTCCTGAAGTTTGACTTGACTATATTCATATTAATATGTATTAAAAAATAGTTCTTAAAAATGATATTTAAAAACTATAATATTTAAAGTTTCATTTTGATATAAAATATTCATATTTTTATAACAAATTTTGAAAGAAATAAAATCATAAATTAACTGCTCTGAATAGTAAAATGATTAGTTTTTGTGAAACAAATGGAGTATTACATATCAATCACACGTGTGATTCTCCATGATAATCTGACACATAATAGTTCGATGTAAATTCTACTCGAATACAAATACTATCTAATTTTTACTTTTGTTCTATAATAATTGTTTTCATATTTTTCACAATGGCATTTGATCATTTCTCAATTTATTATACTAAAAGTGAACTGAATAAACTTGTTAAAGTGCTCCTTGAATGCAAGATTGATATAGTCAGATGCATCTACCTCTTGGTACACCCAATGATGTCTACATGCATCTGTATAGGATCCTCGTAAAATTTAGAATAAACATTCCTTAAAATCGATAATAAATATGCACATTTTAAAAATAAAAAAAATCAAAGTAATCAATTGCATATAAATGTCATGTATGCATATGAACTATTCCCTACAGGGTAATGACCCAAGTTGCATCTGTAAATATCGCATTCCATTTTGGCATTTATAACACATTTTCTATGAATTTTGGCAGCATCTTTGTAACGAGACTCTAAGACCAAGGGCAACATTACTAAACTAAGCATGAAAATTTTGTGTGTAGAAGCTCTATTTGCACACTAAGTAAATGGTTTAGTGACTCAGTGTAGCAAAGAATATATAATATGGTCATTTGAGCAATGTTTAGCCACAAAGGGAAAAATGGTAACTTTACTGATAAATACTATATTTTATATGCTAAATGAAATTGAACTAAGAATTAAGGATATTAAAGTTTTTCTAATGATTATTACTTCATTTTTGTATGTGAAGTGGCTAATTAAGTTATTAAGAGACAATTGGGGCCAACTTAGCATAAGTAAGAACATTAAGGGATTAAAATGCATTAAGAAAGGGATAAAAAGCTATACTTAGCTTACTTCTTCATTTCTCATCCCTAATCCCATGCCATTTTGGGGATAAGAAACTCCTAACTCCATCCTTGCCAATATCTTATGAAATTGAATCTAAAGCAAGTTCTATGAAAGTTGTGGCTATTTGAGCTTGAAGAAGCTTGAATCATGTTTTCCTCCATGGTAAACAATTGTTCTTGGTTTTGGGATGAATATTTGCTATTTATTTAGTTAATCAATGCCTGGGAATGTAATATAATGAATCCCTAATCTTGATTTTTACTCATGAAGGTTGAATTTCAAGATAAGTAGCTTGATGTGCAAAGTGGTCCAGAAAGTAGAGGTTTTGTCTCACAAAGGGGGAAAGAGCATGGCAACCTATTTAATTTTTTTATGCTTAAATTCTACTCATATTACATGTTCTTGATGCTTTGGCAACTAGTTTGCTAAGCTAGAACAAGTGCTATGTTGGTTTATAAGTGATTCGTGTTAATGTTCCGTGTGTCTAAATAGAGAATTCCAAGCTTGTCATCTTGTGTTTGGTAGGGATTTTATATTCCTAAATATTTAATAAATGCACTTGAATGTTATTTAACATGTAAAGAGTTTGGGAAGTGGAAGTTAAGCAGCTTGGTAAAGGCATGAAATTTTATAGGAAAATTGGTCACAAAATCCATGGAAACATAGCAGAGCTCCTGCAAGTGCCCAACGCCACGGTTGAAGAATTTAATGCTGCAATCTTAAGACATATCAGAAAGCTGAGCCTCTGGACAAGCCCAGTGCATGGCTTCAATTGACACAGTCACCCATGGCCCTGCCTAGAAAACTTGTCAGAATGGGTCTCACACTGGTTGCAATTGGCTAGTTATTTATATGCGCCAAATTAAAACTTCATGTCACTAGTTAATTAACCTAGAAATGCAAGTATGCATGCACTTTTGCTTTGACTTGAGTAAATAGGATTCAATAAAACATTCACATTTGCCGAGGCATTTTTCCATCGACATAAGAGTTCAAATAGTCAAAGCATATAAATCCATCATTTGTATCATCATAACTACACATTAAAACTATGTGAGGGCATTCAATAAAAGAAAACTAATGCTCCTCACCCAAGAGCAACCCTAGAGTCTTTTACTTTATCCATAAACAAAGGAGGCAACTGGTGGATACAATATACACAAGGCTTTCCTAATGAGATCTTTTCATCTAACTCCCACCATAGATGCAATCCCAGTGGTGAGCCTCAAAAAGCCCTCCACGTGCTCTATTAGCCACTGTGGCCAATGAAAACTATAGTTAGTAAGAAACCTTAACCAATCACAAGGATTCTCTTAATATTGTACCTACAACAAAAGACTACCATAACAACCTTCAGTGGTTATCGGGCCCAATAACATCAGAATCTGCACAACATAAGATAAGCGAGTAAGAATTTACAATTCTCAATAAGGGATCTTCACTTGCAAGAAAAAATACTAAGGACAACACATATACAATCATATGTAATTTGCAGTAAGCTTATACAACATAAGGCTAAACCTATGCGCATATGTTTCAGTCCCTGGGGACTTGTCCTCTACTTAGTCTTTAAACTACCAGGTGAGACCTTGTCTACTAGCAAGCATAGCTTGCTAGCCTAACTAGTGAAATTCATTACTAGTTAAACCTCCCTTATGTTGTATAAGGGTATTATGGTTGGACTTGAGTTCACTAGGTTCTGAAGAACCCACTTGAGTGCACTAAGGTTTCACATTAGCACCTTATGTCCTAAAACTTCACTAATGGTCACTAAACCTTTCACTCACATCCTAGCACTCACTACGATTAAACAGTTCATCAACACCAATACCCAACTCACACCACACCACTTAGTATAAATTCTAGCACATTGTGAGGCTCTTGGATGCACTAAGGTGGTTATTACCCTTTCATACTAAAGCCTCCCAAGGTACCCCATAGCTTCATTTTAGCATCCTATTTGACCTAGGAAGGCCTTAGTCAAAATGGGTGTCAAAGCCGTGTCATCAAAACCCAAAGTTGTGTCTTTGACTGGCAGTCTTAAGAGTGCTAGTGTTGAGAATACCAATGCTGCATCATCAAAGTCTAGAGATGTGTCTTTAGAGCTCAAAGCTACGTCTTCATAAGCCAAGGACACATCTCTAACTAGGCATAGAGGATTGATAATTCTGCAAGCCCAAAGCTGTGTCCTTAAGGGTTAGGGATGTGTCTCTAGGGTCTCTGAGTCCCCTGTAAGCCCAAAGCTGCATCCTCCACTTGCGAGGGATGCGTCCTTGCTGGGGAACACCCATTTTCCTAATTTTTAACAGCTTAAAACTATGTCCTTGACATGCCAAAGATGTGTCTTTGGCTGACTCGGCCTAGGTGTGTTGGTTCTAAGTGCTCTAGCTTGTGTACAAGCTCAACGTTCCCCACAGCCACATTAGGGACCTTACCCTGTGGCCAAAACCTATAAGCACACAATCACTAGGCCATAATAGGCCCTTGGAATCAAGTCCCTTATGCTCACAAACCTCACACAAGCCATTAAATAAACACAAGCCCACCATAACTCAATTACCTTCTAATTAATGCCATTATTAATTCCACTTGTTTCCAATAAGCAACCACACTCAAATAGCATTAATTGAACAAGGAACCTTAAATCCCTTACCTTAATTTCAAGCCATAAGCTAAGATCAACCAATTCTTCATTAATAATTAAAGCTCCACTAGGTTTTGTTAGTGTTGTGCCCAAAAGCCAATCATGAGATGATTGTATTTTTGCACATTGAGTCATGATATTTTATTAAGGCATAAATCCAACAATTATGTTTGTTTTTTTGTTTCTGCGTAACGTAATAAACATAATTATAACCCTAGAATAATGATATTCTCAAATGTCCCTAGTCTAGTGTTATTGTGGAGCCGGTTACAATAATATATAACGACTAGCATATGTGGAGACTAATATGAGATATGTAGTCTACATATGGGTACAAGTTGGAGAACTTGTTACTGGACCGACCCACCATAAGAATGCTACATGGATCGTTATATGAGTGTCATAAGTGATTATCATAGTGATCATGATATATGTAGTCCTTTGACCTAAGATCATCAAGGTTCCCTACATGTGAGTCACATATTTTGATACTGCCCTTTATTATTCATAACTGAGTGAACTTAAAGGAGGTCATTGGGTATGTCACATACCATATGGAGGGTTTTGTATGATCAAGATGGGATTTGTCCCTCCTATATAACATGAGTGATATCTTCGGGCCCCTTGATAGAGTGAGACTTAGAAAATGCACAGCCATGCTCGAATGAGTTGATATATGATATCAATGTCATCAATTCAAGTTAGTCTACTTGGTAATCAAGAAACCAAAGATTGGGCTATACGAGAGTAACACATTCCATGTCTCGTGCTTAGTCTTGATATCTTGGACAAAGGGACAGTGGCATATATGGGTAATGATCATAAAGGTTTAGTTTGGGTAATGATCATAAAGGTTTAGTCGAATCACAGATAGTCTTGTCACTTGGGTAGCAATGATGTGGTGCTAGACACCGTTCATTGCTTATGATTTTAAATGTGATTTATGATTACTGCCAACGTGGTAAGAGCCTATTGGGTCGTACACATAGAGCTATTTGGATTATTGGAGTGCATGGGCTAATTATTTGGGTTATGGTTTCATAATAATTTCGTATTAATAATGGGCCCAAAAGTTGAGCCATTATTAAGCCCGAAATTAAAGCCTAATTGGATTAGGGCTTTGAAACCCATTAGGCCTAGAAGTTGAGTCTCACTATAAATACAACTTTTAGTGAGAAATTCATAGCCTTGCCCTAGCCTCCCAAAAGGACAGTCACACTCTTCTCTTGCAATTCCTTGGAAGATGCAAGCTAGCACTACGAGTGCAAGAGAAACACATCTGCCGGAACGTGATTGAAGCGTGGTGATCCCGAGAGGCTCGTATGGATACCATAGAGAGCTTGAACATGTCAACTATTTAGATTTTGTGATTCAACTCTACAGTTGGGTGAAAGATCTCAACCGAAATTAGGTATGAAAATTTTTGAACACCCAGTTTATCCCGTTTCACTTGGATCCTAGAGGGTGTCGGTTAAATTCCATTGTGCTTGTTTGGCTCCCAAAACCCTATAGGTTTTACCTAGGTTCCAAATAAACCAAAGCAAATGGCACCAAGGCAAGGCTAGTCAAGCAAAACCCAAGCATCAATTAGCTAAACAAACAAGAAAACATCAAGAATTCTTCATTACCTTCGCACAAAACCAGCCCACACAAGAAAAATGTGATTCTAAGCTTGGAAAGCACAAAATCTTCCTGAATTAAGCCACCCAAAAGCTTCTATACCCCTTAGGCCTTTAAATTATACCAAGAAACTTTGATTTTGAGCAAGAATTAAGGAAGAAATTGAGGGGGCAGGCTTGGACTCGGGTTTAGAAGTGGAAATGAACAAAAGTGGCTACCAAGAAGTAACTTTACCATGTTTTAAATGAATATTCAACCAAGCCACCAAACTTTGTAAAAAGTGACAAAAGCCCCCTTCCCCAAATAGTAACCCCAAATGAAATTTGGTCAAACCTTTGATAACTAGGCTAAATTTTGGGTTTTGAGCAATGTTTGGGTTTTAAAATGTATTTTTAACTCCTGAGACTCAGCTTGACGCTTTAGGATGAAAAATTACCATTTTTGCGCCCGACCTCTTTCAATGCCATAAACTCCGTAGAACTTAGTAAACCTTAACTAACTTACTTAATCTTGCCTAGTTAACTTGAAACAAGGTATTAAACTAGAAATTTATTTAATTTACCTGTCTCAGTTGAGTTTTTTGCTAGGAGGGCCGTAACATCAATTTTTAGGGCCATAGCCCCAGCAAATCATCCAGAAGAAAATGCCCTTAAAATGGGTCCTAGTTCATTGATTTTTATGCTCGAACAATTCTAATATTTTTTAGACCTTTTTGTTGGTCCCAAAACCATTTCTAAGGCCTTGCAAATGCATATGCAAGGGAGTTAAGAGGTGGACAAAAGAAGGCATAAGGTCTAAGTAAGCTAAGAAGGGCCTTATGCAAGCATATGGGTAGAAAGTGTACAAAGTTGGTCTTGAGCCTCAAAGGTACCCTAGCCAAGCTATGAAACTTAGCATGAAAGGCCGTCATGTTTAAGTGCAACTATTGTACAATTTGAAAATAGTAAGGAAAGTAGCAAGTCACCATGCTTGCTATGGCAAGAACAAAGCTCTTGCAAAGTAGGACAATGTTGAGGATAGGTTCCCGCCACATTATCTAACTAGTGGCCATTAGTTAAGACCTCAGGGCATAATATTTTTATGAGCTCATGCCAAGAATTCATATATATATATATATATATATATATATATTGCTTTGTCCTAAATATTTTTGTTGTAGGTTTATAAATCCCTCATTGAGAATTATTAAATTCTTATTCCCTTAAGTTCATATTATGTAGATGTAGTTTAATGGGCTTAACAACAAGTGTAGGTGTTATACTAAGATTTCTAATATAGGTATATATGTTGTTATGCGTAATCTTAATTGATTCTAAGTTAGCAGTTTGTCTTTATTTTAGATTAACTATAAGTGTTTTCATGGTCTTGATGTTAGGCTCAGTAAAGTTGTCCACAATGAAGGTAAGCCACTAGCTTTAGGGGCAACGAAGCTCGGATTGGAGCTTAGTGATGATCTCAAATAGCTTATTTAGTTAGGTACTTAACAATAATAAGTTAAAACTCTAACAATGACAAACATATGAAGACTTTAAGATGTGTTTTATATATGTTGGTCACCTTTGGATGTACATTAAAAGCTACAGCTGTATACTTAATAGATACTTGAAGACACAAAAGTTTGGTTCTTTTTCTTTGGCCATGCTTTGTGTTTAAGTGTTTATTTAATTGTCAGCAAAATTTAAAGGTTTATTTGCTTAGTTTCCTGTAGTTTTCGTAGTTAACATTTATATACCAAGCACATTAAAATACATACCATGAGAACATGTTGGCCTAATGCCAGCAATGTTAACACCACGCAACAAAGAATAGCGCACATGTGGTAATGTCTAGATTATGGCATTGTTGGAATAGTTAAGTCTACTAAGATGAACCTATAAAACATATACACAGAAGGAAGAGCAGAGAAGAGAGCCCTGAGATGTTTCTCAAGGGATGAGTCTCTAACATTCGAGTAAGTTCTCCCGTGAAGGAGTTTGTAAGCTAGGAGTATAAAAGTCAACGTACTTGGCAAGCTGGTTTGGCCACGTGTTCCCAATGTTGTAAGCATCCTAACATTGCGGCATGGTAAGGGAGTTGGCAGTCCTTCCTAAACCACCTGTATCGAGGTATAAATGAGAATACACGGTGGTCAGAATACACCAAGCATCATTTTTCAAAGGAAGGCTCTCAGCTAGCATGGGTGAGTATGGTGCCCAATTAGCTTGGATGGGGGCACCATGAACATAGTTGCGTCTCTTGAGCTATAATCCACTTGGAATCTTGAGTTACTTTATTATGAGCCTCAAAGGCTGCCAAAGATGTACTATCAACTTGGGCTGCGATACTGTGAATGCAACTTTGAACTATTAGACTTGGACAATCCATGATTATATTAATCATAAATATAAATCAATCTAATACAATTTTTATATCAACAATAACATTAGATAACTATTATGTTTGTCATTAATGTAATTACAGGTGGAGCCTCTATGGGTCATTTGTATGCATATACAGTGGAAATTACGAACAAAAATTTGAACATATAAGAAATTTAATCTTACCTCTGCTCACCACTAAACTAGCTATAGGTACTACAACAGCACCTAAAAGTTGAACAACATATAAACTCTACTATCCATTATCAAATTAGCCATTACAAAGTAGGGAAGAGTTGGAGGAATGAATGAGGAGGAGATGAGAGGAAGATGAGTGTTGGGCTAGTATAACACCTAAGAATGGTAGCAAAATTGTGACAAACGTAGAAATAGTAGCAAAATATTGCTATGATATTGCCACATTTTTATTGCAACAATTAAAACATAGCAAAGCGATAAAAATTACTCCCACAAAATTTATGGCATTTTGTGTTAGAGGGTATTAAAATGATTGTAATCGTTGCAATAAAGTTGTATCGCAATCGTCAAAACAATGTGAGATAAATCACCACAAAATCATCACATTGTCAGGTGTTTAACTAGTCAATTTATCAAATAGCTTGAACTTCTTGATATATAGTTGCTCAATAGTTGTTAAAGGGTTTCAAATGTTGCTGGACAATGTAAGAGAAGCAAAGAGTAAAGTGTAGGTTAAAAAAAATGGAGCAAAATTTATTTATGGAACGATTGGAGGGTTAGGGGGTTGAGGTTTAGACAAAGACAAGATTGTAAAGCAGGATATATTGTTTCAAGATTAAAATTTCTTATGCTTTTAAAGAAAACTCACGTAGCGATTATAAGGAAAACGAAAAGCATATACGTTCTTGCTCATTTAAATCAAATTTTGCATTTAGGGTTTCTTTCTGTTTTTTGCTGTGCGTGGATCATATGGAAAATGGAAATATATCTGGTTTTACTCAGAACATCTAATTTGTAACAAACTAATGACTTCCCCAAGACAAAGTAGAAAAAGAAAAGGAAAATCAGATAACAAAAAGTGATAGGAATGAATTCTGATTAGATGGGAGCCGTGCGGCCGAAAGACTCGCCAACCAAACCGTAATTAAATAAAGGGAGCTGGCCTTGTTCAGGGGTCTTGTCTTCTTGAAACTGCAATGGCCGTCGGTCACTGTCAGCCTTCTGCTGCTCATCAACTTCATCCTTTGGATGTCGGTGTCCACGTCGATCAGCGCATCTGCCATGTCGGCCATGTCCAGAGGATACTTGGGCCCCATCTGCTCCGCATTGAGAGACTCCTGGAGATCCGTCAGGTCGAAAGCAGTGGACTTGCGCGGCCGCGGCGGGCAAGTATTGCTTTTGCCGACGCTTTTTTTTTGGTTTTGGCTTCATGTCTCACAAATGTTCTGTTCTTGCAGTTATTGTCTCTTTTATTTACATGGAAAGAATTATCTATAAATAGATATAAAAGTAAAACAATTGATAAAACTGTAATTTCACAAATGTAAAAAATTTGAAATAAAATGTCATACAGCCACCTGGAATGTGGGATTCATATAACACAAGACGATTTTCCAAAATACCGCTAAAAAAGAACATGTGGGACGCTACAATTGGAGATCGGACTGTTTAACTTTATTAAATGTATACATCCACAAATGAACCAGAAGTTGTGAAAGACCACCACCTGTTCAATTATTTTTTATATTAACCCATAACTAACTTGTCGCAGGTAAAAGTTTTACCACTTTGTTGATTTTTAAAATTTTTAACTTCCACTGACATGTTGTTGTTGTGGTTTCTTTTAACCACTGCAACTCTACTACCTCACTTCTTCTTTCCCCCCGTATTATTCTCCCCACCCCACTAGCGCACTAATAGCATCCAGTTACTCATTTACAGTTACACGTACATAATATAACTAGGCGACTCATTTACAATTTTGTTTTCCACTTTCCAGAAAGCTTCTCACTCTGCAAAAATATATTTCCTCCTTCAATTTTGATTGCCGTGGTGATTGAACAAACAAGTATGTCGGTCTACCTCCGTCGGGGTCTCTCCCTCTAGTGCAGCTGCTTCCAATGGTGTCTAGTTCAACTGTAGCTTCCTCTCCGCCCAAATCCTGCAGTCAGACCATAATTTCTTTCTGTTTCTAACTGTCACATACTTTCTGCACCATACAATAGAATATACTAACTCAGGTTTTCTACCATTGAAAACTTTTCCACAGTAACTCATATTTACAAAGCCAGAATTTAACTTTTGAACCATTCACAACTATTGGACAGGAAGTCAGATTTCCCAAGCAACAATTCCGATTTAGTGTGTGCCCAACGAACAAGGTTCCATACTTATTTATGGTGGCTACTTATTTTCACTGCAAAATGTACTTTTCCACCTGTAATTATATATCAGTATTTTTTAAAGGTCGGTTTGCTGTGAAAAAAAAAATAAAAAATCTTGAAATTACTAGAGCATTATTACCATACAGTTTAAATACAGTTTCAGAAGTTGTTATCAGATTGCATAAAAAATATAGGGGCAAAGTGTAGCTTTCTCAAAATAGAGGGGTAAACTGTAGGTTTGACCAAACTACAGGGGGTTTTTCGTAACTTTCCCAAAAATAAATACCGAATTTCATTACAGCTTGCATAACGAGTAAATGTAGATTTTCATATAGGGAAATTGCATTGCTCCGATACTTTTTTTTTAAGAGTCATTCACAAAATCCTTTTCAACTTAACTATTAGTACTTCTTTTGAGATCAAATTTTTGTAGCACAATTAGTTCTTCTAGTTTTATGAACAAATAGGTTATTGAGGTCGTCCCAAATTTTTTAAAGTAGCCAAACTTTTAAATTTAATAACCAAGTGTATTTCCATTTTAATTTTAAAGAAAAAATTTTGTAACACTATTACATCTTTTTCAGTTTAATGGACACAGATACAATAGAGGTTGTCCCAATCCCCTTTTATGGTAACCCTTGAGCATGTTTGCAAGAAGTTTAAACAGGAACCCCCCCCTCGGCACCTCTATATATCAATGTCCTTGAACAATTGAAGTTTAAGTTTTATGTTCAGATAGAGCTTTGGAAAAATGAAGATGGGGAGAAAAGTGTTAAGGTAAAGGGGGCAGTGTCTACGGACCTAGAGTTTGCCGTGGAGTCAACTGCAGAGAATGCAATTCACAAGATTTGGAGGTTCCATAACTTTTTCATCCATGACATTAATTCTGATGCTAATCTTGCACTACAGGAGCGACTCACTCAAAAAGAGTATGAAGTTGGTGAGCTAAAGTGTGAGATTCAATTGGTTAGGTACGACCAAGCTCATATGAACAATGTGTACAAGGACCAAACCAAAGAATTGTAGGCTGAGATTAATTGTGTCATTGAACCAACAGTTTGCTAAGCGGGGACAGGGGAATGGGGCTAGTGTGGCTGATGTTGAAACATACCTTACGGCAGTTGCCAGTTTGGTAAATGATCTCTATGACTAGGAATTTTATATTCTGTTCCCATGAAGCCAGTTCATTTTAAAATTTCATGAAGACAACATTATGTAGTTTATGTTTTAGTTTTATTTAGGGAAGGATCTGATTCTTTGGATATTTGTCTTATATGCATCCATGTTCTGGTTTTTTCTATTCTATTCAATTAACCTATTTCTGTATCCATTACTATTACTTTATACTTTTCCTACAACTTTACTATGCACATTGCATTTTCCCCATATGTTGAAAAAAATTGGGTGGGCATTGTAGGTCAGACTGAAAGAAAAAACTTACAAAGGAGTAAAACTTCATCTAAGTAGAGTAATTAATCTTTCATACATAATTTGGAAAAAGAAAATTATGTTGTGGTCAACATTACCGACAGCATTGCTACAGGCATAGTGTTACGTCCAAAGACGATGGATCCTCCTAAACAAGGAAGCCAAATTGATTTCCTACATTTTTGAGAAATAAAGATTTCATTAGAAAGATTTGTAGTACCAAATTTGGAAATAGAAATGAAATTAGCACTTGTTTGTTATAGGAAATATACCTCATTTTTGTGATTAAGGAAAACCATTTGGCTTCCTCTCCGAACATTTCCACAACTGTGACAACTGGAAGACCAATTGATTCATCAGTTCGTAAAATTGCAATCAAACTCCTAGAGGCACCGGATCTTGACTTCTCTCGTCTATTCTTGGTAGAGTGTTGTATCCGTCGGTGGTATTGAAGCACATTGATAGAGGAGAAGGAAAGAAAAAAACATAATATTTGTAAATATACCAAAATGATTTCTAGTGTCGACGAAATCCGTTATGGAAAAAGGTTGTTTGCCATTGCATGTGGCATGCCACAAGGGGAGGGACACAAATAGTGGCCGGTGTAAGAGACAACTTGGGGAGCTTTGTACGGTCAAAGCTTTGTATGAAAACAGAGAGGGTGAAGAATGAGGGGAGAAACCTGTGTCCAGGCAAAGATTTGTATGAAGAAAGAAGTAGATTACTTTTATCTGGAAGGAAGAACGAGGTGGCCAAGGCTCATTGGGTCGCAGAGTAACAAAGCTGAGCATGAAAACAAACCAGAATCGAAGGGAAAAAAAAAAAGATTTCTTTTCGCCTTTGATGGGCTCATCACTGCTAGGATTAGCAAAACAGTGGCGAAGGCCCTGCTGCATAGCCTTTTGGTCAGCTAAATGTAGGGTTTCGTTGATGACGAGAATTGAGGGATAGAGACAAAAATGGAGAGTGAGAGAAAAGACCACGGACTTGTCTTGCATGGACTCTTCACCACCGGAAGGACCAAAATGGTTGTAAAGTCCCAGTCGCGACTGCTTTTGATATGCTAGGTTTAGGGTTCACTTGACGTGGAGAATCGAGGGAGAGGTGTAACAGTGGCTAGGTTTGGACATAGTCCCATATCTATAGGCCTGCACATAACTGATACACCCGTCAGTCCTTCATAATTGATGCGCTTGCTAATTTAACCTAGTACCTCTATTTTTCCCCATTTCAGTCTCCTCCATGGTTGCTCTAGGAAAAGATCATGCTCGTGCCAATTGTGTTCATGAACCAATTATCACAATCATACGCCACTTTGCACAAGACTTCAAAAAAGAGAGCTACTATTACATTATAATTGCACTAGCTCTTTTCTCCAGCTGGCTCTCTTCCTTCTACCGCCTCATGTGATTGGTTGAACTAGGTACCAACAATAACGGAGGAAAAGGCTGGTACATTCTTCAAGCAAAATTGGTCCATAGTTGAACTTGTTTTTGATCATAGCAAACCGATACTAGGTACCAAATGGATATAGGTACTTGAATTTGGAAACAAGTATAAATGCACTTTAGGAGTTCTTTGAGGCTCTAATCTTTTCTCATCGAAAAATAAAACCAACACAAACAAGAGCCACAAGAGCTAGCGCTCAAACATTTGTATTCATCCTGCTTTCATTCATCCAAAAATACACTCAAATGCATTCAATAATCTTTATCCTAGGCAGAAAACTCCTGCCACTAACATTTCAGTGGTTAACTCCAATTATCAAAGGCCATAGCATGAACATAAAAGCCATAGCAAGCTATCCTACCTTCAAACTCTGGACTAAAATCTTAGAAGGGCGAAACTCTAGATTACTTTAAACATAGAAAGCAGAGTCAAGTTTCAAGAGGAAAATAGCTTTCTAACAATTTCAAAAGAATATGAAGTCACCAGGAGCTAGCCAAGCCAAGTATCGAAGCGTAATTACCTTTCTACTGAGCCAATTCTCGGAAATTTGACCAACACAATTAAAATCTGACTAATCAAAGAAAGCCTACTCATATACATGTGGAAGCTAGAAAAAATTTTATAATTAAAAAAGTAATTTACCTTGAAGCCTCCTACTTGACATCTACTCATCAACATGAAACTTCCTTTTCTACTTGGACTTTTTCTTCATCTGGTAAAATAAAATAGAACAATAAATTATCTCATCTTTGATATGAACATAAAAAATAACTAGTTAAAGTTTGACCTTTTGTAGAAGAACAACCATTTGTTCCTCCAACTTCTCCAAACGATCATCTTTTCCTTTCACTTGTTTCTCCAGACTTTCAACATGATCGTCTTTCTCCTTCATTTCATGTCTCATCTCTTGCATCTAACTTTGAAGTTGTTGTACCTCTATGGACTTAACATGAGCAACATGTGATCAAGAAGTTGACCTATAATAAGAAGAAGGAGTTGGGCCCTTTCCCATGACTCTAACATGGCTAGGGTAATCCTTGCCCATAACTTCTACAAAAGTGGAAGCTTCAAGTACCACTAGCTCTTCCTTAGATCTTTCTTTTTCTTTTACTTTTTCATCCAGCTTTTGTTTTGCTTTAACCTATTACGCATATAATGTATAACTCAAAGTTAGATGATGCATTTTAGCCCATGTTAATAATAATAATAATAATAATAATAATAATAATAATAATAATAATAATAATAATAATAATAATAATAATAATAATAATAATAATAATAATAATGGTAAAGCACAAACTTGTTCACCAACAACTAGTTATCATGTGATTTACGTTGAATACTTGTTCAATTTTCACTCAGAAAAGCAGAGGTGGCATGTTCATCTCTTCTACAGTACTAATATGCTAGCATTTTACATAGAACTCCAATGTAACACTAATGGAATCTCGTACTGCTATCCTGATCCAAAAATTCAGCCTACAAATTAATACTTGTTGCACCAAGAACCCGTCAACATCTAGTACCACAACAACTAAAATGCAAAAAAAGCTTAAATCTTTTTCTACATCCATCAGAATTTCATGTCTCTCATCTGTATTTAGGAAATTGTAGGGACTAGCAATTAGATGGAAAAGGCCTATTCACATTTCTTAGCGACAAGGCAACATACCCAGAAACATTCATATCCATCAGAGTTTCATATCCCTCCTCGAAATGAAACTAAACACCCATATCCTAAATAACTAGAACCATGAAGAATTTTTCCTTATCTATCGGTAAAACAAATAGGATAAAATTTAACAATCATTAACAATTAAAATAGATATATCACTTAATCAAACAAAAATGATCAAAAGGCTTAACTTACATACAATTGTTCAGTTTCATCGTTCATGAACTTTCCATTTGATAGCCGAATGGCTATCGCCCCCGAAGAATCTCACATGAGCGCGCCACTTCTGGTCGAAGCAGACACGACAAGACCTCGGTAGAGAGAGGACTTCAGTACCCTCGGACAAGTTGGATAGGAGCTACCGCTCAGGAAACCCATAGGACCAACTTCGTTCAGAAAGAGTCGCCGCCCTCCCTGAAGGTGACCTCGTGTCGACCTCACTTGGCCGAAACCACCTCTTATACTCTTTGGGCCAACCTCGGGGCGCGCTTACAAAGTGCCACATCAGGTACCAAAGCCTGACCTCAGGAAAGTCCAACCGAAGGTGCCTCGTACAAATAGGGGACCTCCCTCCAGAGAAACTCACCTTTCCGAACGAGCTCTATACCTCGATGGAGTTTGGTCCACCGAAAAGGCGACGTAGGTGTATGATGAAACAGCTGAGGAGTCTCTGACACACCGTACTCGTACAGCCCCCAACACGCCGCCCTTAGACACGCTTCGACATGCCACCCTCAGACACGCTCTGACACGCCGCCCTTGTACTGCACTAGGCTCCCGGCCAGGTGGCCTTTGGTCCACTAGAAGCTCCCCCTCTCCCCAAAGGTACAGACCATATCTGACAGAACACGTGTCACGATCTGGGCAGGCTGGGGGAAACGAGCTTCTCCTGTTCACCTCCTTATAAATATTCGGGAAGCGCCCCAGGTTAGGGGATCTGACTCTAAGGAAAAATCTCCCCACTCCCTACCTATCTCTGGTACTAACTTGGGCGTCGGAGACTCCTCCCCCGAAAAAACACTCTAGGGAGCTCCTGACACTTGCCTTTCTGAGTCCTTGCAGTTCTTCTCCCACCGAAGGTTCCTCATCCAGGCGTTCTCCCACCGCAGGTTCCTACTCCGGGCTCACCATGTTGCGCAACGATGATGCCAATGGGCATCACCATTTTTACGCATGTGTGTTACCCCATAAAGATGAATACATCCCAGTGCAACTTATATAAACTAAAGCAAAAGGTATATTCATACCCTAAAGGAGTAGAAGGGCAGACAGTAGGGAAATGTTTTAAAAGTCCTTTGAAATGAAGTTGATTAGGTTATGCAATGCTCATAGATAGGTGGAGATTACAAAAGTGTCATTTTTTGTTGAAGTTTTTGATCCAGAAATTAGCTACCATCGTTGTGGGCTATGTGTCTATTGCATTATTAAATCTCAGTGTGTAAATAGGTGGACTAATAGCTGTTATAAGATTGATGATTCTAGGTTATATGATGAGTATGTGGTAGTCAACAAGCTTCATTGCCTACTTGTATTCCTTCATAGCGTTGATTGGGTTTTTAGTTTACATTCTTAGTAACTGTGGATTTACTTTTTAGATGAGTTCTAAGTATCAACCAAATCAGTGATGGGCATATTATTTTAAAGTTGTAATGATTTTAATTCTTCAAGCCTTTCACCCCCCACTTTAAAGCTTACACTCTTATTAAAACAAATGGATAACAAATAGTGATGATAATAATAAAAGTAAGTCATTGCAAATGGCTATTTGACAATTCTTTCATCCTCTTCTTGATGAGTTATTCAGGTAATAACCAAGAAAATAATATATGGATACATGTATTCAACTTAATTCATATACTAACATAGTAGGAATATTTGTTTTACTTTTTGATCAGTAGATGTTACTTATCTGTTATTGTTTCTCCTTTATTTATATTTCCATCCATCTACTTTATTTAATGCATTTTCTGTCACCTTTTGTTATATTGTGATGCATTTTCCTGTTACCTATGTTAGTTGATTATGCTATTCTTGGTATTAAGATAGTTCATTTTTTTTGTCTATACGGATATGGATCGTTGTGCGTAAAGAGCTCATCCTATTAGACTGCGATCTGCTTATTGAGAAGCATGGCACTCAATTTTGTTCACAACAATCAGTAACTATGCCTCTTCAATTACGAATGCTCATTTTCATGCTTCTACATTCCCAACTACTCATGGTCATGCCCCATTTTGATCTTCTATTTCTTCTAAATTCTGACTCCTTTAGATATAAATCTTCCGTCGAGTAAAGCTCCTCGTGCCAATATATCAATCATAATGGCACACATTGACCATTTTATTCATTCTACCTCATATTTGAATTAAGATGTTTTTCTTGCTAACACGTCTGTGCCACCTCATTCATCATTGTCAAAACCTATTCATAGGATTTTTTGAGGTAGGTGAGAGAGGTCATTCGCTGCTGCAAATTGTCCAGAACTACAATGATGATTGCCTTCTTACTTTAAAATTATGCCAATTGCTCATTTGCTTGGTGTCGTACTGGGCAGTGCTAGTATAGTTATCATTTTTTATTAGTCTTATCTATTTTCTCAATCATTTTTCCCTTATTAAACCATTCCTTATCTTCTCTTAGAATTCTTTAATATAGATACCCTAAATGTTATTCACCCACATCAATCTACCCCTGTTAACAACGATTCTTGATCATCTTAGTATCAATGTACTGATTCATCTCCTCGAACCTTTTTCTATTCCTCATTCACATGTAAAATTTCACTAATATTATTTTTGAATTTAGGGGCATGTTTTTAATATGAAACTCTTGGTGTTCTTGCTTGTGTTTATTCTTATTATGGGGCTATTATGTGATATGAGGAGAGAAGTAATAAGTCACGGAATACCTCAAACCTTGAATTTTTTTTTTGTTGAAAAGTTAAGGTCTACATTCCTTTACCAGAGTTCCTGCTTAAATTGTTCAACTATAATGGGGATCAACTATTAAAATACTTTCTGACATATATTCAGGAATTCAAATCTAGATTATTTTCATCCATGAAATTTATCCTTCCATTGAGAGATTGTCTTCCAATTTACCAAGAAAAGTAAAATGTTGTCTTTGAAAAGGGTGATGACTTTTGTGATGTTGTCCCTACACCAAGTTTCAGGTATGGACGTACTGTAACTCTCATGATGATGTTGCCCCTACCTTGACATATGTTCAGTTCCCTGAACATTTGGTGTGGAATAGCCAAATCAAGATATGGGATGTGTCATCATAAAGGATGTAGTATTGGGTGATTATACTTTGTCCACCCTAGTCCAGCTGACTATAGGCGAGAGGTTTTACTTGCACATGCTTCTTACGACATCAAGGGTCCGAGGTCATATGAGGAAATAAGAACTGTCAATGGAGTTCTATTTAGGACATGTAGGGAGGCATGCCTTGCACTTTGTATTCTTGAGTGAGATAGAGAATGGCATCATTGCTTGTGCGAGACAGCTCAGTGGGCATTCGGTAACTAGCTACGACAGTTACATCTAATCTTACTACTTTTTTGCAAAGTTGATGACCTACTTGCCTTGCGGACAAAAAATGTCATTTCTTTATCTAAGGATATTTTATATCACCAATGGATGGCGATCAACAATTCACAACTGATTATGATGGAAAAGGAGCAACAAAATCATGCACTTTATGAGATTGAGCAAGCTATGAATAGAGTTGGTAGAAGCTTGTAGGAATTCCCTACAATGCCCTTTCCACTAGTTGACCCTAGGATGATGTTACAGAAGTCTCTACTTATTGAGGAGCTTAACCACAATAGACTTGTTTTGGCTTTTGAACATGCCGACTAGGTTTGCCTACTTAAAGATGGTCAATGACATGTGTACTCAGCTTTGTTGCATGTAGTTGAATCATGTAATGGTGCTTTCTTCTTTGTGCATGGTAATGATAGCACTGATAATACTTTCCTTCAGTGCACAATCATTTCAAAGCCACAATCCTCTAGTCAAATTATATTTGTTGTTACAACTTCTAGAATTGCATATTCTAGAATTGCATCAATCTTGTTACCTAAAGGTACAACTACCTATTCTAGGTTTAAGATAACTATCCTGGCAGATAATACATCAATGAACAATATTGAACATTCAATCCTAATGGCTAAGCTTCTGTGATTGCCTTTCTGTCATTAATCCTAAAGCTAGAAGGAAATTATTTGGTGGTATCACAGTTGCTATTGGTGAGGATTTTTTTGTAGATTTTACCTATTATTCAAAATGGTACCCGGGTGGATGTAGTCGAACCATCAATACTATCTTCCTCACTCTAGCCACACTGCAAGCTTTTTCTCTTATGGAGAACACACAATTACAAAACTCTACATGATCTGATGTTTGTTCATTCAATAATTGGATTTTGAAATTAGGGGAAAGATCACTTCCATACTAATGATTATTGAATGATGAGGATGAACCTACATGGAATGACATTGCTACCATGTTCTTACTCCCACATTTTGTAGATGCTATTGGTGACACTTTTTAATCAACTTTTCCATACTTAGGTGTGAGGTATGAAGACCTGAATTTCTTGAAAGAGCATGTATTTGGTTTTAGGAGCCAAACAATGCAATGGAATAAACCAAAACTCTCTAGAATCTAAGTGAAACGGGATAAATCAGGTGTTCAAAATTTTTCATAGCTAGTAGGTTGAGATCTTTCACTCAACTATTGGGCAGAATCAGAAAACTTGAATAGTTGTCATGTTCAAGCTCTCTACAGTATCCACACGAACCACTCGAATCACCATGCCTCCTCCAGGTTCCGGCAGGAGTGTTCCTCTTGCCCTCATGGTCCTAGCTTGCACCCTCTTAGGAAAACATTAATGGAAAGTGACTAGAAATTCTGAAACCCTTTCTAAATTTCATCCTAGGGAGGCTTACTCGAAAATAATACTATATACAAAAATATAGTGATGCAAAACTCCCAAGCCAAATAGTTTTGATAATCCTAATCCAATTAGGCCTGATTCGGAGCTTAACATATCCCATATTAGTCTCCATATATGCTGGTGTTTATGTATTATTGCAACTCATTTCATAATAAACTACACTAAGGACAGTTAAGAATATTATTATTCTAGGGTCATAATTATGGTTGATTATGTTACGTGAAAATAAAAAATAAACACAATTATTATAATAATGCTTCAGCAAACTATCATCTCATGATTGGCTTTTGGGTACAACATTAACAATGTACAATTCTTTCATATACTAATAACATCGTTGATGAGGTCAACAATCATATCATTAGTATGCTCATCGAAGAGATGTAAACATTTCTTAGAGCAAACAAAGTTTCACTTATCTTTGATAACTTTGAAGCACATATAGCACTATACCAAATGGAGTACTTTAGTAGCTTCAAGTTCTTCAGTTTTCGTAACCATTAGCTACAGCTTAAGGTAGTGTCCCAGTTGTGTTGATGAGAAACTTAAACTAATCTTTTGGTCTATGCAATGGAACATGCAAAGTTGTCACAATGTTTGCAACTAGGGTCATTGAGGCAAAAATCATAACTAGTCATAACTCTGGACAACACATTTTTATCTATCATGTTGTAATGGTTCTCTTTGATACAGACATGCCTTTCTTATTTTGTTGAAGGTAGTTCTTGCTGAAGGTTTGTTTTGCCATGACTATTAATAAAAGTCAGGGTTAGACCTTCAACCATTTTGGCTTGTACTTGCCACAACTTATTTTCATCCTTAGCAAACTTTATGTAGCTGTGTCATGTGTCGCTAGTCCCTCAAGTTTCAATGTCCTTATTGTATCAGATGATTCAAATTGTTTATTAATAAGGAATATTGTGTACCATAAAGCCTTCCAGTGCCTTTATTGCTCTGCCTCATAAATTGTGTGCCCACTGTATGTCAGATGTTCTTACATCTTAAGTATATGTTTAGAATATTGTTACTAAATAAGCTTTCCATTTCATCTAGTTCGCCATTCTTGTCATTCTCAATCTACAATATTATCTCAATATCATTACCCTAATCAGTGGCATTATGTGGCCAATTAACTCCACTAAGTTTTAGATGGATAACAACATATGTATGACCTATTTGTGGGAGGCTGTTAACATTAACAATTACTAGTCATTTGGCATTGCAATGACACTACTTGATGATAAGGTTTTATTCACTATTCCTATTACAACTTCTTATAGTTCATCTTCACACTTTTTTAATTGTTGTCTATGAAAACATACCATTAATGATAATTTTTTCATTAATAATCCTCTATTCCTTTTCAGTGCCCTTCTTTAGACTAGGATGAACACATTAATGCCATGGCTTCAAAGTCATTACTCCGAAGTTAATTTTTGTACAACAAGAAGGGAATGTGTGCATCATTTCTAATTTTAGTGTCCTAAAAGCTAATAAAGGATATAGATAGATTACCAATGAGTATGTAATTGGTTTCAATTTTGGTACAGAGGTCAATTTGATGTCTGTCCTTATTCTGAGTATCAGATGGTGTAAGTTTGAGTTTGTTGCATTTGATCAAATTCATCTATGCCATCATGAAAATATCTAGCTTTGTGGTATGATATTCATGAGTACACATGCTCAATTTCAAGTGTTTTGCTTATTTATAGAATTTACATCACTCTTACTTGAATTAGAAGATGTTGTTGGGAAGCTCATTGAAACATATGATATCTTGAATCTCTACAGTCAAGAGATGGGTTACCTACAAAGACGCTTATTATCAATCTTCAAAATTTAAGGTAATTTCTTTTTCATCTACTATATCAAATATGTTGACTTCCCTTTCTATTATACCTTCATTATCATTACGCTTACATGTGACCACTATATTTTAGTGGCTCAATCGTTGATATAACTTTGTGGGAGATCAAGTAAATTTTCTTGATTACAACTCATTGAAGGACTCTACTGTTGGGTTTCGGGAGCCAAACAGTTCAGCGGAATTTGGGCCCATTATTAATATGAAATTAAAGTGAAACCATAACCCAAATAATTAGCCCATGCACTCTAATGATCCAAATAGCTCTATGTGTGCGACCCAATAGGCTCTTGCCATGTTGGCAATGATCATAAATCACATTTATGATCATAAGCAATGAGCGGTGTCTAGCAACACATCATTGCTACCCAAGTGACAAGATTGTCGATGATTCGACTAAACCTTTATGATCATCACCGATATATGCCATTGTCCCTTTGTCCAAGATATCAAGACTAAGCACGAGACATGGAATGTGTCACTCTCGTATAGCCCAATCTTTGGTTTCTTGATTACCGAGTAGACCAACTTAAACTGATGACATTGATATCGTATATCAACTCATCCGAGCATGGCCATGCATTTTCTAAGTCTCACTCTATCAAGGGGCCCGAAGATATCACTCCCGTTACATAGGAGGGACAAATCCCATCTTGATCATACAAATCCCTCCGCATGATATGTGACATACCCAATGACCTCCTTCAAGTTCACTCAGTTACGAGCAACAAAGGAAAGTATCAAAGTATGTGACTCACATGTAGGGAACCTTGATGATCTTAGGTCGAAGGACTACATATACCATGATCACTATGAGAATCACTTATGACACTCATATAACGATCCATGTAGTGTTCTCATGGTGGGTCGGTCCAGTACACAAGTTCTCCAACTTGTACCCATATGTAGACTACATATCTCATATTAGTCTCCACATATGCTAGTCATTATGTATTATTGCAACCCGCTCCACAATAATACTAGACTAGGGACGTTTAAGAATATCATTATTCTAGGGTTACAATTATGTTTATTACGTTACGCAGAAACAAAACAACAAACATAATTGCTGGATTAATGCCTCAATAAAATATCATGACTCAATGTGCAAAAATACAATCATCTCATGATTGGCTTTTTGGGCACAACACTAACAATCTCCCACTTGCACTAAAAGCCAATCATCCATGTATCTAATACCGATGGACCTAGAATGGCTATCATGCTTCTGCTGCGTAAGGGGCTTTGTCAGTGGATCAGCAATGTTGCTGTCTGTCGAAGTCCTGCATATCCTTACATCACCCCTCTCGATGATCTCCCTGATGAGATGATAGCGTCGGAGTATGTGTTTGGATCGCTGGTGAGATCGAGGTTCCTTAGCCTGTGCGATTGCTCCATTGTTGTCACAATAGAGCTCTATCGGGTCGGCAATGCTTGGAACCACTCCAAGTTCAGTGATGAACTTCTTGATCCAAACTGCCTCCTTCGCAGCATCAGAGGCGGCAATGTACTCAGATTCTGTTGTAGAGTCAGCTACTGTCTCTTGCTTTGAACTCTTCCAGCTCACAGCACCACCACCAATACAAAACACATAACCAGATTGCGATCTAAAATCATCCTTATCGGATTGGAAGCTTGCATCGGTGTAACCCCTTACAACGAGCTCATCTTCACCTCCAAAGACCAAGAATGCATCCTTAGTCCTTCGTAAGTACTTAAGGATGTTCTTAACAGCTGTCCAGTGACTCTCACCGGGGTTCGATTGGTACCTACTCGTCATGCTCAAAGCATATGAGACATCGGGACGAGTACATATCATGGCATACATGATAGATCCAATTGCTGAGGCATATGGAATCTTACTCATGCGCTCTCTCTCCTCGGGTGTACTCGGACACTGAGATCTAGAAAGAGTGATACCATGTGACATGGGCAAGAATCCTTTCTTGGAATCTTGCATGCTAAACCTCTTTAGCACCTTGTCAATATATGTACTTTGACTTAGGCCAAGAAGCTTTCTAGATCTATCTCTATAGATCCTGATGCCTAACACATAGGCTGCTTCACCCAAGTCCTTCATAGAGAAACATTTCCCTAGCCAAGTCTTCACAGACTGTAGCTCAGGAATGTCATTCCCGATGAGTAGTATGTCATCTACATACAACACCAAGAAGACAATAGCGCTCCCACTAACCTTCTTGTAGACACAAGGTTCATCTTCATTTTTGATAAAACCAAACTCTTTGATTGCATCATCAAAATGAAGATTCCAACTTCGAGAAGCTTGCTTCAGTCCATAAATGGACCTTTGCAACTTGCACACTTTATTGGCATTCTCAGGAGTGACAAAACCCTCAGGTTGTGTCATGTACACATCCTCAAGTAGCTTTCCATTTAGGAATGCAGTTTTGACATCCATTTGCCATATCTCATAATCATAGTGTGCAGCAATAGCAAACAAAATTCGGATGGATTTAAGCATAGCAACTGGTGAAAAAGTTTCATCATAGTCAATACCATGAATTTGCTTGAAACCTTTTGCAACCAATCGTCCCTTAAAGGTAATCACATTACCATCCATGTCAGTTTTCTTCTTGAAAACCCATTTGCACCCTATGGGTTTTACCCCTTCAGGTGGGTCAACCAAAGTCCATACTTGGTTTTCATACATGGATTCCATCTCGGATTTCATGGCCACTAGCCACTTCTCAGAGTCAGGCCCCGACATAGCTTGTTGGTAGGTTGTGGGCTCATCCTGATCCATGAGCATCACATCACCAGTGTGAGTCATGAGAAATCCATATCTCTCAGGCTCACGCCGAATCCTACCAGACCTACGTGGGCTCTGTGCTACAGGAACAGACTCTTGAACCACAACATCTTGTGGTGTCTGTTCAGGTTCCATTTCAGGTTCGATGTCTCCTTGTTGTTCTTGAATTTCTTCAAGTTCTACTTTCCTCCCACTAGTTCCTTTAGAGATAAACTCTTTCTCCTAAAAAGACACCAGTTCGAGCAACAAACACTTTTTGCTCAGAAGGATTGTAGAAATAGTAACCCTTTGTTTCTTTGGGATACCCAACAAAAAGGCATTTTTGAGATTTGGGCCCTAGTTTGTCAGAGGATTGACGTTTCACATAAGCGTCACAGCCCCAAATCTTCATAAAAGACAAATTGGGACGCCTCCCACTCCATATCTCATATGGTGTCTTTTGAACCGATTTAGATGGAACTCGGTTTAGTGTAAAAGCGGCTGTCTCTAGAGCATGTCCCCAAAAGGAGTTTGGAAGGTCAGCTTGACTCATCATAGAGCGAACCATGTCTAACAGAGTTCGATTTCTCCTTTCAGATACACCATTCCATTGAGGTGTACCTGGTGGAGTGAGTTGTGATACTATACCACACTCCTTCAGATAGTCAAGGAATTCTCGATCCAAGTACTCTCCACCTCGATCTGATCGAAGCACTTTGATACTCTTCCCGAGTTGATTCTCTACTTCATTCTTGAATTCTTTGAACTTTTCAAAGGATTCTGACTTGTGTCTCATAAGATACACATAGCCATATCTGCTGAAGTCATCAGTGAAAGTAATGAAGTATTGGAAACCTCCTCTAGCTTGTGTAGACATAGGGCCACATACATCACTATGTATGAGTCCTAGTAAGTCATTAGCCCTTTCACTTTGCCCTGTGAATGGGGCTTTGGTCATCTTGCCCAACAAACATGACTCACATGTCTCATATGATTCAAAATCAAATGAGTCCAAGAGTCCATCCTTATGGAGCTTGGATATGCGGGTCTCATTTATATGGCCCAAGCGACAGTGCCAGAGATAGGTCGGGTTTGAATCATTTAATCTGACCTTCTTGGTATTCACATTATAGATTGGATCTTCGAGGTCTAGAACATACAACCCATTGCTAAGTTGAGCACTACCATAAAAGATTTCATTCAAATAAATAGAACAACATTTGTCCTTTATTATAAATGAAAAACCTTTCTTGTCCAAACAAGAAACAGAAATCAAATTTCTACTAATAGTAGGCACAAAGTAGCAGTTGTCTAATTCTAAAACTAATCCACTAGGTAAAGTGAGAACATAAGTCCCTACGGCTAAGGCAGCAACCCTTGCTCCATTTCCAACACGTAGGTCCACTTCACCTCGGGCCAATCTTCTACTTCTACTTAGATCCTGCACATTTGCACAAATGTGAGATCCACATCCAGTATCCAATACCCAAGATGAGGAAGTAGAAAAGTTAGCCTCTATAACAAAAATACCTGAAGTGGAAGTCTTACTTCCCTTTTCCTTAGCAAGTTCTTCAAGATAGAGCTTGCAATTGCGCTTCCAGTGTCCAGGTTGCTTACAATGGAAGCACTCCCCTTCCTTTGCCACACCACCCTTTGGTTTCAGTGCAGCTGAAGAAGAACTAGCATTGGACTTTCCATTAGCTTTATCCTTCTTCTTGTTGGCTTTTCCCTTTCCCTTGCCCTTTTGAACCATCAAAATGGGCTTAGCCTTCTTAAGGTTTTGCTCAGCAGTTCTCAACATGTTGAGCAATTCAGGAAGGGACTTGTCAAGGTCGTTCATGTTATAGTTCATGACGAACTGACTGTAGCTTTCAGGCAACGATTGCAAGACTACATCAATAGCCAACTCTTTCTGAAGAGCAAATCCCAAATTCTCAAGATTCTCAATGTACCCAATCATCTTGAGCACATGAGGACCCACGGGACTTCCCTCAGACATCTTGCACTGAAACAATGCCTTAGAGGTCTCAAACCTCTCATGCCTAGCTTGCTCTTGGAAAAGCATTTTGAGATGTTCGATCATATCGAACGCCCCCATGTTCTCATGTTGCTTCTGAAGCTCAGATTCCATGGTAATAAGCATGAGGCATGCAACATCCAAAGCATCATCAGAATGCCTCTTGTGAGCATCCCTTTCAGCTCTTGGAGCAGTGGCAGCAGGCTCATTCGGAATGGGCTGCTCTAGGACATAAGCCTTTCTCTCTTGTTTGAGGACTATCCTCAAGTTTCGGTACCATTTGAGAAAGTTGGTCCCATTCAGTTTTTCCTTCTCAAGGATCGATCGCAACGAAAGTGTCGATGTGTTTTGTGCCATGGTTATCTACAACAGTAAATATGCAGTGTAAGAGTCATGTATTTTAATTCATTTAATAAGGACTTTTATTAAACGATACTCCCACTATTTTCCTCAAAATAATAACCCTCGATATTATTTCGGAACACCTCGGCGCTAAGGTATTCTAGTGGGCCAAGATCCATATTTGACCACAACCTGAGTCAGCTTTGGCTTTTCTCTCAAGTTACAGCTATTTAGGTAGGCAACTCCTTGCCAATTGCATCTTATGCAACTCTTGGATAGTTGGGTGAACAACACTTGTCCAAGCTCATCTCATGAAGCTTAAGCCCAACTCTATGCCTCTAAGTCCCTAATCCTATTAGGATGACTTAGTTAAGTCGAACCCAAAGTTAGCAAGTTTGGATATCACTATTATCCCATCGCGCCTTACCAAGATGAACATAGGTGCTTTGCTTTGGCAAACCCACCTAATGTTGATCAAAGTCTTGACGAGTGCCAACATTTGGAAGGCATCACATTTAATGACTTAATATTTGTTTGAGGGATTTTTTTCTTTTGATCTCACCAATTTGTTATCTCCGGTTGTCTTATACATGCATCACATACAAATATAAAACATGCATCTCATGCTTACAAGAAAGTAAACGTGACATGGTTATAGCCCAAACTATGCGATATTCTCAAGCCAATGAGAATATCATAAAAGCCTAAGAAAAGAAAAGAGTCTTCACAAGCTCCTTCTCTTCCTTTCTTGGTTGCCCTTTTGTTGTCACCTCCTTGGACATACCACCTTGGATGATCCTTGGACATACCACCTTGGATGATCCCATAATGCACCATTACATCAATAATAGAAACCTCGAGTTACATTCGAGGGGAGTAAGGTGAGAAGAGAATGTACAATGAGAGTGATAAGAAAAGGCACGACTTGCAGGCCGTATTTATAAGTACAACCAATCAAGGGCTATAACCATGCACCATGCTTCAAACACCAATTAGCATATCATGTCAAATCTCATTCAACAAAGATGCATGCCAATTTTCGCGTGTTGATTAACCAGTTTTTATTTATGTGGCGTTTCGCATATGGCGGTCCCGCTGGCCGGTCAACGGGCGGTGGTTCCGGTTTCTTCATATATCTCATATGTTCATTACGAATTCCAGTTTCATGCATCATGAATCAATCTAATTGATCATGGCCGAAAACCAATCGAACACATAGCATCATGCGATTCAACACTCAATCCCGATTTAAGGTTTCACCAGTAGCTCTGATACCATTGTTGGGTTTCGGGAGCCAAACAGCACAGCGGAATTTAACCGAAACCCTCCAGGATCCAAGTGAAACAGGGTAAACCGGGTGTTCAAAAATTTCATACCTAATTTTTGGTTGAGATCTCTCAGTCAACTGTAGAGTCGAATCACAAAACCTGAACAGTTGAAGTGTTCAGGCTCTCTATGGTATCCACACGAGCCTCTCGGGATCACCACGCTTCCACCACGTCCCGGCAGATGCGTTTCTCTTGCGCTCACAGTGCTAGATTGCGTCCTCCAAGGAATTGCAAGAGAAGAGTGCTGCTGTCCTTTTGGGAGGCTAGGGCAAGGAGACCTGCGAATTTCTCACTTAAAAGTTGTATTTGTAGTGAGACTCAACTTCCAGGCCTAATGGGTTTCAAAACCCTAATCCAATTAGGATTTAATTTCGGGCTTAATAATGGTTCAACTCCTTGGCCCATTATTAATACGAAATTAAAGTGAAACCATAACCCAAATAATTAGCCCATGCACTCTACTGATCCAAATAGCTCTATGTGTGCGACCCAATAGGCATGGGTTGTGGTGGTGTTTTTCTCTTGCCATGTTGGCAATGATGATAAATCACATTTATGATCATAAGCAATGAGCGGGAAACGGTGTTATAGCAACACATCATTGCTACCCAAGTGACAAGATTGTCGGTGAATCGACTCAAGACTAAACCTTTATGATCATCACCACTGATATATGCCACCAGAATTGTCCCTTTGTCCAAGATATCAAGACTAAGATTGCACGAGACATGGAATGGTGTCACTCTCGTATATGCCATTGTCCCTTGTCCCAATCTTTGGTTTCTTGATTACCGAGTAGACCAACTTAAACTGATGACTTTGATATCGTATATCAACTCATCGGAGCATGGCCATGCATTTTCTAAGTCTCACTCTATCAAGGGGCCCGAAGATATCACTCCCATTACATAGGAGGGACAAATCCCATCTTGATCATACAAATCCCTCCGCATGATATGTGACATACCCAATGACCTCCTTCAAGTTCACTCAGTTACGAGCAACAAAGGAAAGTATCAAAGTATGTGACTCACATGTAGGGAACCTTGATGATCTTAGGTCGAAGGACTACATATACCATGATCATTATGAGAATCACTTATGACACTCATATAACGAACCATGAAATGTTCTCATGGTGGGTCGGTCCAGTACACAAGTTCTCCAACTTGTACCCATATGTAGACTACATATCTCATATTAGTCTCCACATATGCTAGTCATTATGTATTATTGCAACCCGCTCCACAATAATACTAGGCTAGGGACGTTTAAGAATATCATTATTCTAGGGTTACAATTATGTTTATTACGTTACGCAGAAACAAAACAACAAACAAAATTGCTGGATTAATGCCTAAATAAAATATCTTGACTCAATGTGCAAAAATACAATAATCTCATGATTGGCTTTTTGGGAACAACACTAACATCTACTTCCAACTATATTTTTGTTGTCACTTTAACTTCGATTAGGTCATCCCAAGGTATATTATTAAAAAAAAATTTGGTACTTTTCCACTTTAATGCAACACAAAACATTCTTATATTTATTTTTATTTTTGAACTTCCAATGCAATATAATCAGTCATCAACATTAGGGACAAAAGTATATATCAATATTGATATCGATGAAGTCCATGAATTTCTTTGATTGTATGACCCTGATTTCCTCTCACTTTTCATTTATTGCCTATTAATCTAGATATTGCGTAGATCACCGTTTATGGTACTTATAGAAATATATTTCCCTATTTTAGCTCATCCAATTCAATAGATGTAGTGCGTGAGTATGTCCCTCTTTACACGGCAACTGGAGTTTAGGCTACTAAATGGGTGTAGAAGAAGTATCACAAAAATTCAAGTTCTCGTGGCCCTTTATTTGTAAGTTACAAAATTTTCATTACCTTCTCATTAAACCACTAAACTAAAATCGTTATCTATCTATTCATCACATGTTAAATTTTCATTTTTAGTGTAATAACTACACTTTTCGTGCAGTCGTGCCTAAACTTCTTATTGATCGAGGATGGTGGTACTTCACATGTAAGAAGTGTTGCAGAAAAGTTGAACTAGTTGGGTTAACATTTTTCTATCTGACCTGTAACATAGTTAATCAAACACCACCCATCTAGCATGCATCCTTAAACCATGTATTATTTAAATTTGTTACGTTCTTTTCACTTAACTTGTACATTTCCATTAACTTACTTCATATGTATTAAGCAATTGTTAAAGTGTTTGACTGTACGGGCACAACTCTATTCATGATGCTAAAGTTAGTTGCTTCAAAGTTTTTTGGTTGCTCAACAATAGTTTTCCATTCAATTGAAAAATTAGTTCTCCCCTTTACCACTATATCCTTATTTCTTGACTTTTTATTGATAAGGCTGTGAACTAGTTTATCTCATTTTTTCAACTTATTAACTTTTTTCTTTGATGTCCATTTTGATTACGTAGGATAATGATGCCACAAACCTTCATCAACGATTTCAATAGGCGATGAATTGTGAACTTATTCTCAAGTTGGGGCTTACTTTTTTTTTAATTTTGATAACCCTACTTCCCCATTCACATTAAAATTTTTTTCAATAATTCTCCCGAGGAAGAGGAGTTGGCATTCCACATGACATATAAACTTAGATGTTTTAACAGTTTAATATCGCAAATATTCCTCCTTATTTAACTTTCAAATTCTTCTTCATTCTTATTTATACTTTGTAGGAATCAGGTAAGTTAGCAAAAAAATCCTTTACTAGCTTCCCAAATTGACCTTCCAACTGGACTCCTCCGCCTAATACGGCAACTTTACCAAAGCACAAGTACAAAGATATCCTTACTCCGTCTTCCTCATCCATTAAAATAATGTGCTTGATTATTGTTTACCATTATTGTTCTATTATAGGCAGTCAGGTACTTCATTTTCTACTTTTGGTGAAACTTCATCCAATGGAACATCATCCACCAATGAAGTAGAAATTAAATATATTTTGTAAGTATTATGGCTAACTTAAATTTTCCATTCTTTCATTCATATGCTTTCCTCAAATATTTGTAACTTAACTTTTCAACAAGTTAGAACTTCAGAATAACCCTCCAACTTCTCATTCTTCAAATATGCCACTTGAATTTGTATGCCATATGGTTGCAGCACGAGTGGTCATACTTTTTCCCATCAACTTACTATTCCTTTAGCTTCATTCACTCATTTTTTTATTTAACTAAACCAAACATGTAAATTCCTAGAAATTTACCTTACGTTCTTTATTTTTGTAGGATTAAAGTTGTACAAAACTGTTACGTTGCTGCTGAATTCCCAGAGATAAAATATACCTACCATGCATGACTCAAACTCCTTCCAGCATGCTGTAATAGTCAACAATTTACATTTTTTTCCTTAAATCCTTTCTTAAAGGATCCATAATGGCTCTCCAAAACCTAATGATTTGATCACTAAGGTAAGTGAGTTAAGTATGATTTTTCATGCTTAAGCACATCATTTGCAAGCGAAATAATGATTTAAGTAACTTCATGTAGCAAAGAAAGTAAATTAAGCCATTTAAGCAAAGTTGGGCCAAGAAGGGCAAGTTGGTAACTTTGCCCTAAGTTTCTCATTTGTGTGTTTTAAAAGGAATTGAAATATGAAATTAAGTGATATAATAATTTCTTATTCAAAGTTCATTAAAGAGTGAAGAAAGAATAGATTTTTATGACTAAGAGGACCAATTAGTGCACTAAGTTTAAGTTGGAGGACTTACGGTGTAATTAAGAGGAGGAAAATAAAAATAAGGTAAAGAAGGTTTATCTTCTTATTCCTAAACCTACCCTCAATGCCATGAATGAGCTTAAGACGTTGTAAATTCATTCCTCTTTTAACCCTGCCAAAATCAAGCTCCAAAATGAAAGTTTTCTTGGTTCAACTAGCTAATTTAAGCATGGGCAAGAAAGAGGCCACATTTTGGTGGTTGGTAGGCTCTTAAACTCATTTTTCTTTAAGTTATTATAAATTGGGTAACTCAAACGAGTTGTGGGTAAGCTAGATGACTTAAACCCAAGCTTGATTCTTGCTTGTAGAACTGGAAATACAAGCCAAGATGCAAGTGGTGCATAAGGGTCCTAACAAGTTAAAAGTTTAAGTCCCAAATGGGTAAATAAATTTGGCCCAAATCTAATATTTCTTTGTCTAAATTGAAGCTTAATTAAGTGTTTTTGATGTTTAACAATTCATTTGCTAGGCTAAGTTTAAGTGGCTACGTTGAACTTGAAGGGATTTGTTCACTTATGCTTGGTTGTGCTTATGAGTTCAAGGCTTGTGATCTTTAATTAGGTAAGGGATTTAAGTTTATAAAGAGTTTAAACATATTCAATACATGATGCTCTAACATATAAATGTTGGAATGGGTTGAAACAATTGTGAATTGGCCTTGGAAAATGATTATGAGCAAGTTGGGGCAAGATATGCTGAAGAAATATGGAAATAAGGGAACCCTTGGCACCAAAGAGCCAGCCACGACACCGCAACACCAATTGTGCCCTGAAAAGGTAGACTAGAAACAACAACAACACTGTAGTGCCAACACCAAATGCCCCTAAGTTGCTTCAATGTTTTGAGACTTCTAATGTCATGGTTTATGTCCTAGGCCCATTTTAAGGTGTTTACTAGCTTATTTATAGCCTTCAACCCATTACTAAGTAGTTTTAATTGCATCTGTTAAGGGAGTAAAAGTTTTTGTGGACAAGACAACGTATCTTGTGGCTTAAGAATGGTCAAGGAGGCCTTAAGTGAGCTTAAAGGGCAATAAGTGCCCAAGGAGGGTTAAACCATCCTTATTATGTCACCAAACTTAGCAAAAAGGTCCAACTAAGTAAAGTATTACTCCTCTACAATATGCTAAGGGGAAGATTTGGCAAGACATCATGCTTGCTAAGGCAAGAATTAAGTTTTCAGAAAGTAGGACTAGGATGAGAAAAAGTTCCCTCGTCGATCGTCAAAACTGCCAAAAATTTTTCTAGTCTGATTAACAACTCAAAATAAATAAATTTGTATTACAGAGGTGAAATCTAGGTCAAATCCCAAGGAAAATTTTTATCTAAAAGCTTTCTGATAAAAAACTGAAATAAAAGATTGGGGGGATTGTTTTCATTAAAAAATAAAAATAAAATTAATTGCTAAACAAAAATTAAGAAACTTATCTAGTAAGAAATAAAGCAAAATAAAAAGGAATGCAAATCTTGGTATCAGTCAATGTCCACCATTGAATTCTTTTAACTGATCATTGATGCATAGATGGATTAATCAAGCCTTTGAATATTAATCGTTGGAGCTATCATCCTATCTCACCTTAGTCATAATTAATAAAAAAACAAGTTATCTAATTAACCCTAATTGCCAAACAACATAAGATGAACACTTTGTTTTAATTTAACAATTGCTTTAAAAATCAGAGAGATCGATGATGCTAAACAATACAAACACAAGTGGTTTCATTTAGCCAAGATGAATGTTCTCTCTAAGATTTATGGCTTCTAAAGCAGCAAATCAAAAAATCTTAGTTGCTTCATAGATTAAAGGGATTAAACAATTACGAATTTCATTTATAATCTAGCAATACATTGAATTCAAATAACAACTAGTAGGCCTCTAGCATTTAAACAAAACAATCAAGAAATTAATTATAGAAGAACACCTAATACTAAAATTACTAATTGACTAAATAAAACCCACTTTGATCTCACAATGCTGAAGATTCGGGGTTTTAGTCTCCTTCAACCAATAGTAAAAAGCATTAGCTGGACATGGCCATGGCAAACAAAGAAAAGGAAAAGACAAAAAGAAAAGAACAACAGAGAAAAGGGTGAAAGCTACCCACCCACAGGTCTGCTACCTATTCATATATTCATGAAACAAAAATAACCTATTGAAAAAAACTATGAAAGCTCCCTAAACATTTCGTAGTAACCTAAAATAACCCCCCACAAATAAAAAAATTCAAAATAATTAGAATGCCTTAATATGACTAGGACAGCGGTGTCTTTCAGTTGGGATTTTTCCCCACATGGTTTGGAAGCCTTCAAAATTAATCCACATCAAAACTGGTTTTAGAGTTGTAAGCCAAGAATCGCTACAGAACATCAACAACAACTTTGAGCTACAATTTGACCTTGGTGTAGCCATTTTCTCTCAAAAGTCAAAGCATGAAAGTAGAAGCTGTATTTGCACACTATGTAAAGGGTTTAGTGAGTTAGTGTAGCAAAGAATAGGAAATATGGTTATTTGAGCAATGTTTAGCCACAAAGGGTAAAATGGTAATTGTGGCAGAACAGGGCCCTAGTGCCTTAAGTTACTAACACTGGTAGGCTCTTTGGGAACTATGATCCCACTTAGGTTACAATTGGCTAGTTATTACTCGTGAAGTATCTTAAATCATTTCGTGCAACTAGTTTCTTAGCCTACCCTACATAGGAAATATGCATGCATTGTCCTGGTTATGCGATAACAATTAAACTAAAATATTATTGAAAACAGTGCCGCGGCAATTAACAAAAACATAATTCAAACAAGCAAACACATAAGAACTTTAGTTGCTTTAACTACAAGTAACAACTATGTGCATATATCTCAAACTTATATGCACCCAAAAGTAACCTTAGTGTTATACACACCAATGGACACTAGTAGAGGTGATCTATATATAAAATTACCATACATATAAAAGAAGCAGCTCATATCTACTAAGATCCATCCTTAGCACTTCACCCAAGCAAATTAGCTTCAAGTGATGAGCCACACTTTCCTTGTACTCACTTAGCCTCAAACTATAAGCCAAACACTTTGGTTAGTACTAGCTTATTTCATAAGTAACCTAGAAACTTAGAGTTTCCTACTTAGAGAATACCTTCAATTCAATAAAACTAAGCTTTAATAGCTGCGTCTTACCAAATGTTAAGCCCAACAAGTTCACTTAATACCTGCACAACACTTAAGGGGTGAGTACTCTAAAGTACTCAGTAAAGGATTTAGTACCTGTAGGGAAAAACAATGCAAGCATACAAATATATGTATATATATAAAATGCAAACAAAACAAGCAAGCAACCGGCATAGTCAAAAACAAGAAAAGAACAACAAATAATGAAAATGATGGATGAATGGATGGATGGATGGATGGATGGACTGATGGACAAAATATGCACATGCATATGCACCTTGGACTTCCTTACACCCGTAGGTGATAGACTTGCCATGAGCTCTTACGGCTGGGGTACTTGGATACTGGTCCTCGTATCCTATGCTAGCACTTAACTAACCCAACGAAGTCCTCTTACGGATGCCTTAGAGTAAGTTGTCATTTACTCAAACCTTGCCCACCTTAACAGGCTATTTAGAATAAGTCACCTCTGACTCCTTCCTTACCCATCTCTTCCTTTAACATATTATGCAGGGTAGCTGCCTTATGTGGTTCAACTTACCAAGCTCTTCGAGCTTAGCTCAAGGCTCCTTAGTGGCTTACTTACCAAACCATAAAGTTTGGTTGGCACCCTCTTAGGTTTCCTTTCTATTGCCCAAAGGTCTAAGACCTCCCACTTAGGGCAACGAAGAGTCTGAAACCTGCCTTAATCCCCTTACTACTTACTTGGCAACTTGAGCACTCTATCTTCCTTAGCCACCATCACTTACCCTTCCATAACCACACCCCTCAGCTACCACCTAAATAATGCATAATTCCTAATTTATGAGTGAGTTCTAGACCCAGTTGAGGCTACGGATTATCTTAAATTAGCCTAGGGATGATAACCGAGAGTTTGAGACATTCATAGGATGCCCCAAGCTTGAGGGACTAATGCCTTGGCGGCGCTGTTGGTGATGCGTCACCAAAGGCATTTACGCTCAGGAAATTCTGATGTCTAACGATGACGCGTTGCCAAATGGCGTCACCACTAGCGATGCGTCGCTAATGCATTTACAGCACTGCGCGACAGCATGCGAACTTGCACAAAATTTGCTCAAACTTTCCCATCCCAAGGCCAATTCACATGGGTATTATTTCTACTTCATTCCCACTCATAATACTATGGTTCTATGCATTATTTGAGCTGAATTAACTTAAATCCCTTACCTCAAATCATCCTTAAAGCAGGAAACAAGCAATGAGCACATTTAAGCTCCAACGAGTTCCTTTGAGTTCCAAGCTTGAAATCAACCAAATCAGACACCAAGAGCATGAAGTTAAGACCATTTCTAACCATTTAACAGGTTTGGAACTAACTTAGAAGGATCAAAGTCGTTTACCTTTGGGTTTGAACCCAAAACTTGCAAGAACAACTCCAAATACACCAATTCCACCAAAAATAAGCTAAGGGCTCATTGGGATAGCTTTGGAAGCTTCAATTTCCATGGAAACTTGAGTGATTTAGGAGGTTTAGAGGTGGAGAGCTGTGGAGGAATGAGATCTACGAAAATGGAAAATGGGGGAGATGATGAATAGTGTCATCTCTTCCACTTATATAGCCAACCTCTTTTCCATTTGACACTTTGGCCCTCAAACTTAACTTTGAATCACATAGGCGACTTAAACACTCCCCACTCCATCACTCCTTGGTCCCAAAGAAAGGTTTTCCTTACCCAAACACTTTGCCCTTAGGCCACTTAAGCCATTATGAGACATAATAGCTTAATTTCTCAGTTAGTGCATTTTTCATCCTTAACTTTTGCTTTTGGTTCAAATGGCTATAAACACTTATGGCATTAAATCAATTAGTTCAAAACACTTGCATGAACCTAATTTTACCAAAATTACAGTCATGGCACTAACATGGGCTAAAATTACCATTTTGCCCCCTCCATGCCCTTTAGGTGCCAATTGCACTTTGGAACTCAATTTAACCTTACTTAGCTTGCTTTCCTTGCTTAATAAAACTTATTTGGGGGAAATAACTTGGGATTCACTTACCTCAACATTCAATGTAGAGGAAATACTAGGAGAGCCTTTACATTCTCTCCACCTTAAGAAATTTGGTCCTCTAAATTTCAATTCTTAACCGAGCACAACACTTAGATGATAATCCTCTTACATAATGCTCAGTTCTCCTACTCATGGTCTTTTCCTTACTATGGTTGCCCATAGCTCCTTAACCACGAGCTCATTCAAGTACTTAGCTTCTTGACTTGTTGGTCAAGAAACTTCTTAATGTACTCTTGAGGAGACCTCTTCTTGGAGACATTACTTATGGGGTGGACACCTTACCTTGGTTCACAAGGCACATCCCCATACTCCCAATTTTCACTTAAGCCTATGCAAACTAGAGCTACTTGCTCCTTTTTGGCCATTCTCCACAACAGGGGTACCTTTGGGTGTAGTTAGTCTCCTACTTGAACCATTACCCTTGGTGGAATTTACCACAATCTTACACCTCACTTAGGCTTTCTAGCCTTACTTAGGTTTTTCTTAGTTACCACCACTTAGCACTCTTTGCATCACTGCCTTTTAGAACCTTAAGTACGGTACTCTTTTGTGGCGACTTACCCTTAACTTTCTTGGGTAGCTACTTACACTTACTACCTTAGGGGTTCCTTGGCCAATTTGGGCACTCATAAACTTGACACACTTGCCATGGTATCGTTCTTCGGGTGTCCTTGGTTGTACCATAGACTACCCAACTCTTTTACACTTGACTCCTCTAGGTAATCACTAACATGCTTGGGTCCTCAACTACTCTTTAGTCACTTAGCCATTCTTTGGCCCTTAATTCTTAAGACACCCTTAGCATGCTTCTTTACTCTTTATTACTTAGGAGTCATTCCTTAATTAGCTTGGTCTTCTCTGACGATGGGGTATTCCACGCCATTGCATCCTTTTCCTAGGTCTCTTCAAATTATTAAAGACCAATCCTTAGCACCGCTGATTAACTTACTAAGGTGCTTAAATACCTCATACTGCTCCCAACATATGACTACCATGACCCTTAGGCCTTAGCTCAATTACTTGGCCACTTTAGGTGTGTACTTGGAATTGAGTTTCCTTAGGCTCCACGGGCTTTCTTAACTTTTCTTAGGAAGCCCTTAGGACTCTTGATGTTTAACCTTTCATGGTCCTCTCTTAGCTTTTACTCTTGGGTACACATTGTGTCCCGCAACTTATGCCACACCCTTGGTCTTCTTAGAAATCTTAGTTTGCTTGATTCCAACTTAGCATTTGTCATTCGCCATCATGCTTATCTTGGTTTCTCATAGAATCCATAGGTTCTCTCTTAACACCTTAAACCCATTGGGTTAACACAACCCAACTACTGCCCATGGGTGCTCCCAACACACAATTGTGTTCGAATGAGACTTACAAAACTTATGCCTTACTTGAGGCCGCTTTGGTACTTATACCTTGCTTTTTTATACTTAGGCACATTCTTTAGGTCATTGCCTTATTAGCCATCCTTATGTACTAACCACCATGATTACTTAGTGTGATTTACACACCCATAACCCATAGTGTGTGCACCCTTAGGCTTAACTGAGGCCTACAACCTCCTTATGCCCAAGGAAGTCTTGCTTGGCACCCTTTTGGCCCATA